>CAJHZI010000212.1:0-100000 GCA_905160935.1 Enchytraeus crypticus | reverse complement strand
CATGCTTATGAATTAAGATATACTACTTTTAATTGATTCTTGTAATTTTCTAAACAAATAGTCTATTGAGATTTTGTAATATGATACATATTGCTAAGTGTGGTGGTCTACAGCTCCAGTTAATGAATATTCGCTTCGAGCTAATGGTATAACTTGCAGAAGTATATTGGAAAGCACTATTTTATTCAGAGTGTATACTTGTTTTGTTTTTAATATGCTGCAGAAAGTCATTGTAGTAGTCGGAGTATTAATTTTAAAGTTTCTGGCAGCTGTACATCTCCAGCGCCGTTTCCTCGTTCTTACTGTTTCTGGCATTAACATCAGCACCAGCGTCTAACAACATCTTCACGATATCAGTTCTACCATTCTCAGACGCTAACATCAGCGCTGTCTTTCCATTCAAAGCGTTTCTAGCATTATCATCAGCTTCTGCGTCTAACAACATCCTCGCGAGATCAGTTATACTCTTCTCAGCATCTAACATCAGTTCTGTCTCTCCAATCTCATTGTCCTCAGCGTTATCGTCAGCTTCAGCGTTGACCATCATCCTCAAGATATCAATTACACCATTCTTAGCAGCTAAAATTAGGGCTGTCATTCCATTCACAGTGTATCTAGCATTAACATCAGCCCCAGCCTCTAGTAACATCCTTACGATATCAGCTGTATCCTTCTTAGCAGCTAACATCAGCGCTGTTTCTCCATTCTTAGAGTTTCGAGCATTAACATCAGCACCAGCGTCCAACAACATCTTCACGATATCAGTTCTGCTATTCTCAACAGCTAACATCAGCGTTGTCTCTGCATTCGTAGTGATTCTAGCATTATCATAACCTTGTGAGTCATATAACATCCTTGTGATATCAGTTATACCCTGCTCAACAGCTAACATCAGCGTTGTCTTTCCATTCATACTGTGTCTAGCATTGCCATCAACTCCTACTTCTAACACCATCCTAATGATATCAGTTATACTCTTCTCAGCTGCTAACATCAGCGCTTCATCTCCTTTCACGATGTGTCTAGCATTTGCATCAGCTCCAGCGTCTAACAACATCCTCACGATATCAGCTCTACCTCTCACCACAGCATACATCAGCGCTGTCTCTTCATTCTCTGCGTTACTACCATTAACATCAGCTCTAGCGTCTAATAGCATCCTCACTATATCAATTACACCATTTTTAGCCGCTATCATCAGCGCTGTCTCTCCATTTTCACTGTTAATATCATTAACGTCTGCTCCAGCGTCTAACAATATCCTCACGATATCAGCTTTACCCTCCACAACAACATACATCAGCGCTGTTTGTCCTCTCACTGTGTGTCTATTATTAACTTCCGCTCCAGCGTCCACTAACGTCCTCACGATTTCATGTCTTCCAAGTTCAGCAGCTAACATCAGCGCTGTCTTTCCGTTTTTAGGGTTCGCGGCATTAACATAAGCTCCAGAGTTTAACAGTATCCTCAAGATATCTGTTACACCTCTCCAAGCAGCGTACATCAGCACAGTCAATCCATTTACAGTGTTTCTAGCATTAACATCAGCTCCAGAGTTTAATAACATCACCACGATATCACTTATACCATTCCTAGCAGCATACATCAGTGCTGTTCTTCCATTCACAATGTTTCTAGCATTAACATCAGCGCCAGCGTCAAGTAACATCCTCACCATATCATTTACACCCATCCCAGCAGCGTACATAAGCGCAGTCTCTCCATTCTGTATGTTTCTGACATTGACGTCAGCTCCAGCGTCTAGCAACATCCTCATCATATCTGTTATACCCTTCTTAGCAGTGTACATCAGCGCTGTTTTCCCATTCATATTTTTTCTGGCATTAACATCCGCTCCAGCGTCTAATAAAATCCTCACCATATCATTTTCACCATTCTTGGCAGCGTACGTCAGCGCTGTCGCCCCATTCTCGGTGTTAATAGCTCCAACATCAGCTCCAGCGTCTAACAACATCTTCACGATATCAATTTTACAATTTTCAGCAGCGTACATCAGGGCAGTCTCTCCGTTCTTTGTGTTTCTAACATTAACATCAGCCCTAGCGTCTAGCAAAATCCTTATGATATCTCTTGTACCGTTCTTAGCAGCATACATCAGCGCTGTCTTTCCATTATTTCTGTTTCTAGCATGAACATCAGTTCCAGCGTCTAATAACATCCGCACGATATCAGCTATAACATTCTTAGCAGCATACATCAGCGCAGTCACTCCATTTTCACTGTTAATATCATTAACGTCTGCTCCAGCGTCTAACAATATCCTCACGATATCAGCTTTACCCTCCACAACAGCATACATCAGCGGTGTCTTTTCGCTCTTCGTATTTCTAACATTAACATCTGCTCCAGATTCTATCAGAATCCTCATGACATCAAGTCTACCAGACCAAGCAGCCTTCGTGAGTGGAGTGTTTCCATTCTGTGGGCTGGGCATGTCAATGTAATTTCTTCCGCCATGTTGAAGCACAGCACGTATTAACTCAGCAGAGCTCTCATGTTCAACAGCCTTCACCAGTGCTGTACAGCCGCCACTTGTTACATATTGTACAACTGGAAGCCCTCTCTCCATCAGAGATATGGCTAACTCCTCCTTGCCTTCCACTATATATTTTATTAGGTTTATCGCTTCAACGTCATCATTTCTCGACGTCAGTAATGCATAAGCACCTTCATCCATACTGCTCGTCATCTTCACGGCGCCAGAATCGCTTCATTAATCTGCGTCAAAATTAAAAATGTATGCAAATTTCGCAATTAGTAAAACTGGAGTATTTAAAAGTTACTATAACTCAGTGCCTACATCACCCTTTGTAGCCCACTGCAACGTAGTACATATTTCAATAAGCCATATAATTAGGCTGATTAGAGGCCTATAAGTTAACGACTTGTGTGAAAGTGGATCCGATATATTTTAGCATTACTATTAGAGAATCATTCAAATATCCGTTTTCTCTATAAAAAAATAAAATTATATATATATATATATATATATATATATATATATATATATACTGTATATACATGTATATATATATATATATACTGTATATACATGTATATATATATATATATACTGTATATACATGTATATATATATATATATACACATGTATATATGTATATATAAATATAATTATACACATGTATATACATGTCCGTTGTCTCTATAAGAAATAAAATTATATATATATATATATATATATATATATATACTGTATATACATGTACATATATATATATATACTGTATATACATGTATATATATATATATATATATATATATATATATATATATACATGTATATATGTATATATAAATATAATTATATACATGTATATACATGTATGTTTATAATATAGAAATAAATATGTATATAGTATATATCTATATATATCAATATATATATATATATATATTTATTTATTTATTTATAGACCTTATGTATGTATGTATATATATATATATATATATATATATATATATATATATTTATAATTGAATTGATCGTTATATCCTTGTCGTAAATATTTGGCTCTTGTTGGAGATCTCAAAGATTTTGTGCCCTAATTTGTCAAATGCTCGGATAAATTCATTAACAGCTAAGATAAAATAATAGTGGTCTTAGTAGTAGAAGTTGTAGTAAATAATAATAATAATAATAATAATAATAATAACAATAACAATTTCCTGCCCATTGCTTTTGAGACCTTGGGCCCCATCAGATCTGCCGCGTCTGACTTCATAAACGAATTAGGCAAAAAGCCTAATAATAAAAGCAACACGAGAAAGCATTTCTATGGCAGCGTCTGTCTATCGCACTCCAGCGCTTAAAGCTATCTGAGTTCGTGGCACATTGACGAATGCGGCCTCCCAGAGCGTAGAGGAATTATTTTAAATATTTCTTTTTCATTTTTCTTTTAATTGAATAAAATCTTTCTTTTATCTTATTTTTAGCCCAGGGCCCTATTTAGTCCAGGACAATAAAAAAATAAAAAAATAAAATCATATTAATTAGAGATGGGAATCGAACCGAACCCGAACCAAACCGAACCCAAAAATCTGGAATTTTGGCCGAACCGAACTCGAACCCAGACTCTGGCCGAACCCGAACGAACTCGAACCCAGACTCTGGCCGAACCCGAACGAACTCGAACCCAGACTCTGGCCGAACCCGAACGAACTCGAACTCTGACTTGGTCCAAACCCAACCGAAGATCCTCTCTCACTCGCCAGCTTCAGGAGAAAGGAACACTTTTCTTTTAAGTTCTTTTTCAAAGGCTGCATTGAAATATTATGGAGAATATTTGACATTATATAAAGATAGTAAGAACAATACAGATACATATAATAGTTTTGCATTTACAAGTCGTACCTAACAGCATATTTTCAGGTAATGCTGTTTCCAATTCAACTTTAAAATTAACAACAGATAGCGTTACAAAAACCACAGGTATTTCAGATACGACCGATTATTCGTACCGATTAAACATCAGGTACGACTGAATTTCAGATTATAAAAGATGACATAAAAAGCAAAGATACGTTTACTTTTTTCTTAGCGTAATTAAAGCATAATGGCTCATACATCTTATACATTGCAATTAAGTTAATCGTAGTTAGTGGCGAACTCGAACCCAGACTCTGGCCGAACCTGAACTGAACTCGAACCCTGACTTCGTCTATACAGAACCGAACAGAACTCCTGAAGTTCGTTTCTCCTTTGCCAGCCTCAGGCGAAAAGAACACTTTTGTTTTCAGCTATTTTTCAAAGGCTGCATTAAAATATTACGAAGAATGTTTGACACTATACAAAGATAGTAAGAACAATACATTGAATTCAGATGCATATAATAGTTTTGCGCTTATATGTCCTACAGTATCTAAAAGCATATATTCAGGTAAGGCTGGTTTCGATACACTTTTAAAATTAACAACAGATAGCATTAGAAAAATCACAGGTATTTCAGATACCTATCTGATAGGACTAAATGTGAGATTACAAAAGAAGACACAAAAAGCAATATTAGTTTTTATTGGCTTAATTAAAACATAATGGCCCATACGTCTAATACATGGCGATATTACACACACAAATAAATATTTTGAATGCTTTGAGTTAACCGTAGAGAGTGGTGCGGAGGAAAATTAGTCAGCCATATTATTATTAGCCATATTGCACAGTAAAATACTTCTAAATTAAAACAGTACAAACAATTTTTAGATTAGTAGCACCAGTTGTAGATATGCATTGAAATCTCCTAACCTCATACAGGCTGTACCAGAATGTTGTTTATAAAACTTTCGGGCAATTTGTGAGAAATGAGATACAAAATTCACTCAAATAGCACAAATTACTAGAAATAGGCCGTCCTTATAAGCCGTGCTTAAATTATTGACATTACTACCTAAAAGAAAGTACTATTAAGGAAATTTTAAACAGGCATATAACTATTTTTTATTTTTGATTACTCTAACTCTCAAACGTTTAAACAAAAGAAGTTAATTAGAAAAACAAATTGATTAAAAAGTGACTCTTTTGTCCTAATGCTTATTCGCTAGTTTTAATTTAGTTTAATTTAATTTCTCATATTGTAAATTAAATTAATATGTGCAGCTGTTGGTGAAGAAATTATCTTATATGAGTAAGGCTCAGAAGGATTCTGATCTTACTGAATTAGATTTACTGAGTGTCTAGATATACCTATGGCTGGTGCATGGTATATCTATGGCAGGGGTGCGCAACATGCGGCCGTACGGCCGCATGCGGCCGTTGGCACGAAAATGTGCGGCCGTGGAAGCCAGTTTAAATTATAATACCCTGCGGCCGTCAAATATTTGCAATTTAGCAAAATATTATATAAAGTTTTAAAAGAATTAGTGAATATTCATTTACAAAACACCCTTTAACAAATTACGACTCTGGCAGCTGTAGCTTCAGCTGCAAATCACGCAATATGTAACCACCGTGTAACCTTCAAGGTCGCAATATCGGTAACCAATCACAGCTCCTTGACCGAGTTGTTCAGCACGTGGTGCCCTTTCAACCGACCAATCATCGGCATTTCTTAATAACTTAAAACTGAACAGCTTGAAATCCGGAAATATTGTTGCGATAGCAGTGAATGAACCTAACAGCGAAAGAGCGTTTAAAGAAAACGATTATTGTAACATTTGTACAACTCGTATGCTTAGTTATCGTTTTTTATTAACCGTGCCGCCTGTGTACCCATCATGTCGATAAAGAGAAAAAGAACATTGGAAGAAGAGAAGCGGAGCTTTAATGCAAAATGGGAGTTAGATTTCTTTATGACAGAGACAGAGAACCATTTTATGCAGTGTCTAATCTGCGGCGATGTAGTTAAAACTGTCAAAGGCTACAATGCCAAGCAACCGACACGCATCACACAACTATGCACAGTTACAATGTGATTCAAAGAAGATTTGCGTTGAAAATCTAAAGAAGAATGTTTCACAACAAACATCGGTTATGTCTGCTTTTGTTAAGACAACGAATAAGCGCAGCGAAGCTTCCTATCGGGTGGCATATCGTCTCGGTGTCGCTGGAAAGCCTTATTCCGATGGGGAACTCGTGAAAAGTTGGATTATTCTTTGATTCCTCTGTCGCGCGATACCGTACAACGCCGTCAGAGTGATATTTCCGAGCAGCTGAAGCTCTCCATGCTGACAAAGATTAACAAAGAGAACTGTCTGTTTGCACTGGCTGTCGATGAATCAACGGACATTTCAGATTCCGTTCAGCTACATATATTCATTCACTCCCTATCCCCAACATTTGAACTGTGTGAGGATTTGCTCTCCATGGAGACACTCGTTACTCAAAATCGTGGAGAAGACATATTTTTGGCAGTGAAAAAAGCTTGCATCGATTCGCACGTTGATCAGCAGAACCTGCGAGGCATCTGTACAGACGGCGCGCCTGCCATGATTGGTAAGCAAAATGGCTTCGTGACTAGATTTTCAGACTATGTGTTAAAGGAGCACGGTAATGACCAGCTCATAAATCTCCACTGCATTATTCACCAGGAGGCGTTGTGTTCTAAATCTGCTGATTTGAATAGCATTCTGAAGGATGTGAATCGCATTATACTTTTCATTCGCGCCAATGCACCGCCAATTCATACAAATTCTTCACTCAAATGATTCGTCGGCTGAAGATATTCTTTACCACACCAATGTTCGTTGGTTGTCTCAGGGAGAAACTGCTCGCCGTGTTCTGCTGCTACGAAAACAAGTACTGGAATTTTATGCCACGAAAAATAAGGACTGCCCATTGCAGAACCAGGCCTTCTTAACATCACTAGCCTTCCTAGTAGATTTGTTAATTCATATCAACTGTCTCAATGAGTCTCTGCAAGGCAAAGGAACAACAGTGTGCCTCATGCACAGAAGAGTACAGGATTTCTGTGACAAATGTCGTCTACTACAAAGTCATATCAAACAGCGCAATCTATACCATTTCCCGCAACTCACCGCTCTAGTTGAGAGCCATGAAATAAGAAGAGATGCAATTCCGGTTACGTCCTTTTCAGACGTTCTCGAAGCCCTATTGCTGGAATTCGCAGAACGTTTTCTGGATTTTGAGAAGATTTCAGAGAAAATGAAACTCGTTGCTCCTCCACATTTGGTTGAGACAGAGAGTGCGCCGTTAGATGTCCAAATGGCACTGATTGAACTTAAAAATAACGCGCAGCTGGTGAAGAAATTTGAGGACAAAAACGATTTACTGGAGACATGGAAAGTAGCTGTGGAGTATCCTAAGCTTCGCGAAATGGTGAGAAACACTTTAGTACTGTTTGGAAGTACTTATATGTGCGAAGCGGCGTTTTCTCGAATGAAGTATCTCAAGAACAAGTATCGAGCCAGACTAGTGGACAGTAATCTGTCGTCAGGAATGCGATTGATGATCTCCAGTGAGTGCCCGGACTTTGCGCGACTCTCGGCAAACATCCAAGAGCAAGGCAGCCACTAATTTCTGTACTCTGGACTACTAAGTTGCATGGACAATGTAAGACTGTTAGTCAAGCAGCTGATCACTTACTGTGGTGTTCTGAGCGCACTTAAAAATATACCTATGCTGTACGTGTTATTAGGTTTATATGACTATGTTCAATAAAGTATAAATATATTTAAGTAAATATGGATGTAAATGTTTTTGCTTGTAAGCAATCCAGTCCTACAATACATTATGATTAGGCCTATGTCATTATTATCTCGCTTTCACTACTACGACAGGGCAATTTTGATACTGACTGTTTCAAAGTAACTTTTTTTAAAGCGGCCGTCAATAGCCCAAAGGTTGCGCCCCCCTGATCTATGGTATATTATTTTAATTTGCAGCTAAATGCTCTGCGGTAAATTTATTCAGTGTGTGGATTTGTTTTGATTATAGTTACAGACGATGATGATTTTGTAGTACGATACGTTGACATCATCTATTCAACTAAGTGCTATTCATTATTCAACTAAGCGAAATCGGAATCGCCGGTGGCTTTAATGGTATTGATGCTAGGCTTTAGATCATGTGTTCGTTGTTCGATTCTGGCTCGAGTCTTTTTTTAAAAGTTTTTTATTACTTTGGACTGAATTTCTGGATTTTGGAATTTGCACCGTTTTTGGACCTTCTTTTTTTGCTCTCCGGCTTGATTTTGTCTCAATAGTGATCGATGTTGTCATTGATGACTGTAGCACTCTAATTGTTGTTATTATTTATTATTGTTGTTATTAGTCAATTTTATTTTCTTAAATTCTACTCACTTTTATTACTTTCTTAGGAATATGTTTAGGGTTAGGGTAAGGGGGTAGGGTTTAGCGTTTGGAATAGTTAAAAACATTTAATTAAATTTAAAATTACTTTTTTTGACAATTGACAGTCAGGCCTATAGTCCTATTAGACCTTTAAAAATCCCAACAGTTCTCTTTCGCTGAGCATTTAATTAAGATATCCAAGAAATAGGAATAATACATAACATCTGAACCCTCAAACAATTACAGTAATAATAATAATAATAATAATAATAATAATAATAATAATAATAATTAGTAATAGAACTTCGGGTTCTTTACACCGAGGTAAAATATACAGGCAATAATAATAATCATAATAATAATAATCAACTAATTAATAATAGTTATACTACGCAACATTTTATGAAACATTTTTCCGAGTTTATGTAAGAATTAGTAGTTTAGGCTTCAGACTAGATCTAGTAAGCGCTCATTTGCTTGCTGAATCGATATGTGTATTTGCTATCTATCAATTTGGTGCAAAAGTTTGCTTATTGAACAAATCAATTCACAATTTCATATGGAATATTATTTTGATAAATATCTGTATGTCAATTACCACTGAAGTAACAAGATTAAGAGCAGGGCTGAAGGTTAGTATTGTTTCATTATCTTATATTTGTAAATTTCTTCTATTGATTCGAATATAAGACCTTTGAGTCGAGATCTTTGTCTCGACTTTATATACTGTGTTGCATTCAAATTTATAATTAAGCTTATTAAAAGGCTATTTCGTAGATTGGCCAGATAGATTAAGTGGACTCGACATGGACTCAAAATCCAATTACTTGTCCTCAATTTCACAATTAAAAAAGTAAAGCTACTGTTAACGTTAGTTTCCTTACCCGAAAGCGATGTCAGTGACGGGCGAGCCCAGGTTTTGAATCATGCACATACTGATCCACGGTCGAATATCTTATCGAAATCGCCATTGGCTCCAGCCTATAATTACAATCTCTTACGAGTCCTAATCCATACATCTCTGAAAATGCTTGGTTCAATCTAGGTAGTATATTAGTATTAAATTCAAATTATGAAATTTTCTAATTATACATGTAGAGTACCATCGTGATATTATCATAACTAGATTTACAAATATTTATAGAAAATATGCTTAGGCTATCTGGAGCAAATAATTTTGCGCCATAGTAATGCATTAAGTTTTCTTCACTATTTTCTTAATTTCGTAATTAACCTGAGATTCAAAATTTAAACCTTAAGGTAATTATGAATTTTATTACTGGTTCAATTGATAGAAAATGTTATATATTGATGACATTTCTGTGGAAGTACACAGGTGCATACCAAATCGTCATTATTTGACATTTTTATATTGATAACTTGCATTTTGTCTTTGAAAGATTGCATCAAATTTTAGCCAAGACTATTCCGCTTGATTATAAAAGTTTAGGCATAATGACATAATTTATTTTTTAATTGATGAGGCATTCTATTTGCTGGTTAAAATCAAAGAGAATATTTCAGATACAGCAAGAAAGCTGAATATGTATTTTATGAACCTTTGTCGATTAACTTAGAATATTTAAAAGAAATGCACAGCAATAAAGACTAAGCTTCTTTTTTGCATTGTTATGTTTTTACTCGGGGGTAAATTGTGGCAGTTAACATGACTTCATGTATTGTTTTAAGTACATTTACCAAAATCCATTTTAAACATGTTTATCTTAACCATGTTTATTACAACTTTATAGGTAATGTTAAATAAATGCAACATTATCCAAACCATTTCGAACTCGAATCGAGCTCTTGTGTGGTGGATAGCAAGCCGAACCCGAACCGAACCCGAACTCTTGTTCTAACCGAACCCGAACCGAACCGAACTCTCAAATTGCCAATTGCTAACCGAACCCGAACCGAACCGAACTTTAATTTTCACCCAACCGAACCGAACCCGAACTCTGGAAATTCATAAAATTCCCATCTCTAATATTAATAATAATAACAGTCTCCGTTTGGGCACTAGCCTGTGCGAACCGCACACATGTGTCTGTGGTGCAACAGTTAACATGTTGGGGATTCATGGCTTATCTTACAGACGTAGCGCCGGTCGAGTTGGAGGTTGTCAATTTCTCAATGACATAATAGGGTGCGCTCTAATAAAGCTAATATACCCTCTATCAAAGAATCTCTGAGCCTGCTCGGATCTGATGGTAAGAGACCTGATGGAGTAACTCAAATTCCCTGGTCAGAGGGCAAATGTCTTACATGTGACATCACTGTCACTGACACTCTTGCCGCAATTTGATTTTTAGTCTGCATTTCAAATTGCGCTTCTGGTTCTGCGCCCGAACAGCTGCTTGCAGGAAACTCGTTAAACACAACGAAATATCTTGCAAATACATATTTATTTACAGATTACAAATACAGAGACAGCTTCTATTTCTTCAGCCCATCAGAATCTGGGCAGACAGAAGCGCGCCCTGCCGCGTGGGCAGTGCCTAGATTCAACCAGAAAGGATCGCCAGGGTCTAAAGGTGACTAGTGGCCATCAACTGCCCGGGAAGGATAACAAACATAAAAATTCTTCGCTTGAATATTAATAATGATAATATACAGTAATAGTAATGGGGGAAATACTACTACTACTACTACTACTACTACTACTACTACTACTACTACTACTACTACTACTACTACTACTATTACTACTACTACTAATAATAATAATAATAATAATAATTATTATTATTACTATAATAATAATAATAATAAATAATAGTAATAATAATAATCATAATAATAATAGTAATAATAATATAAATAAATAAAAAATTATAAAAAATAAATAAATAAATACTAATATAATAGTAATAATACTAATAATACCGGCGATAAGCGAGAGACATATTTTCTTTGGAAAATGTTTTCCATGACTTTGCAAAGATTTAATGCAGTCAGCTTCAATATTTCTTTTAAGCCGATTGATGACCTCGAGTAGCCGGGCGGCTATTCAGCACGTATTGCTTGAATTGCTTTTATCAAACCCCAGGTTCTTTACACCGGGGTAAAAAATTTAATAAAAAAATTCGATAAAATAAAATACTAATAGCACTAATAGCAATAATAATAATTATTATTATAATTATTATTATTATTATTATTATTATTATTATACTGACAGCTATATCTCATCGCCACTGGCTCCAGCCGTGGCGATATCGGTAAGAGATTCGACTACGGATCAGTATGCTCGGGGTTCAAATCCTGGGCTCGCCCGGCACTGACATCGCTTTAGCGTGAGGAAACTTACGTTACATTTGTTGTTTAGCTTTAGCTTTAAGAAGAAGAATAATAATAATAATAATAATAATAACAATAATACACCCCAGGTTCTTTACACCGGGGTAAAAAAAAAATAATAATAATAGTAATGATTATATTGTTATTATTATTATTATTATTATTGTTATTATTATTATTACTATTATTATTTTTATTTTTGTTTTTTATTTATTTTAGTTTTTAATTGCCCTGGGCTGTATAAGACCCTGGGCTAAAATATAAGATAAAAGAAAGACTTTATTTAATTAAAAGAAAGATGAAAAAAATATTTAAAATAGTTCCTCTACGCTCTGGGAGGCCGCATTTGCTAATGTCCCACTAACGCAGACAGCATTAAAACGTTGGAGGGCGGTAGATAGGCGCTGCTATAGAAAGGCCTTTTCGCGTTGGTCGCCTGTGATAGCACTGGTTATCCTGCCTAATTCGTATATGAAGTCAGACGCGGCAGAGTTGATGGGGCCCAATGTCTCAAAGCAATTGGCAGGAAGATGTAGCTGCTAGAGACTGTAGCATATTTAAGTGTCTTCCTATTGGCAGCGGCTTCAGCAGCTGAGCAGCAGCAGCGCATGAAAGGCTGAGATTGCTTGCTGAGAATGTGTCCGTCACAGTGACATCTCAACTGATACACTTGCTTCAGCCCAAGGAATTTGTGATACACCGTCCGGTCGTTTCACATCCCAACGGCTCAATCCCTGGGGCTCTTTTATGGCCGGAATATTTGCGCGAGTTAGAGCACGCCATACCAGATCATTCAGATACTGGTGTCTGCCGATTCTGCCAGCGCTCCGCAGGCACGAAAGGACGTGTGTGCCCAGAGCATTGACCGATGCCCCGCAGACACAGATGTGTGGTTCGCAAAGAGTAGAGCCCAGCCGAAGACCAACCGCTACTCTGACTGCCTCGTCATCCAGGCGGAGGCCACAGGAAGATAAAGGCAAGGCTTTCAACCAGTCACCACTATGAGGAGTAGAAACAGCAAGCAGACAGGCCTTTTCTTGTGGGATTAACGCCTTCGCGAGGAGTTCAGAGTGCGCAATGCCAGAGATTTTGGAGTCCCAAACCTTCATGGACTTAGACACCATCCAAATAGGCGCTTCCGATGAGGATAGAACACCCCAAATGCCTTGAACCCTGTCTACCTCTACATTAGTGAACTGAGGAGAGCACGAAAGGATCGAGTACTGTAATGCGCTTGTCCCCGCGGCAGAAGCCAAAAAGGCAGAAGGTGCCAGCGACGAGACAGAACGAATACCTAGCCCTCCATAGCAAATGGGCAGACTTGCCTGAATCCACTGACCGTCGTTAACATTAATGTTAACGATGTCACTTAGGGACTTGTGATGGCGAGACATTCTACCTGAGCTGAGTTTGCAGGAGATGCCGTGGAGTCCTAAAGCGTCGACTTCCTGACCGCAGGGGCATATGTGAGGCTCGCAAGTTTTCGCCCCTAAACGGAAACTAACGGCTACTCGAATTGCCTCATTGTTTAAAAAAGCCCACAAGAAGCAACAGGGAGAGCGTGAAGCCAATGGCTTCTTCTTTTGGTTGATACAGCTAGGAGTCGTGCTCTGTCTACTGCATTGGACTGGGATTCTAACAGACTGTTATAAATCCGATCCACTATAGGACGGTCCCATGATTTCTGGTTACTGACTGAGGTAGAAGATGAAGCACTGAAGGTGAGGCTTTTGGACCAAACTGACAACGCAACGTCAATGGATACATCGGCAGAAGGGGATCACTTGTGAAGGATGGCGTCTTGCAACTGTCTCGTTCCCATCGCTGATGCCAAGAAGGCTAAGTCGTGATATGGGAAGCAAGGCGAATTCCAAGACCACCCTTGCTCACCGATAGACTGGCTTGCTGCCACTGCAAATCAGACAAATCTGCGTTGATAACGGCGCACAAGCATTGCCTAAGAGCCTCGTCGTAGTCTAAAAGCCGCGTATGAGAGAAGCTCGGACTAGAGCGCAGAATGTGCATAAGTTTAGGTGCACTTAATGAAAAGCGAAGATTGTCAAAGCATCATGAGCGGCTAGCGACTTCAAGCGCGATGCTGTACGTTTGAGATCCTCCAAGCGACTAGATAAAGCGGTCGTAGTAGCTTCATCTCCAGAGAGCGGCGCGCCGATTATTATTATTATTATTATTATTATCATTATTATTATTATTAATTTAGTTTAACTGTATCTTTGAATCGTTTCACTTTAAATAAAGTCTCATTTTAACTTATTTTTAGTCCAAGGCAGTTTACAGCCTAGGGTATTTAAAAATAATAATAATATGGAACCAAGTGGGTTATTCAGGTCGGATAGAAAGCGCCCCGACGGCATAACTTTAATGCACTGGTAAAATGATGAAATGTATTTTCTGAATGGTACGTCACAGTAATTGACGTAATGGCGAACTTCTATCTGAACATACGTTTAGTCACTGCGGGGGTAACTGCTGAACTAACCGCCTATAGGACAATGGATAAGTACCGTGACCTTTCCTTAGGGTATGAAGATTTTCTAGTGGCCACTGAAACCATGGGTGAAATATCTATATAGCCGAGTGCAACTTACTACCAAAACTATTAAGTTTTTATTTGTCATTGTTTTAGAATTGAATAATTGCAATTTTTGAACAGGCTTTTATATAATTGTAGCCAGGCCTGTAGCGTGAGGGGGGCAACGGGAGCCCGGCCCCCCCTGCTAAAGTCGTGGGCCCCCCTGCTAAATTGCTCGCAAAATCATGGCCCCCTCTGCTAAAACTGCTTGATCGGCATAGTCGCATAGTGCATTGTATTCGTTTACTTCGAGGAGCCTAAACTAGATCATTATTCATGTCGATCATTAAGAATGTTATAAATTATAATAATATAATCTATATATACAGATTGGGGCAAAAAGTAATAATCCCCTAGCGAAATCTCAATAACTTCGACAAAACTATTTAATCAAAATTCTTAGAGTTTCTAGAGGAGGCATTTCTACATATATCCTGCAAATTTGATGAAAATTTGTTAAGCAGTAACAAAGTTACGGCGTTTCTACGAAAAAATTCAAAAATCAATTTTAACAAGACTTATTTTAACAAAAGTCATAGTAACTTTGACAAAACTCAAAATAGCATTACAAAATTTTCGGAGCTTCTAAAGGATGACTTTCTACACCTGACCTGCCAATTTTGTGAAAATATATTCAGAAGTAACAAAAGTACAGCGCTTTTTCCGAAAAAGTGTTAAATCAATTTCAAGAAGGCTAATTATACAAAAGTACCGGAAAATGTCTTAAAAATTTAGAAATAATTTAAACAGAAGAACTAATTTTAAGCATCATTTACTGGAGCAGCTAACAAGGTAGTGTAGGCTTATATTCTACCACTTACGTAAACGGTCCTTTTCAGGGTCGTTATTTTCTTAAAAAGCTACGACTAACATTTAAAAAAACCTCGTTAAAATTGATATTTGGACTTTTCTCGCAGAAATGCTGTAATTTCGTAACTACTGAAAATATTTTCACCAAATTCGCAGAAGATGCGCAGATATTCCTCTCCTAGAAGCTCCGAAAATTTAGTAAAGAATTGTTAAGTTTTCTTGAAGTTATTGAGATTTCGCTAGGGGATTTCTTTTTGCCCCCGTCTGTATACTGTATATATATATATACAATGATGCTGGGTATCAATTTCATCAAGTTGGAGAAGACATTAACAAATCGGACATTCCATATGGATTATTCCTGCGCCTCTTTTAGTATACACCCTCCAAAGACAGTAAGCTCGCAGATATTCAGAAAGATATCCCCGCTGTGTGCAAATACACATCTCCAGACATTCAAAACGAGGTGATAGAAATAATAGCTGTACTCGTGAGAGCAAAAATCGTCACAGAGGTGAATGATGCTGACGTTCCATACTTCACCCTGAAGATGGATGGAACAAAGGATCCGACTGGAAATGAAAATGTCTCGATAGTTGTAAGATTATGTTTTAGATGGCGAGCCGAGGCAACACCTTGTATCGATGCCTACCACAGTTAATGTCGATGCAGAGTCATTGGCAAATGTTGTGCTGAAAAAATTGAGTGACCTAGGACTCGATCCGCAGTGTATCATTAGCCAGTGCTATGACCGTGCTGCGATTATGTCAGGCGCACCTGGTGGAGTCAAGGCAAAAATTCAGGAAAAGCTGCAGAGGGACATTCCTTACGTGCACTGCTATAACCATCAGTTACATCTTGTAGGCGTGCACGCTATATCAGAAGATGTTAAAGTGCAGCAGTTCTTTGACATATGTAGCAGCTTGTATAATTTTACACGGAAGCAAACTGTGACAGCTATTTACGATGGTACGAAGCTGAAGCGACTTTTGGAGCAGTGATGGACTGGTCATCTGGAAACAACAGAAGCAATTCTTAACAACTACGACAAGATTATTGCTCTACTACAGCACTGTGCAGAATCGAATCTTTCGGCTGAGAATGTCGTTCAAGCTACTAGGTTGTTAGCGATGATTAATATTAGGCAGTTCCTATTCATTGCGAAGTTTATTCGTTCGCAATGAATTCGTAACTATTCTGGAACAAGCCAACTTCAAGTCTACAGTCGTAGGCGATGGATCTACTGACAGCGAGTGAGGTCGTCTGTACAGTGCTCAATTTAGTAAAGAAGTTAAGTTCGAGGAAACAATTAGATGAACTCTATATTTCAATGTTTGGGACAAACACAGTAACCGACAGTCAGTTGGAAATGGGTCGATCAAGACGCTTAGTCAAGACGCCAGATGCACTGAACCAATTTGTGGTCACAGAGCACCTCCCAACACGAACTGGACTCACTGGATCAATGATTTCACAGAAAGAAATTCTCTGCAGTCTGTACAATGGAGTCATCGATCGCGCAGTTTCAGAAATAGAAAATTCGATTCAGTGCAAATAACATTACTCTTGTTGAATCACTGAAAGTTCTGGCATCATTTGATGACACATTCCTTTTCTTAGAAAAGTTAAAAACGCTGGCAAAACTTTGCGCAGTTGATATGGAGTCAACAAGAGTTTGCACTGAAATTGAATGTGCCAGCAACTTATTCGTGAAGAAACAGGCTGAATTGAACTTTTCAAAGCAGTTGCATTCATTGACTACCTTCGCATTTACATACAAAGACACATAATATTATCCTTCTGTTTATCGTCTTCTGGCTTCCGGATTAACTGTTGGTGCTTCGACCAGTAATTGTGAGGCAAGCTTCAGTGCACTCACACGGGTACTTACACCATACAGACGATCAATGCTACACCAACGCAAGGCTAACTTAGTTTTAATATCCTATGAACATATGATATTACAAATAAGTTAACTGTGGACGACTTTCTGAAGAAATTCAACAACAGAAAAAATCGTCGGTTGAGACTCTACTAGCGGTTGAATTATTTATGTTTTATATCATTGATGTGTTATCTAAGGCTGGTGTTATCACTATCGGTGTTTTCAATATTGCTTATATTTAGCCTGATATTCCTATTTTCTCTGTATGCAATTATGCAACGTTAATGATTAAGAGCCCTAGCTACATGTGTATAATGTAATTTGCCCGCATGAATGACACGATTTCGTCAGATCACTAAATCACTAAGTATGGCTTTAATCTATCTGCAATGCCAATGACTATAAATTCAAAAACTTTTATATTTATATTGTTTAAAAGTTTAGTTATTGTTTCTGTCATTTATTGACGCGTAATGATTAGACAAATGTGAATATTAAGTTAACAGTTTTGAACGACTCTATGTTTGTTAATTACCTATCCTTGAATGACGGGGTCTG
The DNA here is from genome assembly GCA_905160935.1 of Enchytraeus crypticus. NCBI lineage: Eukaryota > Metazoa > Annelida > Clitellata > Enchytraeida > Enchytraeidae > Enchytraeus > Enchytraeus crypticus. The sequence continues at coordinate 82,066 of CAJHZI010000212.1, read as the reverse complement.
TGTGTTCTTCTGGCCATGTTTTACAAAATAGTTAATAACTTAGTGGAGGTAAAATTGAATAAGTTTTTAACACCACAGGTCTTGAACACTTAAGCCTGGAGGACACCGCCGTCGTTTTAAATTACCTAAGGCGGGCCTTCGTCAACTTTGCAAATTTTACCTTTTCACTCTATTAAAGTATGACTATAAATTGACGAAAAGTAAAAATTCATCGATTTTTTCACTAATTAAAAATGCTCGTTCGGGGAGAGGGTGTAATAGTCTCCACCCCCGCACCCCCCACCCCCCTTCCCTACTTCAAAGCAAATAATTCACCGCTGAAAATTAGCCCCCCCTCCCCGAAAAAATTGTCTAAACAATGATCGTGAAAACTCGGAAAGCATATAGCATCTGGCCCCCCCAGAAATATTTTGGGCCCCCACCTGAAAAGTCACGCTACGGGGCTGATTGTAGCCCTTGTGGGCATGCGTCAGAGCCTTAGGGCCTGTATGTCCAATTTTCAAGTCATTCTCTGCATAGTGCAGTGTCACTGTAATTTTCGTGAAAATAAATATCTATCGCTGGAACGCAACACACTTGTGGGGTGATAGGGCGCAAGAAGGTCAGATCAGAGAATAATGACAAATCGATATGAGGGACAGAGAATGTTTACCAAATCGCAGAGTTTAATATATCAATTTTAATTAATTTTAACAAAGTTTAATATAACAATTTTAATTAATTTTAACAGAGTTTAATATAATAAGTTTAATTAATTGAAACAGAGTTTACTTTAATAGGTTGTTTGATGAAATTTAATAATAATAGCAATATAAATATTTTTATGTAAGTATGTAGACCTAAAATGATATCAGTCATGATTTGTACCAACAATTAAAAAATTAGTATTTCACAAAGAAATACACTGTATCTTACCTTTATAAATAAGCCAATGGGTATAACTTACCGCTCTACTGAGCTACCAGTTTACATATAGAGATGTAATACGCAGGCCTAGGCCTATAAGACTGATGTCACAACTCTTCACTACTTCCTGAAACAGCATACTTAAGTTAATCAGTATAATTAAGTTACTTAGGTATGCGTATGACCTTTATTTTTATTTCTTTTCTATATATCAAGTACGTTAATTTAGACTGTTGAATATGATCATTTTAGATGAAAGCTATTTATTATCGGGGCGAATAGCTGATCGACTTTAAGTGGAGAAAGTTTTACTCTTTTGTTTAGATACGTGACATGTTCAACTGCATTTTAGTTACAAGTGAAAAAATAGCTGCAATTTCTAGTTAATATCTAAAAAGTTACTACTTAACATAACTTGGAATAGGTGAAGTTCACTTGCAAGTAAAATGTTGACATTTGTTCAAATTGGAAACTGTGACTTGGTTTTCTTGTCTTCATCAGCAGATACGTTGACTGAGCAAAGAAAATCCTATACTATGGCAAAAATACGCTATGCCATTTCAATCGCACCACATAAATTATGAAGTCATACGCTGTAGTGTTTAATTGATTTTAATGTATCATAATCACAGACAATGCATCAAATATTCGATAGGCTCTTAAAATATTTAAGCATGAAGTAGGCCTTTATTAAATGATAAGAAACGAAGATCCTTGAGGACAATGTTCACAATGGTGTATCTTTTAGTATATATATATATATATATATATATATATATATATATATATATATACGTGTATTTATCTACTTATATATATATGTATATATACATGTATATATATATATATATATATATATATATATATATACATGTACATATTTATAAGTGTGTGTGTGTGTGTGGAAATATATAGGCCTACTACATATACATACATATATATATATATATATATATATAATATTATATATCATATATTATAAACTGTTATATTATATAATATATTAATAAACTCTTTCAAAAATTATGAGACTTCTGAAGAAAGTAAGAATTGTGAACGACAGCATTGTCCTGCACAGTACTCAATTCATTTAGATCGTATGTCAAATGATTCCAAAAAGCGAGAAATGATTAAATATATGTATAGCCTACCAGACAAATGTTGATAGAGAATTAACTAAACTATCATTTAAAATACTAGGCACGCAGAACAAGGCATGTTAAATTTAGCTGTATTTAGTTGTCATATTTGTAAATATTCTAGAGCTCAAAAGGTGTCTAAGATAATAATACATGGATGTTTTGTGGATTAATGATGTGAATCATGTGATCATGCCAGCGGAGGAAACGGGCCTTAGGATTGCAGGAGCAACTAAAAAACCTTTCAATTTTTGCCACATTATTGGAGGAGAGTGAAGGAAAAGTTGCTTTCGTCCCTCTATGAGGATTAGGTGGGAGGAGGGTTGAACCAACCCATATGCCCATAAAGTCGTAAAATATGTAGGGTCAACTAAATGAATAACATAATTACGCTTTTATGAGCTACTTAAGAAGTAACATCACTTCTTTTTATGGCCGGTTTACGATCACTGCTAAGATGTAATTGTTACATTACAAGTTTCAAGTGAGTACCTTAAGTCTCTAATTATAATATCTGATATTAATTAGTAATAATATAATGTATAATCAGTATAAGAGTAACCTAAATTACAGATGGGAATTTTGTGAATTTCCAGAGTTCGTTTCGGTTAGGTTTGCTGAAAATGAAAGTTCGGTTAGTTTTGAGTTCGGTTAGCATTGGACAATTTGGAAGTTCGGTTCGGTTCGGCTTTCTTCAAGCCAGGGTTCGGGTTCGGCTTACTTTCAAGCTTACAGGAGTTCGGTTCGGGTTCAGATTCGATATAGTTCGGCTTGGTTATTGCTGCAATTGTTTAACGTGTGTCAGTATGACAAAAGAACTTTCGAAAAATACATGAAGTCAAGTTTAACTGCCACGCTTTTTATATGTTAAAAATTAGACAATGAAAGAAGAAGAGAGGTAGTCTTTACTTTGATATGTTTCTTAAAATATCCCAAGTTAACCAACACATGCTTTTAAAATAGATATTTTAGCTTTTTTATTGTATCAGAAACATCCTATTTCATTTAAACCAGCAAACAGATGCTTAATATACATTATACATTAGTACCGTCTATAATTAATTGGAATTGTGTTGGTTAGTTTGATCCAATCATTCAAAAGCAAAATCAAAATACACTTAAAAATAAAAGGAGTCAAAGAAGGATGATTTGGTAAATACATGTGTACTTACAAGAAGATTTAAGCCACAAAGTTTTGGTACGGATTTTCGGCTAAAAGATATTTACGGTGAGTTCGGCAAGCCATAAAAATTCTCGGCGGATGTTCGGCTAACAGCAACTTTCGGCTAATTCGGCTAGCCGGCTGCGACTGGGGGTCTACTCGGTATATGAATTGAGTTGAGAACTAACAAATGATAGAGCTCTATTTGGCGTAACATTTAGAAATGTTAAATATGAATCATGACCCTCATTGTTACTAACTTGTAATACATGGCTGGAGCCAGTGGCGAAGTCGGTAAGATACTCGACCGCTGATCAGTAGGTGCGGGTTCAAATCCTGGGCTCGCCCATCACTGACATCGCTTTCGAGTGAGGAAACTGACTTTAACATTAGCTTTACCAGCTTCTACATAATTACGATAAGACTTGTTTGCATACGATATGATTGGTACATTAATCTCTTTTGATCATATAGGCCAAACGTAACACAACAACAATTAGAATGCAGCAGTGCTTCTGTCATCCATGCCAATATCGAGCACTATTGAGTAAAATCCATACCGGTGGCAAAAAAGGCTCAAAGCGGTGCAAATTCCTAAATACAGAAAATCATTCCAAAGATATAGCCTAATTAAAATTATTGTAGTCCACTTTTGCCTTCAATCGTCAGATATATACATTGACAATTATGATAAGACTTGCTTACATACGATATGATTGGTACATAAATCTCTTTTGATCATATAGGCCAAACGTTCTTTGGACTGATTACCTAGATTTTGGAATTTGCACCGTTTTGGACCTTTCTTTTGCTCGCCGGCTTGATTTTGACTCAATAGTGCTCGATGTTGTCATTGATGACAGTAGCACTCTAATTGTTGTTATTATTATTATTGTTATTATTATTGACATTACTGATTTCCTTGTGTTTTACTTTAACACAAACTCTATTGGTATTCAAACACTTATGCTTTGAAAATTGGTGCAACTCCAAAGCTAATTAGCTCAACATTTTAAAGTTTAATTAATATTTTTGCCTCCTAAATACTTGAATGATTTTTTAGATCACAATCCAGAGAGCTTGGTGTCAATCGATATCTGTGGTGCATTCCATTGCAAAAGATGTTGAAATGATGTGATCTCTCTGCCTCTCTCTCCCTTTATCTATCTCTGTCACTCTATCTCGCTCTCTCTCTCTCTCTCTCTCTATCTCTCACTTTATCTATCTCTATCACTCTATCTCTCTCTCCACTAGTGCACTGCCTACTACCCAGGTCCATGGTATATAAACGACTCCATTCTTCTCTGTCTTCCGTTTTCTCGTCACGGGGCTTATATTCGTGACGCTGACTTGAGCGCAGTAACCCAGGATCTTCAGGTAGGAAGAGATCAAGGTTTCAGATCGTCCGGCATTGCAATTGTTTTTGCTATTGGTGTAAATTATTGGACTTACTGGCTGCCTTCAATAGTGTAGTGGTAACGTCATGAAGTTTTAAATGACAGATCCTAGGGTTAACTGAATTCTCGTGGGTTCGAATCCCAGTCGCGCCGGTCTGAGTAAATTCTCAGTCATTCATAGGACTGATTACACGAAAAAACGAACTAAATTTCCTAACGGTCATGTGGTATTAGAAGTGATAGATATCAATCAACATAGTTTGATCATTTCACTATAATGCTTGTTTACTGTTAACATTTTAGTAAGAAGGAGCGTTGCAGAAAAGTCGATTTCATCATAATGTTGTGCCGCATTAGTTATACTAGTGGTGTTGTTGTTCTATGTCTAAGGTGTTGACAAAAAGTCTTGTTTACGTCGATTTCTTTAGTGACGTGTTAACGAGACTTCAGGTTTGGATTCTTCTTGTTGTTGAGGACGTGGTGACGCGTTGTATGCAAGAGAAGCACGTGTGTTTAAGAGTTAGAAATAGTTTGATACGTGGCTTAGGGGATGATGAAGTGTCAGAGCCTTCTGTGATCTCTGAGATATCCAATGGAGAATTGAAAGATAAGTTGAATACTTTTGATCGTTAGTTAGTGAAGGCTTTTAGAGTGCTTGATGGTTGAAATATTAATATTTCTGCGAACAGTGGTTTATAAAGTTTTAGTGCAGGTTATATAGTAATTAGTAATAAGCTGTAGAGGACAGCGTAGTTCCTTATTAAGGTCTACTTGAAAGCTTTACCTTTTTATTTCCTTAATCCTTAAATTAATATTGATTTGCTCTAGTCTCTAATTATAATTTCTCAGCGGCCTACACATGTTAAATGTAGAGTACTAGGTAACGTTGGCTGAGTAGAGGCCAGGGTAACTAAATATTGTTTTGGAGCTTATATTATTATCGTATTATTGTATGTGTCATTTCTGTGTTCGTTATATTATTAAATTAATTGGAAAATATGAATTAAAGAATTCAGTGTGCGTATTTTATTAATAGTTGAATTAAATACAGAGTCACATTAAGTTAGAAAACAAATATTAGTAATATTATAACAATAGATCAAAACATCAGATTATCAAATTATTATAATAAATATAAAAATTCTCTCTAATACTTCGTTGTATTTCATGATATTTGCTCTTTTGTCAGTGAGTGCGTGACGTCAAATCAGGAGCTTTCAGTTTCATATACAGATGCATGTATAAACATAAACAATCAATTTCATGAAAATACAAAACCGTCGCTGTAATGTTCTAACACTATATAAAACTCTAATTTTTAAAATATAATACGTTCGAATAATTTAGCTAGATTTAGCTTCATTTTTAAGTCACTCCTATTTATAATTTTTACTTATATTAATAGGCTAGTTACCTTTTCGATCTAAAGATTGATATTTTCATTTTATCTACACTAGCATAGATTCCAATCTGCGCCGAAGCAAATTTACTTTCGATTTTCACCGTCCATCTCTCATATTCCGCTCAACTGCTACACAAATATTCTTATCTTTTTATATTTTCTCTTTTTTACTCTGTAGTGCTTTGTCAAGCGACTGATTCAAGGTGTGCATTTTCACATTCGTAGTGTAAGTTGAGTCTTCATAAAGATCACTAATAGATCAACAAGCTAATCTATTTCCAAGAGTCAATGGCTCATGGGCCTATGCAGCTTATGTAGTCTATGTAATGTGAGATTATTCTCAGAAATATGGCTTCTGAGAAGGGTCCTTAGTGATTTCCTCGATGACTCTTCAACTGCCTATTGAACTGCTCAAAGGAAAGCCAAGGCCGATGTGATTCAAACGAAGACTTCCGAAGAGTGGATGAAAGAGAATTCCAGATCTGCGGTACAGCATGCTAGAAAGAACGATTGTATAGCTATCGTGATTACTTGATACTGTTATTTATGTTATTTTAATGATTAATTAATAAATATTAATGATTATAAATTCCCCGTGTTGTGTCCGGGTTGTTTGAAGAATTAACCAACCGGTGACTGCACGTGTTGTAGAAGGCGACTAAAGCACTAAGATCCATACCAACGTCAGAAAGGGCATTGGGTTGGTGAGCGCCTAGGCTCCAGAAATTGCTACAAAAATTTAAACAAATGGAAAAGTCTCAAATAGGGGATTGGCTGTTGGTGTGGTGTAGGGCAGAGAGGATTTGAGACAGTCTATTTGTATCCCGACCCTGGTTAACCAAGGAATCAAGGGATGATGATGATGATGATGATGATGATGCTGATGATGATTATAAATTAATTATTGGACAAATGACGATATTTCTAAGAACAGAGAGGCCATGATGAATAAGAAGACACAAAGAGATTTAGAGGAGGAGTCTGTCACAAGACAGACAGACGAGAATTACAATAACTCCGCTCCCATGAGTCATCTCCTCTCAACCAGACCGCCCTCTCTCAGCCTGCCTCTGCTGATCGCTCTAGCGACCTTCTTCTTTTGTGGCATTTTTGTTGGGCTGGCGGCCTTAATCATTGTCGGTGTGTGATCATCTAGTGTTGGCATATATATATATATATATATATATATATATATATATATATATATATATATATATAGTCCTATACAGGCTGCGCATTAAAAAATAACCCCCTTGCAAAATTACGATAGCTTAGTCATTTATATAGCTACATATTTGTATAGTTTGATATTTCGCCTTGAAATTTGAGTGTTCTCTTATGGAGGTATTTTTCATCAAGCTGACCAAATTTTGTAAATAAAAAAATTAAAGGAACCGGAGTAATCTAAGTTTTGCAAAAAAATTGATTTTTTCTCATTTAAAACGCAACGTAAAGCGTAAATTAGAATCAATTCCTTTCTTAAAATGTGCTGGCCCTGAAAAGGGCCCTTAGATGATGAAGGCTCTGGTATTTTGCTGCACTGTGTGCTCGAAATGAGATCTCTGGGTTCAGATTCCGGCCAGAAGTCTTTAACTTACTGATAAAATTGTGCTGTCAATTGACTGCTATGTTAGGTCTTTCCAGATCTCTCGTAGAACAGCCTTTAATTCAGTTGTGTTTCATGGTTTGGGTTTGAAAGAACGATACTCTTCCAACAAGGTTCACCAGACATAAAAATCAAGTGGATTAAAATCTGGAGAGTTAGGAGGCCACTTATCCTTTTCTATCAAGTCTGGGATTGTACACAATTTTTGAATTTCGATTGTTGTTAGTATGAATCAACGACTGTAAAATCTAGCTAAGTTAGGAGATGGATTGGTGGTGTTCTGTAGGACAGAGAAGATGTGACAGTCTATTTGTATCCCGACCATAGTTAAACTGGGATTCAAGGGATGATGATGATGATGATGATATATATATATATATATATATATATATATATATATATATTTAGAGTGTCGTGTTTTTCTCTGTCTCTCTCTCGTACCCTCCTAGAAATTATTTACTAGAATAAACCACTCGTCCAGGTTTCAGATGAAGACCTTCAGATATTAAGCTCTATCAGTTATATAGCTCTACTGTCTCGAATTCGTAAAAGCTGTCCATGGAAATCAATGTCGTATCTCTCTTATTTCCTTTCCACTCTCTTTCGATCTAGGCCTTCTGGAAGTCTACTCATGCCGCTCATCTTGTAGATTAATTGAATCTAACTCTTGACGACAAACCACTGTACTGCTACAGATCCCAATCCGCTGAAGTTTAATTTATGCCAATAATATATTGCAATAGATACCGCGCTGAATCGTTTAAAATATAGTATAAACCTTTTATAAAAGGTGGTTACTTTAAAAAATCATCTTATGTATTGTTTCATCCGTTGGAGCGGCGCCACTGTACATAAAATTGATTGCTTTGCGGAAGGCAACTACAATGTAATATATCCTTAAAATGTAATATATCCCCTCTAGATAGTCTATCTAGACATAAATTAACTGTAAATTAAGACATATGTTTATCATTATTTGACAAGAAATTTAAATAATAGTTAGTGAAATTTTCTAGAAGTCTAGACGCTACTCTCTTGCAGCTGCTGTCGACACCTAGCTACCATGGAGTCAGTTGCACCCATAAGCTACTCGGTCATGATTGCTTTGATTGAATGAATCCTCCAGAGCTGCCGCCTGTCTATTTGAAAGATTCTCCCCTCATATCATGTGGAGAATGTGTTTGCCTATTTCATCTGCAGCGAAAGAGTTTTTTGCGATTTAAATTAGGCTTAACACTCAAATATTGAGCCAAACCAACTATAGATGACAGTATAGATGACTAGTCAGTTGCCGGGCCTAAAATAACGTTATTATTATGCTATCAGCGAAGGCAAATCGAGCAAGACGGAGAGGGAGGTACAACAAGGCAAGGAGGCTGGCCAATATGTCAGTGGGCGTGTCTGTGGGCGGGGTTATATTCGGCATCTCTCTGTACGTGTGTGCCGTCACGCTCTTCATTTGCTACGAGTATCCGGTCTGTAACTTTCCTCACGGCGTCCTCAGTCCCAATGACTCAGCCATAGCGGATATCTATGACTACTAATGATAGACTATGATATTAATAATAGATAGTCAATGACTCAGGCATATCGGATATACTGTATATGACTACTAATCATAGACTATAATATTACTAGTAGCCTATATTAATGATGTTACTAATTGCTAGTCAATGGCTCCGTCATAGCGGATATCTGTGGCTATACTGTTAATAAGCATTGATACTAATAACACAATGTCTTAAATGATACTAGCCCTGCCGTAGTCGACATCAATGAACACAGATGATAAACTATGATTAATATATTAATGATACGGTTGACAAGCATCAATTACCCGCTCTAGTAGCAGATAACTATAAGCTACGATGAAGTTGATCAGCAGGTATGACATGCTACGACATTAATAATGATAATGATTGATAGGTGTCTAAGACTCTGCTATGATAAACTAAGATATTGGGAGAAGATAGTGCTAGGACTCATGACTATATAGCAGATATCTATGGCTATTGATTAACTACGATACTTGTGATAAGTAATATATATAGCTTTTATTTCACCATTCAGGTAGCAAGACAAGAAACAAACTACAATACAATCATGCAAGTAAACACATACGTAGTGCTGAAAAAAAAATAGACACAAGCATACACTCAATCAATAAACTAAAAATGAATAACTAAACCTTAATTGATTTCTAGCGAACGTTCAAAGTAGTTTCGCAATAACGACTTAAAGTCAAGTCTCTCAACTTGTAAGCTCACTGGCAAGGTACAGTTAGGCCTATTAATTACGTTGACGCAGTATTTATTAATCAATGGCAACAACTCTCCATTAAAACAATTAAAGTATTTACAAGAGGTATCAGAAAGACACAATTTCCTCAAAAAATTAAATCTTCTATTTGCAATCTTTAGTTCAATCGGCAATTGACCCGAAAAAAACTGACACTGATTAATTGTTTTCTTATCTAATGTACGAAATAACTTGCTAAACAATTGAGAATAAGCATTTTCTAGGCTCTGAATCAGAGACTTTGCCAATTCTACACATTCAGAACCATACAGCAAAATGGGTACACAATATGATTCAACAAGTGAGATAACTACAGAAGGTGCAGCGTTGCCCCCAATTTTGCTGAAGATAGCGTTAAGTAACCCAGACACACTGATCCGCATCGGATATTTTACTGACATCGCCACTGGCTCCTGCCAGTGTTTGTATCTCTTGTAGGCATAATGAACTTAATTAAACATGAGTGAATCACAGTTAAACAATTTTAAATTATAAAACAAACACACACATTACATGCAGTGAACCAACACTAGTCAATATAGTCAGATACAATCCACGGTGACAATAACAAGTCATGACAAGTTTACAGTAACAAGAATTATCTAAAAGTTCTTGAGTTATGATACTAATGATTCTTCACTAGCATAGCTTCTTGACTATGACAAGCAAGCCTCTTCACTAGCACGGGACGACGGGACGAGAGGTAGGAATCCTCGAGAGGCGAGCATCACCTCAGATATGTCCCACAACATGCTGGCGGTAGATGAGTTGAACGCCTCTTCACTCGGCAGACACTTGAAGCAGTTGTTGAAATAGTAGCCACTGACTGAGGACAACTCTCCTGCCGTGGCGCAGTACACTGTAGCGGCCGCAGCCTGTTGCTACAATCAATCAATTAATAAATAAATCAAACAATCAATCAATTATTTCCATCAATATTTCATTTTCCGTATAACCAGTCCTATGAATGTCTGAGATTTTACTCTCTGATCAACGCGGCCGGGAATAGAACCCAAGTGAGTTCAGTTCACCTCAGGATCTGTCATTTAAAGTTTTCTGAGGTTACCTGACAACTCTAACCACAGCACTATTCAGATATTCACTATTGTTCATTATTATAATTACCGAGACAAACGCTCCATCACTGACTCACTTATTCAATCTATCGATCAATCTAACAATCTAGAAATTGATCGACTGATCGATCTACCTGTGTCTTGCCTCAATTCCGGTGCAAATAGATCTATGTAAAAATACGTTGAGTAGGGTAAACAAGCGCCAGACAGGTTTACAAAACACATTTATTACAAAAATCTTAAAATATATAAATCGTCTAGTACTCTGCATTTTTGCTCATATTATTTTGGTGTTTGTTGATGTATCTTTCCGACACTAGTTAGACTTGGATTCAAGGGAAGACGATAATGATTTGTTGACGTATCTAAATTAAATTTATAATAGATAATTATCTATTACAGTTTACAAATAATATTGCCATATACTACAACTACGCATGTCATAATAATAATAACACACATTATAGTGAAATGATCAACTACGTTGATATCTATCACTTTTAATACCCCAAGTAAAATCCGTTAGCCAATTTTGTCCATTTTCCGTGTAGCCAGTCCAGTGAATGTCCGAGAAATTCAGCCATATGCTATAACCATGCCACTCATCCATATGCTATAACCATGCATGCCACACGTTACAAGCCTAGAACTATACATATCACAATACCACATGCTCTTAATAATACAAGAATTTGTCCCGAACGACATATCCGACCTTCTCGACTGCTACTCAGAGTCCCATTTATTTATTTACTTATTTATTTATTTCACACCACTACACTTTTATAAAATAACACAACAATAGACAATAAACTGAAACAGTGAACAATGGTGTGTGGCTTCCTGAGGAGTCCTAAGGTCATCAAGCCTAGGAGGAGAACATTAAGTTATTAACTGAGAAGCCCTAAGGTGCAAGACAAGGTGTAACAAGCAGGACACTATTACCTTGCTCTTAGAGAAGGGCCGGACTAGATTGAAGAGGAGCCTGTAGGGCCACCAGTGCCTTGCTATGCCGGTGCACACGACGTTACCCGGGTGGACGGCGAAGCAGCCGACCCCGTGTCTCGAGACACGCCGGTGAAGCAGCATGCAGTGCAGCACGTTACACAGCTTGCTGGCGTTGTATGAGAACAGGGCTCGGTAGCTGTGCTCAGGAGGAGAGAGAAACGACTGGCTTATTGTCTTACTGCTCAGATCTGTAAACCTATAGATCAATCTATTGATTTACAGATCTGATCAGATCTGACCCAGATTGGTCTGGGTGAATTGATCCGTAGTGATGTGTGCCGTTGGGGACGTCCCTGACATCATCCCTGGATGAGGAAACGGACGTTAAACCTTTATTATTATTATTATTATTATTATTATTATTATTATTATTATTATTATTATTATTATTATTAATCAATCAGTCAATCAATCACTCGGCTTATTGTCTTACGGCTCAGATCTGCAAACCTATCAATAAATCAATCACATAATCAATCATTCGATCAGTCATAAAATATACTAATTAATCCATTCATCAATCGGTCGATCGATGCGCCAATCAATGAACTAATCAATCAGTCAATCAGTCAGGCAACAAGCACACTTATAAAGCCGAAATTACCTGAGCGCCGTTAATCAATGAATTAACCAACAGTCATTCATTCAATCAGTCAAGCGTCTATTCATACATTCACTAAACTAGTAATAGTTGGTATCGCACTGTCCTGCGTCGAGCCGGTGCCACACTGGAAAGTTGCTACACAGCTGGTCAGTAGGTGTAGGGTTCAGATCCAGTTCTTTCCACGTCACTGACACGCTGCCGTGCCGGAAACCGACGCTAAACATGGCTTTGTCCTGAAAATCAGAAAAAACAGTTCGAATTGGAGTCAGACAGACTCCGACAATACCCGTTGTGATAAATTGAAACAAGTTCAACTTTGTATTACAACATAATATAATTCATTAACATATTTCATTAACATTAGCCTCCATAGATCGTAGTCTTCGTTCCCTCCTCCAGCAAAAATCTTCCAAAAATTTTCCAGACACTATCATTGGCAGCTGCTTCACATTTTATGCTCCAACATTATGATATTCTCTGCCACTATTAGCACTTTCCGGGCAAGCTAAAAACCCATCTCTTCAATTCTCCTGCCGCTATAAGTCAATATTCTGACCCTCTTGCCTTACTAATACTAATAATAATAACCTCCGACAATTTATATGGCGGTGTCATGGCCGGTGTCCGGTCTTCGAGACCGATTTACCGACAGGTCCGATCCTGGCAGGTTATTATTAAGCCTTTCCATAGTCAATCATATCTTTCCTATTGATAGCGCCAATCGGCAGCAAGCTCCGATACAGATTAACCTTCCATGGGCCCAAGGGGATATCCATCATTACTTGGGCTGTGAACCCAGGCCACTTGTATCCGAGGCGAACAACCTAACCATTAAGCCATATCCTCTCCCCATATTGCCTTGGATCAAGGACTGCTTTGATCAAGCTTTCTATTCGATCTTTGTATACCCAATCATCATCGTGTGTTGCTTTGGGGTCTCTAGATGCAGAGTCTGCTTGAGACATCTCTAACATTGCCCTATGACGAGGAAAGGGACGTTAATTATTCACTGATAGATTGATTGACTGGGCATGTGCTCTAACACGAAAGACACACACAACGAGAGAGACAGTGGGTGACCTGTGGGTCTCTAAGAGACACACACAACGAGAGAGACAGTGGGTGACCTGTGGGACTCTAAGAGACACACTCATCGAGTGAGACAGTGGGTGACCTGTGGGACTCTAAGAGACACACACAACGAGAGACAGTGGGTGACCTGTGGGACTCGCAGGTGAGAAAGATGACGCGGGCTGGAGCTGATGTGATGAGCAGATCCTCTAAGAGCTGCGTGAGATAGAAGTGCGACAGATGATTCGTCTGGAATGTTTCTTCAAATCCGTCCTCCGTCAGATTGTAAGGCAGTGCAAACACAGCTGCGTTCAGTATCAACAGGGTCAACGGTCTACAAAGTAAACACACATTTTGTTAAGTATTTTTATTAACATATTATAACATACCATATCATCATCATCATCTTCCCTTGAATCCCAGTTTAACTAGGGCCGGGTCACATACCATATACTAACACTAATATAAATAGGTTAACAAAAACGACAGTTTTTGCATTTGTAACATTTTTCCAGGTTATGTCGTTGGGAGGTCGAAGCTTAGTCAAAAGGGGTAAGATATTACATCAACATATTTTGAAAACAGAGAGGGGGGTTTAAAACTTAACCCCGAAAAAATTTAATCAGGGGATCACACATCTTCCAAAGGGGGTCAATCCCCACCCCTTCACCGAGAAAATCCAATCCGTCATATGGCACATAAATTATTAACATGTAACACATGAAAATAACATTAACAATTATTAACACACAGTAACACAAAATGCAGTATCATATATTAATAGAAAACATATTAATAATACCCAACATACATATAACATTATCATCATCTTCCCTTTAATCTCAATGTAACTAGTGTCGGGATACGAATAGATCTACAGCATAACAACAACAACATTCAAGTACGTGTTAACGCATGAAACATAAAACTGTTTCAGAACTTCTGCATTATGAATTATAACACATCACATGCTTACTAAATGATACAAACTGCTTTAATTTCAGATTCCTTACACAATACTAAATACAGCAGTACTGTATTCTCATACAATTATGGTTAAATTGTTATATTATGTGTACTAGTGTGTCTCATGCATTAGTTAAACAGTAGACTGAGAGAAGCACTGAGTGAGATGAGACAGGACAATGAAGATCAGCTGAGAGCTATGAGAGAGGAGAATGAAATGAATCTGGAGAAAAAGGTTTGAACCTTGAGATCACATCATATTCCTCAGAGTTCAATTAGGAGGCTGATGTGATGTATTGTGTGTTTACGTAACTGTTGATAATTTATATTTGAATTGATCCCGAGATAAAGGTGACTATCTGAAGCTGTTTGTTATTGTAGTATTTTATTTTTATTTAATTACTACTTATTACCTCTGGGAAGTATAAAATGACGAAGTAAAAAGGAAGAAAGCTGCAAATTTAGAATCACTTATTACTGAAAATAAGGACAGTAAGAAACAATCAGCTGAAAGGAATGACCGGAACAAACAGACACAGAGCAGAAAATATGTTGAGATGTGCTAAGTCCGGTTGTACCAGGAAATCCTCCACTGATTTTAAATTACAGGAGGCCGTAAAGGAAGCAAGAATAAGAAACTTTAAAACTAAAGGTGCTGCCTAAGCGACCATTGAGAAGGATAGAGAGATACGGTGTAAAACAGAAAAGACTTAAATAGCTACATATGAAACTATGACTTTTAAGAGAAATTACATTTTGAAATATGGCTAAACAGAATAATAGAAAGGAGTTGTAGAAACTTACAAAAATACAAATGAAGCTGAAAAGAGTTTGTAAGGTTTATCCCATTTCAGTGCTACTAATTTTACGCTTAATATGTAGTGCGTCAGCATTTCCAAACCATATGGTACACAACTAAACTACCAAAACACATTTGAAATGACTTCAGAATGAGCAATCAATGAATGATCAATAGAATAAAAGCGATACTACAGATAAAATTGATGTCCTTAAAGATATGATTATGTTGTTCACAGCGTCATCACGGTGTATTGATTTTAGATGCGAACTGAATCTTCAGAAAAAAACGCAAAATTCATGACAAATCCATGACATATATTCTTTCTAATTTAGCAGGATACTAGAGTCTTATAGAGTTCAGTTTGATTAGACAAGTATTTCTGCATGACATCTCAGAGCTGGTCTGTGATGTCATGCCAAATTTCGGGCATTCATAGAACTGGTTATACAGAAAATGAACTAAATTGCCTAACGGTTTAAACATGTCTTAAAAGTGATAGAAATCAAAATGGTTGATAATTTCACTACAATGCAATACACGTGTTATTATTGTAATTATACATATTATTGTTATTATTATTATTATCATCATACCTATTAAGTTGCCGATAATCTTCGGCAAAGCCTCTAACGGTGGAAAGTTTAGCAAGGTCACAATACATCGGCTCCACACTCAGGGGCGGTACCTCAAGGTCGCCGCTCTTAACCTTTCTAGACTCTTCCATCCTACGACACGCCTCCCTACCCCGGGACATGTCACGACAGGGTATGATCACGTGAGCTCCGTGCAGTGCCAGAGATCTTGCTGTCTCGTAACCTGGCGAGTCGTCAACAAATTACCAACAGCACAAATAAAATGAGTAACATTAGTAACACTCTGGGTTATAATAATATAATAAAATATTTAATTGATATAGAAGATTCTCCCTCTCATCATAAATATGTCTAATGACATAGGACATATGTCTCTCACATATCTTATGGTCCAGATTCACTTTCGTCACAATTTAAAGAAAAAGTATACATATATATGCACAGACAAAGATAAATAGACATATATACATGTATATAGGCACATATAAAGAGACAAATATATATATATATATACATGCATTATATATATATATATATATATATATATATATATATATATATATATATATATATACAGGGTGAGTAAAAAAAAAAAGATAACACCTGCTAAAAGTTTGAATATCTCAGGCTATTGCTAATATTTTCAAGCTAAACTTTTACCAAATACTAAAGGACCAATTTCTGATGGGGTGGCCAATTTTCATCCAATTTAATGCATAGATTGGCCAGTTATACAAGTTTCAGCAGAGCAACCCCCCATTTTTATCTAATTCGGGATTATTAAAAAATAATTTAGCATTAGATCTAAGGATGGGAATAAATTTTATGCCGCAGAAGTTTTTTATTCCTACCCAGTAAGACAGTGAGCTGTTCAGATGTCTAGGCTACTGTCTAAGCCACCGCCTAGGCTTTAGGCCTACTCTCTAGCCCATATCTGCTGCTGCAACAAACTTTGGCTGGGCCGCTGTGCGCAGCGCGCACAATCTGCTAGCAAGCTACTGTCAACATGACGATATCTGACTATGACAAGATGCGTATCCAAATGCTGCTCGAGCAGGGCTTTTGGCGCTAGAGCAATTAAATCACAATATCTAGAAAAAACTTGGAGCATCCCACAGATTCATCGGATATGCAAGCGCTTTGATGAAACAGGGGCTGCACCTGAGCGTAAGCGTGGCAGCAGGGGGAAGAAATCTACCAGATCCACTCCTAACATTGCTGCAGTTGAGGAGCTGATATGTTCACAAGAAGGCAGGCCTGGTACGAGCAGGCCTGGTACTTCCCAAGCTGTTTGATGATGGCATTGCTCTTTTACCAAATGGTTTCATCTTGGATGGTGCTCCGGCTCATGGTTCGCGTCATGCAGAGGAATGGATCAGCGAGAGAAACCCGGATTTCATTCAAAAGAATGAATGGCCTCCAAACTCTCCTGATCTAAATCCTCTGGATTACCATGTTTGGGGAACCATGCTGCATCTCTCTCAGAAACACCTGACGAAGCCTAAAAACAAGACAGAACTGCAGGAAGTGCTACAATCAATCTGGGAGAGAGTGCCCCAAGCTGGAATTAACAAGGCTGTCCTAGCGTTCCGAAAGCGACTGCAATCCTGCGTAGCAGCCGCAGGAAAGCATATCGAATAGTCAGTAATGCTAGCAGATACAATTGGTTCCTTCTGAACCACCACAATGGCCCTCTTCAGAGCCAAAATAAAAATTTAATAAAATATTATTTTATTTAGAGTTAAAACGGGAGGTTGCTCTGCTGAAACTTGCATAACTGGCCAATCTATGCATTAAAATGGATGAAAATTGGCCACCCCATCAGAAATTGGTCCTTTAGTATTTGGTAAAAGTTTGGTTTGAAATATTAACAATAGCCTGAGATATTCAAACTTTTAGCAGGTGTTATCATTTTTTGTACTCACCCTGTATATATATATATATATATATATATATATGTATATATATATATATATATATAGAGAGAGAGAGAGAGAGAGAGAGAGAGAGAGACAGAGTCAGAGAGAGAGAGAGAGAGAGAGAGAGAGAGAGAGAGACAGACAGAGATTGAAAGAGACAGAGAGGGGACTAGAAGGCTAGCTACCGATGCCGGAGGTTCCTCCAGTAATGATGACGTACTGGCTGGAGAGATCAGTACCACGCAGTACTTGCAGTGCAGTACTGGAAGCGTCGAATCTTTGTCGTATCTCAGTTATAGCGCCGCTTAACTTGGTATGCATCAGTCTCTCCAGTGCAACGTCCTGCGTCAACTCAACGGGGAAGGCCAGCCGAGGATCTGTTCTACATTTCTGCTGCGTTATAATGCTACAACATCAGTTTGTCACAACTATAGTAAATCATATATACATTTTCTGCAATTGTCTATATGGTCAATTTTTCATATTCAATCAATCAATCAATGAGAATTTAACGTCCCGTTCCTCGCTATCAGGCAATGTCAGGGACGTCACAAGCATCAACAGACGCCAACGCACCAGAACTTACTCTGGCAACATTAAAGGAGATAGAAGATTTGACTGTTTCTAATATATCTTTCTCTCTCTCTAGTGTTCTACCATGTGTCAGGTACAAGGTACATATTCCTACTCGCATACTGCTTTCAAGATGTCATACCAATACCAGATCCTGCCAAATATCTAGACATATAGACATATGACTTATCAAATCGTACAAAATGATCAATTTTATTATTTATGATCTATATTATTTATGACTTTACGATCATTCTAAATAACAATAATAAAGCTTTTCCTTAAAAACTTAATACATAACACTCCACTATATTATTTTTTAGCTAATTCCATCATCCAACCATACCTGATAGATGGTGGAGTTTCATAGAACCACAAGCTAAATTAAATAAATTTTAAAAAATTTAGCTAAGTCGGTGGCATGTTGGAAGTAATTCGACAACAGATAAGGAAGTAGACATAAGGTTCAAATCCTGTCCCCGTCACTGACACACTATGAGCATGAAACTAATGAGCAGTAGTAGACATGACAGTTTGAGACTTTGGCATTTTTAAATAGAAGAGTAAGAGTATTGATTCAAATTCCAGTAGGACCATTTCTGACCAGTTCTGTCTTGTAGTATGGAAATAGAATTCTCTGAAAAAGAATAACGTCTATTAATATTTATTTCCAGGGCTGGCTGAATTTTCAATTTACAAATGGCACTCAGATCAAATAAAGAGATAAGGATAAAGCTTCTCAACACATCCTATTACATTGTACCAGTTCCATAGCACTAATAAATTGTAGTAGATAATGTTAAGCAACATTAAACAATAAATGAATAATGGTATAGTGATGCTAAAAGACCTACTTCAAATAGTAAGTAGTGCCATCTGTGTCAGCCTTTAAAATCCAGCCATACGGCATCTCTACAGCAAATGTAAAAAACGCAAGCATAATATAATTTATGATACATACATGTACTAAATTTCCAACAAAACATCATTTTCTCTCTAATTAACATTACAGTCTGTAAACACTATACACATTCTCACAAACAATCTACTGCAACGCTATCATAAGAATTTTACCATCATACACCAACTTCATTACATAATAACAATTATGATTCTAAAAGTTTAAATGTATATGATCTGAAGCTTAGAAAATAAACATACAAAGACATTTAAAATTTAAAAATTACCGCCCGGTAAAGTAGAGTGAAACTCAATAAGGTCAAATACAAAAGTAATGCAGTTACAAAACATCTAAATGTATTTTACAATACGAATGCAAAACCAATAATATATTAGATTGAAACAACAGAGAAAGCAAATGATATTAATTAATTGATTGATTATCACCAATAGCAATAGTAATATTAATTGAATGATGCATCACCAATAGCAATAGCAATATTAATTGATTGATGCATCACCAATAGCAATAATAATATTAATTAATTGATCACGCACCCTTAGCTACAGCCTTACGTCGACCAGTCACAGGGTGTTGCCATTGAGTGGACCGACTGTTGTGACTGCACAGTGATACACAGCACATACAAACACGTAATATATATACACATAATATACACATAAAATGCACAATACACACATAATATACACACACATAGTATATACAATACACATACATAATATACACAATACACACACACATAATATACACACACATAATACACACACACATAATATACACACACATAATACACACACATAATATACACATACATAATATACACAATACATACACATAATATACACAATACACACACATAGTATACACAATACACAAACATAATATACACACACACATAATACACAAACATAATATATACAATACACACACATAATATACTCACATAATATGCACAATACACACATATAATATACACAATACACAAATACACAAAATACACACAATACACACACGTAATATACACAATACACACACATAATATACACAATACACACACATAATATACACAATACACACATGATATATACAATACACACACATAATATACACAATACACATACATAATATGCACAATACAAACACATAATATACATATACATAATATAAACACACATAATATACACAATACATACATGTAATATACATAGACATAATATACACTTTTTGATCACCGGACTGGCTTTCGTTTAGGACCTTACTTCTCCTCAGCACATTTCTTTTGCAGATTGGTCTGGGTGAATTGATCTGTAGTGATGTGCGCCGTTTGGGACGTCCCTGACATCATCCCTGGATGAGTAAATAGACGTTAAACCTTTATTATTATTATTATTATATACAAACATAATATATACACACATAATATCCATACACATAATTTACAGAAACATAATATACTTACACATAATATACATATACATAATACACATGCACAAAATATACTCACGTAATATAGTATTCATAATACGCACACATAATATAATAATATCCAAACACATAACATACACACATGTAGAAACTCTCATGCAATATACATGTGCATACAATAATAGTCACACATGTAGTATATACAGATCATATATAGTCATAGTAGACACATAGGCTGTACACACATAATTTACACTCATAATACACACACACATATTATACAAAGTATAATTGTCATACATACATATTAGACACATATTATGTATACAAACATAATATAACCACACAATACATAACCTACTATAAATATACACAAAACACAATAAATTTCCAGTGTTGTGTTCAGGACCCTGAAGAATAGACTAACAGTTAACTGCACATACCATAAGAAGTGAACTACGCACGCAAGAACTGAGAAAGACAATGGCAAACTACCTCAGAAGTGACATATTTTTCCAAGCCATAGGCTATATAAGTTATGGTTAAGGCAATGCCTTTTGTAAGGCAATGCCTTTTGTGAAGCAATTAGCTTGATGATCTAGAGAGTGCTCTTGATGGAGCGTGAAAGGAGACACTGAGTAGGAATAGATACCCCTTGGACCTGCCACTTAGCAGAACACTATAGAGAGAGAGACATAACACGCATGACAAACATACATCGTATACACAAAAAATTACACATATAAATATAATATTTATGCACATAATATACACACATATAACATACTACAAAGCACTTAATACATGCACATATCAAGCACATATAAATTTTTTTACATGTATAATAGGCATATACTACATGCGCATGAAGCCTTATCAATCATCTTGATTAATCAAAATAAATAAATAACAATTAATCATTAAAAAATGTGTATACAAATATTCTGACAAAATTCTCTCAGTTGAATTAAGTGGTCCAAAAGCAATCCATAGTCACATTGCTAAGCAATCTACAATCTATAAGCAATCTATCTAAGCATTGTATAAGCAATCTTATTCCACACACTGTTCCACATAAGCTGTTGAAGCAGCATCCTTCTAGAAGACTGAAGATAACTAAATGATGGAGACAATTACTCGATTTACTCGGCTAAGCAGCAACTCTTAATAGAGCCAACAGTAAAGTGTTGTCTAATCAACAATTGAACGATTTAAACACACGCTATAAGAAAAAAGCTGGTAAAGCTAAGATTAACGTCGGTTTCCTCACTCCAAAGCGATGTCAGTGAAGGGCGAGCCCAGGATTTGAACCCCGCACATACTTATCCGCAGTCAAGTATTTTACCGACGTCGTCACTGGCTCCAGCCAGTGACAATAATAATAATAATAAAGGTTTAACGTCCGTTTCCTCATCCAGGGATGATGCCAGGGACGTCCCCAACAGCACACATCACTACAGATCAATTCACCCAGACCAATCTGCGAAAGAAATGTGCTGAGGAGAAGTAAGGTCCTAAACGAAATCCAGTCCGGTGATCAAACATTGGTCAGGGTAGATTGATTGACATAATCAATCTACCCTGACCATATGGTAGGAAAAGGTAAGTTTTAAGCTTTCTAGAGAATGTTGAAAGAGAAAAACAAGAGCGAAGATTAGCAGGTAAAGAGTTCCAGATTGTGGGTGCTGCAAAAGAAAATGAACGTCTGCCCAATGACGTGAGAATATTTGGAACTGAGAGAAGATTGGCATCGGTGGAGCGAAGTGCACGTGAGGGACGATAGGGAAGAAGAATTTCAGTTAAGAAGGCTTGCCAAATTGCAGAGTTTTGAAAGTTAATAGAGCTATTTTATATTTTATGCGTTGATTAACAGGGAGCCAGTGGAGACTGCGAAGTAGAGAAAGAGAGCGAAATTGAAGTCAAGAGGACTTGCAAACAATACGTGCAAGAGAATTTTGGACGTGCTACAAACGATTGAGAGAAGAAGTAGGCAACCCATGTAATAATGAATTACAGTAGTCGAGTTTTGAATGAACTATAGAATTAGCAAGGATAGTGGCTGAATTTCTAGTAAGGGATGGACGTATTTGCCTAATCTGACGAATCTGAATGAAAGAAGCTCGACAAACAGAAGAGATATGGGATTTAAAGTCAAGGTTTTCATCAAATATGACTCCAAGGTTTTTGGCGGATCGAGAAGGTGAAAGAGCAAGATTCTCAAAATTAACAGAGTTATTGGTAATTTTACTTCTTTGCAAAGGAGTGCCAATTAAAAGGTATTCAGTTTTGGAGGGATTAACAGCAAGACGGTTAGCACAAAACCAGGAATAAACCTTGTCTAGAATGGATGAGAGGTGAGCCAGTTTCTGAAAGAAATCATGATTAGAAAAGGAAATATATAGTTGTGTGTCGTCTGCATAGAAATGAAAATTTATGGAGGACTGAGCAAGCAGGTAGCTAAGAGGAGTGATATATAAAGAGAAGAGCAATGGACATAACACTGAACCTTGAGGAACACCTCATAGGAGGGGTAGTTCAGAAGAGCGATTTTGACCAATAACAACTGATTGTGTGTGACATGAGAGATATGATGTGAGAAGGGAAAATGCAGAATCAGATATGCCAAAACAAGATTTAAGCCTATTTATTAGGATGCCATGGTCAATTGTATCCAAGGCAGCAGAGAGATCTAGACGAACCAAGACAGAAACCTGTTTACTACTCATGGCCAAGCTAAGATCATTATGTATACGAAGAAGCGGCTTCAGTAGAATGGAGTTTTCTATAGGCAGATTGATAATGAGAGAGAGAAGGAAAGAATCAAGATGAGTGCATAAACGGGTATAAATTACCTTTTCAAGAAGTTTAGAGATGAAGTGAAGATTGGAAATAGGACGGTAACTGGAAAGATCATCTTTTGGTAGAGAAGGCTTTTTTAGCAAAGGAGATACAACTGCTTGTTTGAAGGAGGTCGGGAAGATACCTTCTGAGAATGAGAGGTTGATTAAGTAAGTAATAGGAGCAACAAAAACATCAATACAGGATTTCAGCAATCGTGTAGGAATGACATCAAGGCAGCAACATGAGTTGGTAGAGCGAAGAATAAAATTGCATATTTCTTCCGGTTTAGCTGGTTCGAAACTAGAAAGTAGTGGTGGTTTAGGCATATTTACAGAAATGGATTTGTCGGTGTCAATGGAGTAGGAGGGTATAGAGCTACAGAGTTTGGCTATTTTGTCATCGAAAAAGCTGAGAAAAGAGGTAGCAAGAGAAGATGGTGAGGTGGTAGAGGGGAGTGACTTGGGAATGGTGCGATCAAGCAGAGAGTCAAGTGCTCCCCATAATGTCAAGGGACCATTTTGATTCTGCAACATTAGATTTTGATAATACAAGCTTTTAGCAGAACTAGTCATTTTATTTAATATTTTTCTTTGTTTCAGGTACTTGGACTTAACGTCTGGATTTCTTAGTTCAGGTGGTGATTTCTTAGTTCAGGTGTAATTTTTCAGATCCTTCCTGAACTTAGTTTCGAGTTTAGAATGTTCAGATTTTTGTTTAAGGATTTGTTCAGAAATGAATGGTTTCCTAGGGTTTGAGTGGCAATGAATGGTCTTGAGAGGGGTTTGTTTGTCTAATATGGCAGAAAGTACGGAGCTAAATTGAGCTGAATATTTGGCAACAGTTGAAGATGGATTAAAATACAAAGAAGAGGACACAATGTCAGCAGAGAAGGCATCAATGTTAATAGAAGAGAGTTTTCTATAAGTTTTAAGTGTTACGGAAGGGTGTACATTAACAGTCACAGGCAATTTACAGAAAATCACACTGTGATCTGATAATGAAGGATCAGAGATTCCATGATCAAGAAATGACATGTTGTTTCGAGTGATAAGAAGATCAAGAATATGACCAAAGGAGTGAGTAGAGGAAGATATATGTTGTTTGAGATCAAAGTCATCAAGTGTAGATAAAAAGGAAGAAGAATAATAGTCATTAGAGTCTAGGTGGATGTTGAAATCACCCATAATTATTACATCAGTGGGTGATGAGGCAATGTATTCAAGAAGCAAAGAAAAATCGGAAGTGAAATTGGCCTTGGATAAAGAAGGTGGTCTGTAGACAATCAAAAAGAGATAGGATTTGGATTTGCATACAAGACGAAACGACATATATTCAAAGGATAGAAACGGAGAACAGTTAGAAACAGAAAAAGAAAAAGTTGACCTAAAAATAGCAGCGATGCCACCACCATGACCAGAAGAACGACCGGTATGTTGAATGGAATCGTCACGGGGAGTGAGAGAGTTAAGGACAGCAGGTGGAGCATCAGGATAGAGCCATGATTCTGTCAAAAAGAGAATATCAATGGACTCGTCAAGAATAAACTGTTGAGAGAGTTCAGGTTTATGTAGACTTTTTGTAATTGTTGTGGCAGACCGAACATTGAGGCAGTAAGTGGACAAATTAGAAAAAGCAGAAACAGGTCCAGGATTCAACTCAACATCGCCAGCTAGAATTAAGAGAAAGGAAAGAAAGAAGTTTACATATCGTTTAGAAGTGAGAATAAGTGAAACAAAATTAAGATAGGATTTTTAAAAGTATGATAAAGAATCAAGGCATTGACAAACGGAGGCATGCGGTATAGGTTGGTGAGTTTGCATGAGGAAGAAATATAGTCAATGGAACTGCCAGTGAAATGGTTGGTCATTTGTGGAATAGTGAGGGCTAAAACAAGATAAATGGAAAGAAAGAGCAATGGAAGTACATCTATAGCATGAAAAATGGGAAATGATTTCTTTCTGCGAGTGAAGCAGAAAGAAATCAGCCAATTAAAGTAAAGGAAAAACATTCTAGGATAAAAGGGTGTTTAAATATTAGGATAACAGCGCGTGAAAATTTTCAAAAAGTGAAAATTTTAAAACAAATATATTTAAACCATTATTGTAAATAAGAAGAAAATAAATGTATATTGAAATGTAGAAAATTATAAGTAATATAGTAGAGTAAAGTATATGAGAAACAATTTAAGGAATTAAGTTAAAATATTAAATTAAAAAATATATAAAGATATTGTTTGTAAATAAAAGCGTCATCCGTTAGGCTCAGCTTAGGCTCCTATTCAAGAAGGTGCTTAACAAGAAGGAGAAGAAGATATATTAGAAGGTGTTTGACAAGAAGGAGAAGAAGACGTGATAGAGAGGTGATCGAATGATTGATCTGCAGTACATACCACACAAAGTAGACAAGGCCCTGATCGGTGACCTGCTGTTCCCAGCCTGCAGGCAACTCATCCTCGCTGTCTGTATCCAGAATTCCTCCATCCTCCATCTTCAAAAGTTTGCATCACTACAGAAAATAATTCACAATATTCTCGCTCTTAGTGCACTTCATACTGGCAGGTCAATGGTAAATAGCGCCTCCACTCTTCTCTGTCTTCCGCTTTACTCTTCTTTCCATATATGAGTGGGTCTTTAAATCATCTAACATTCCTAATCTCAGCCTGCCCCTGCCTCTTTTTCCTTCCATTCTACCGTCTATGACCTCTATTAATAGACCTTCCCCCCTTAGAATGCATCCTATCCAACTCTTCTTCCCATTTCTTAATACATTACATATCACAATATTATACAGCAATAACTTCCACTAATTTAATGTGACCAGAGTTTCAAAGTGTATCGTTAGTATCAGTCATCATTCTACGATAATGAGACCTATGATTGATTGTTACAGTTACTGTCTTAGATGCATTTGTTGGAAGGTCTAAACTTTAATTTTGTCAAACTCACAGGAACTTTGGTACAGTACATAACTATTTTAAATCTTGCTCCAAACAACGCAATAATAAAAGCCCTTTGCAAAAGTGGAAAACTTTGGGAATTCTAAAGTCAGTATGATTTCCTCCGAAATTATAATCTGAGAGATTCATTTCTTAGGAACAGAATTCCAAGGTAGTTCAAATTTATAAGTCAAATTATTTAACTTTACAATTGGAAGAGTAATAAAAACTACTTAGTATTCTACCACTTCCTGACTAAACTAAGTTTCTTTATGCCTACATATTATTCTAACTGGAAAAAGTAAACCGCAGAAGGCAGTTTGGGGGCGGTATTTAGTTAAGTGGGCAGAATTTAGCGCACACAATTAAGCTGCTCGCCAATTGAATGAAGTTAAGCAAAACCGTGCCCGGTTAGTACCTTGTGAGTGACCACCTAGGAAGATCGAGTTTTCATAGCTTTAAAAGAAAAAATAATTCAAAGAGTGCTGGAAGGTTATTCTTAAATCTGCGCTGGCTGCAATTGATACACCAATGAAAGAATGGCCAAGTTAATTGCTAGTAACCATGGAGAGAAAGGAGGAAATAATTAAAACAACAGAAACAGCCACTAAGAAAGAATACTATGTACACATGCAGTTGTCACGTGTGTAACTATACCAAGAGAAAGAAGTTCATGTAAGCCTGTTTGTCAGGTCAAGAGTTTCCTGGTAAGACTTTTATATCAACTCTTTTTGTATTTCATAATATCATCATCAGTATTTGATAGATGATGATGTATAAATTAAATAATGCTGTATATAAACGTCTTACCAGGTATCACTAGATCTGAAGGACATGCTTACATCAACTATGTCAAAAATTCCTTGCATTCTGAACTAGGATGACGACATACCTACTCTCACTTCAGTAACTTGCAATGGTCATAGCTTTTACCTAAGCCTGAGGGCTAAGCCGGTGGCTTGTTGGCAAGTAGTTCGACAATGAATCAGTAAGTGCAGGGTTCAAATCCAGTGCTCTCCTCGTCACTGATAAGCTATCGAGCAGAAAACTAACGTTAAACTAGGCTTTGGCTTTTGGCATGTTCCTTGCTTGTACTGATTTAGAGGCGTGAAATAAAACATTAAAAAAGCCATTTTATTTTATGATATATATTTCTATCATGACCCTAGTTAAAATGGGATTTAAGGGATGAAGGTGATGATTTAGATATTTCTATCTAAAATTTAAATTTTAAGTAATACACCGCTTTTACAGCTTAATGTTATTGAGATATTGGAAACTACGACTATACAATTATTAAGCCTAATAAAGTTGAAACACTACAAAGCCTACTGAAAAACATTAGATTATTATGGGATAATTATTTCTTTAGTACATCTAAATGGAATTAGAGTGTTGCCATTTCTCCGTCGCGACAATTTGCAAAGTTTCCTTGCACATATTGCAGTGCAAAAGCAGTGTACACAAACTTTACAAATAATATACTTTTGGCTTTTGCGATAGTTGTGCCAGATAACAGTCAGTCTGGGAGGACTTGGTTTCAACTAGGAACTTTAATATGTTATGATATACATGTTGTACCATCCGCATATTTCCACGTTAGAGATAGACTGCATGGACGAACACAAAAGTTACAATTAATTTTCTTATAAGTATTAAAACAACACTACTAAGAATTCAATTACATACAAAAAGCTAAATATCTAAATAATACAATAATACCTTGTTTACAATATTTGTCTGTTTACCACGGCTGAAAAAATTCTGAAAATCTTTTCTCTTTTCTTTACATGGCAGCATTCAAAAAGTCCTTTAACATAACGTAACATTTACAGAGCTGAAGCAATTATATGCTTGTTTAAAACTCATCAGAATGCTCTTCAAATATAAATGAACCTAAAATGAATCTAAATATAAAAGGCCCTTGTACGGCCCAAACTTGAATACTGCGTTCAGGCTTGGTGTCCATATCTTAAGAAAGATATCGACAAATTAGAGAGGGTACAAGCCAGAGCAACAAGGCTGGTATTTGACTGTCAAAAACTTAGTTATGAGAATAGATTAAAATTCGTAGGATTAACCTCTTTAAGTGAGAGAAGAACTAGAGGAGATTTAATCTCCTTTAAACTTTTTTTTAAACTTTGGACTGAATTTCCGGATTTTGGAATTTGCACCGTTTTTGGACCTTCTTTTTGCTCGCCGGCTTGATTTTTGTCTCAATAGTGCTCGATGTTGTCATTGATGACTGTAGCACTCTAATTGTTGTTGTTAATTGAAGTTTTTAAGATACTAAAAGGCTTCAGCAAAGTTAACCACAGTATTTGGTTTAATTTATCATACAACAGAAACACAAGGGGACATATCTATAAACTTAATAAATTTAGAAGTAGACTAGATTTAAGGAAATTTTTCTTTAGTCAGAGAGTTATAAATGCTTGGAATAGTTTGCCAAACGAAGTTGTGGAAGCAGAATCAGTGAAGGCTTTTAAAAATAAATATGATAAACATAAGAACATGTAAATTAGAAGCTAATTGCATGTTCAGTGTTATACATAGGCTATGTATAAATTTGACATGTTGACATGAAGTCTGTATGATTTGATTAATATTAATTGGTTTTAGTTAAGAGCATTTTAGTTCATTTAGATTCATTTTAGGTTCATTTAGATTTTAAGAGCATTCTGATGAGTCTTAAACAAGCATATAATTGCTTCCTGACTCTGTAAAAGTTATGTTATGTTAAATGAACTAAAATGCTCTTAACTAAAACCAATTGATATTAATCAAATCATACAGACTTCATGTCAACATGTCAAATTTATACATAGCCTATGTATAACACTGAACATGCAATTAGCTTCCTTGTGTTTATCATATTTACTTTTAAAAGCATTCACTGATTCAGCTTCCACAACTTCGCTTGGCAAACTATTCCAAGCATTTATAACTCTCTGACTAAAGAAAAATTTCCTTAAATCTAGTCTACTTCTAAATTTATTAAGTTTATAAATATGTCCCCTTGTGTTTCTGTTGTTTGATAAATTAAACCAAATACTATGGTTAACTTTGCTGAAGCCTTTTAGTATCTTAAAAACTTCTATTAAATCTCCTCTAGTTCTTCTCTCACTTAACGAGGTTAATCCTAGAGATGGGAATTTTATGAATTTCCATAGTTCGGGTTCGGTTCGGTTCGTTGAAAATGAAAGTTCGGTTCGGTCCGGATTCGGTTAGCAGTTGACAATTTGAGAGTTCGGTTCGGTTCGTTTAAAATGAAAGTTCGGTTCGGTTCGGGTTCGGTTCTAATAAGGGTTCGGGTTCGGTTCGGGTTCGGCTTGTTTTCCAACTCCCAAGAGTTCGATTCGAGTTCGAAATGGTTTGGTTTGGATAAGGTTGCAATTGTTTAACTTTAATTATACTTACCATGGTTATGACAAACATATTTAAAATAGTTTACGGTAAATATGCTTAAAAATCATTAAGTCATAATAGCTGCCACATTTTTTCACCTGGGTAAGAATATGACAATGAAAAAAGGAGAGAAGTGGTATTTTTTCCTGTAACTTTCTTAAAATATTGTAAGTTGACCAACAAATGTTCATAATATAGATATTTAGCTTTATTATTGTATCTGAAATATTCTCCTTGATTATAACGAGCAAATAGAATGCTTCATCAAATTTTTAATTTTTTTTGTCACTATAGGCCTATATATTAGATACATGTACGTTTATAATTAAGTGGAAATGTCTTGGCTAAAATTTGATCCAATACTTCAGAGACAAAGAGCAATTTTTAACATAAAATTGTCAAATAAAGATGCTTTGGTAAACACGTGTACTTCCATAGAAAAATGATCATAAAAAATGATCACCGTTTGCTATCAATTGACCAGTAATAAGCTTCATAATTTACCTCAGGGTTTCAAATTTGAAACTTTCAGATCAATTATGAAGTTACGAAAATAGTTATGAAATTATTGCATTGCTACGGCGCAAAATTATTTACTCTAGGTAGTCTTAACACATATAGAATGTCAAATATAATTGTTTGTAAATCTGGCTGCAAAAATATTAAAGTAGCACACTAAAATTAGAAAAAATTCATAATTTGAATTTAACAAGAACAAATCCACCTAGATTGAGTCCAGCATTTTCAGATTTTTATGGAATACTCTCATCACTTTTGTCTCTTTGATGTTAATCTTCATTCCATATTTCAATTCCGTATCATTCAGACTATCCATTATCTTCTGTAGGCCCGTCTCACTTCCCGCTACCATTCCTTTGTACCGCTATCATTTAAAAATTTGTGTCGGAACCAGCCTTACCTGAATATGTGCTGATAGATACTGTAAGACATGTAAATGCAAAAACTAATATATATTTGTATTCTTCTTACTATTGTAATGAACACGCCTTGTTCACAATTGTTATATTAGGAAATATATATTATAGATAGAAAGCTAATATTATACAGCTGTTATTTATAAATATTAAGTGACGTAGGGTATTTCCAAAGATTTAAGATAGATTATATAAGTCGAAGTTATAAGTAGGCCTAGCTAGATTATTACGCTGGGTATTTCCGAAGTGACGCAGCTAACGCGTAAATCGATTAAACGAGAGGTGCCATGGTTGGCTGAAATCTTCCCTATCCTTTTACTATTGGTCTTCCCGTATTTTCTACTCCTAATCGGTAATCCTACTCCCGCCTGCAGAGACGAACTCGACCCAGGCGCTTAGCAAATACCTGCAGAGACGAACTCGACCCAGGCAATGCCGTTGTTAGCCTCCCGCCTGCAGAGACACACTCGCCCCAGGCGCTTAGCAAATACCCGCAGAGACGAACTCGACCCGAGTATTGCCGTGGACTACCAGCCTCCTCGCCTGTAGAGACACACTCGACCCAGGCGCTTAGCAAATACCCGCAGAGACGAACTCGACCCGGGTATCGCCGTGGACTACCAGCCTCCTCGCCTGTAGAGACACACTCGACCCAGGCGCTTAGCAAATACCCGCAGAGACGAACTCGACCCGGGCCCGTGGACTACCAGCCTCCTCGCCTGTAGAGACACACTCGACCCAGGCGCTTAGCGAATACCCGCAGAGACGACTCGCCCGGTATCGCCGTGGACTACCAGCCTCCTCGCCTGTAGAGACACACTCGACCCAGGCGCTTAGCGAATACCCGCAGAGACGGACTCGACCCGGGTATCGCCGTGGACTACTAGCCTCTTACCTGGGCCTACCCAGGGGGACACTGAACTCTCTCGCCTCCAAATTAGCCTTCACGGCTTGGGTAACTAGTCAACCTGAGGGGCTACGAGCCTAGACTAACAAGCGAGCTTGAAAGCTTTCGGCTAGACGAAGACCAGATTTCTGTATACTAGTCGTACTTTTGCCTTGGGATTGGGATATTACGTACTATCCTCCCTCGGTTCCCAGTACTTTCGCGTAGAAGGTTCTGGCCTCCCTGAGTTTCGGGTTCGGTCAGAGTCTGGGTTCGAGTTCGGTTCGGTTCGGTCAAAATTCTAGATCTTAGGGTTCAGTTCGGTTCGGGTTCGGTTCGATTCCCATCTCTAGTTAATCCTACGAATTTTAATCTATTCTTATAACTAAGTTTTTGACAGTCAAACACCAGCCTTGGTGCTCTGGCTTTTACCTTTTCTAATTTATCGATATCTTTCTTAAGTTATGAACACCAAGCCTGAATGCAGTATTCAAGTTTGGACCGTACAAGAGCCTTATATAGCCTTACCACAATATCTTTATTTCTGCATGCAATTGTTCTTTTAATCATTCTAAATACACAATTAGCACTATTTACAACTTTATTACAATTTTCACTAAATTTAAAAGAGCTATATCCACAAAGACTCCTAAATCCCTCTCACTGTTTGTGGATTTTAGTTTAATATTGTCCAATGTATACTCGATTTCTAAATTATTATTCCCTATATGCATAACTCTACATTTCTCAGCATTGAACTCCATTAATCAATCCCTAGACTAGTTCTGTAATATTTTTATATCATACTTTAAAATCTCAGCATCTTCAATGTTGTTTACTACCTTTGCTACTTTAGAATCATCTGCAAATTTACTAAATTTAGATACAATATCTATGTCAATGTCATTGATGTAAACTAAAAATAACAGAGGTTCTAAAACAGAGCCCTGTGGCACACCACTCTTCACTGCTGCCCATTCCGAGAACTCGTCCTCGACACACACCCTTTGTTTTCTATTGCTTAACCAATTACCTATCCACTTTAAAAGTTTGCCCGTTATTCCATGTGCTTCCAACTTACTAAGTAATCTTTTATCTGGAACTTTATCAAACGCTTTAGCAAAGTCTCGATATAAGATATAAATGCTATTTTTATTACCTACTTCCTTTGTAATATATTCTAAAAAATCTAGCAAATTAGTTAAACAAGAACGCTCACTAATAAAACCATGTTGACTATTTCTAATTAAGTTATATTCTTCCAAGAAACTAATTATTTTATCCTTAATAATGCTTTCAAATGTCTTACCGATTGTACTTGTTAAGCTTATAGGCCTATAATTTGCTGTTTTATCCCTATTTCCCTTTTTATGCATTGGTACAACATTTGCATTCTTAAAATCCTGAGGAACCACCCCTGTTTTCATTGAAGCCTTTAGTAGGTTTAATAGAGCTGGTGCTAATTCATCTCTTAGCTCCGAAATCAGTTTTACATGAATCTCATCTGGACCTTGACTTTTATTGACATTTAACCACTTTAATATATTTAAAACATCATCAATATCAAACTCAATATTACGTAAGGAGCATTCAAAGTTACCTTTGAAGATTCTAGCCGGTACTGGCATATTAACTATATCTTCTTCCACAAATACATCGAAAAATATTTATTAAAATAGTTTGCGTATCTTTATTATCTTGTATAATGTTGTTATATTCCTCTCTTAATGGACCAATCTTTTTAATAACCTTTCTGTTAGCATTAGAATAACAAAAAACTCTGCATCATTCTTTATATTACGAGCTAGCTGTTTTTCAAATTCTAACTTGGCTTTTCTATTTTCTGCAACCGATTTATTACGCTTTTTCCTATATTCACAGTACAATGATTCATCATTATTACTATTTTTATACTTGTTCCAAGCATCTTTTTGGCTTTTCTTTTTCTTTACCCTTTTAGTAACCCACTTGCATTTATTTCTATTTTTGGCTTTCAATTTAATAAACTCATCACGAACCATCCTGAGACCTGCGTTAATATTATTCCATAAGCACTCTACGTCATCGTTATTATCATTATCACTTAAAACCATAAACAAATTTCTATGCTGTATATTTCTTTTACTTTCTTCATAATTTACTTTAAAATAATCAAATTTGTGGACTTTCCTACAGATCAAACTGCACTGAATTACAAAGTTAATGGTTAGATGATCACTTGTCTCAAAAGGTTCACCTATAACTACATCCTTAATTATTTCTTCAGAGCACAAAACAAGATCAAGGACATTTTTGACTCTAGTAGGCTTATTGCAATACTGTTCTAAAAAATAATTATTAAGACATTCTATAAATAAGTGAGATTCACCTATGTTTTCTCTGTTTCCGCAGTCCAATTCAGGATAGCTAAAATCACCCATTATTACAACCTTCTTATCATACAATTTATCAAACACACTAAACATAGCCTCGTCATTAGTGTTTGAACTATCTGGGGCTCTATACATAACACCAATAATATGATTAATGTTCTTACATTTGATATTACACCAAACACTTTCTTTAAAGTTAGAAACGCATAGACCATTAACTTGACTTGGGTTCAATTCATTTTTTATATACAGCAAAACGCCCCTACCTCGTTTCTTGACTAAATCATTTCGATCACATCTAAATACACTGTATCCACTAAAACTAATTTCACTATCACTAATGTCATCAGGCAACCATGGCTCACTGATTCCAAAAATATCTATAGTTTCATCTTTAATCAACAACTCTAGTTGATACATTTTATTTACAATACTTCTGGAATTAAAGTAAAAACATTTTGACCTATTTTTAACATCTAAAGATGACAATAGATTCGGCTCCGCAGATCCTAAGTTTTCATCTAATTCCGAGGTGCAAACACTACCACCTCGGCTCCATTTACGTTTTTTATTAGTTTACCTCTCTTAATTCTCACATCCTTATCCCCACATCTCTCAATTCCTTCAATTTATTTCTTAGTACCTTATCCTCAGCTTGTTGCTTTCTAGTTAGATCAGGCACACTATATACCCTCCTATATTCCTTGTAATGAACACGCCTTGTTCACAATTATTATATTAAGAGATATATATTGTAGATAGAAAACACATATTATATAGCAGTTATTAATATATTAGGAAATATATATTATAGATCGAAAGCAAATATTATACAGCTGTTATTTATAAATATTAAGTGACGTAGGGTATTTCCAAAGATTTATGATAGATTATATAAGTCGAAGTTATAAGTAGGCCTAGCTAGATTATTACGCTGGGTATTTCCAAAGTGACGCAGCTAACGCGTAAATCGATTAAGCGAGAAGTGCTGTGGTTGGCTGGAGTCGATCGCTTGAGTAGTATTTAAAGCGGCCGTCGATACATAGAAAATCAGATTGGGTTCTGCGTGGTTCGTCTGCGCATTAAGTCAGGGAGGCCAGAACCTACTACGCGAAAGTACTGGGAACCGAGGGAGGATAGTACGTAATATCCCAATCCCAAGGCAAAAGTACGATTAGTATACAGAAGTCTGGTCTTCGTCTAGCCGAAAGCTTTCAAGCTCGCTTGTTAGTCTAGGCTCGTAGCCCCTCAGGTTGACTAGTTACCCAAGCCGTGGAGGCTAATTTGGAGGCGAGAGAGTTCAGTGTCCCCCTGGGTAGGCCCAGGTAAGAGGCTGGTAGTCCACGGCGATACCCGGGTTGAGTCTGTCTCTGCGGGTGTTCGCTAAGCGCCTGGGTCGAGTGTGTCTCTACAGGCGAGGAGGCTGGTAGTCCACGGCAATACTCGGGTCGCGTCCGTCTCTGCGGGTATTCGCTAAGCGCCTGGGTCGAGTGTGTCTCTACAGGCGAGGAGGCTGGTAGTCCACGGCAATACTCGGGTCGAGTCCGTCTCTGCGGGTATTTGCTAAGCGCCTGTGTCGAGTGTGTCTCTACGGGCGAGGAGGCTGGTAGTCCACGGCAATACTCGGGTCGAGTTCGTCTCTGCGGGTATTTGCTAAGCGCCTGGGTCGAGTTCGTCTCTGCAGGCGGGAGTAGGATCACCAATTACCAGTTGGACTAAACGGAAGGCAAAATTATACTACCTTCAGCAAAGGCAAAAGTAGAAAATACGGGAAGACCAATATTAAAAGGATAGGGAAGAATAAGTCTAAAAAGGTAAAGGGACGTTTTATTAGGGTAAAGAAAATAAAGTTCGTCACAGTTAAAACAACCAATCAATTAATTATATACTACAAGTTTGTAAAACTAGGAAGCAGGGTAGAAAATCAAACCGTGATCGCCCAAGATAACGCAGACGCTTCCACTACCGGTTCGGACCTTGGCCTACTCAGTCGGAAACGAACAAGAAAGGCCTATCGAGACGGATGATACGCGGAAAGAAGTATCTGAAGACGCAGCACCTCGGTTCCTCCTGACAAGCGGTACCCTTAATAAAGCATTCGACGAAAAAGCTGCCGTCTCGAAGTACTGCCGGCCGTCGAGCGGGTCCAGAATAAGACTACCGCTCGAGGACGAACAGGCAGCAAGGCGGTTCGCGACATTCCTCATACTCCTTCAGGTTCTTGGACTTCTCAAAATTTTATACTTTGTTTCGACATTGCTCAGGCTAATTCTGATAGGTCAGACTTTACCTGATTTTTCCCCATTCTATCTAGGCATACTACTGCCGTTCTTCCTTTTGGTCCAACCAGTTTAACCAGAATGTCCTCTATGACCTCTTTGTCATTATATCCCTCCTCTACTCCCATTATCATTAAATTCTTCTTACGCCTTTCAATCTCTACCCTTTCAAGTATGTCCTCACTTCTCATTGATTCCTTATTTGCCATGTCACTACTACTTTCAGCTAGCTTTTCGCTATTCTTTATTCCATGGTAAACACACATTATACTGAAATGATCGACTATGTTGATATCTATCACTTTTTAATACCACATGTTTACACCGTTAGGCAATTTAGTCCATTTTCCGTGTAACCAGTCCAATGAATGTCCGAGATTTTACTCTAAGATCAGTTCGGCTGGGTTACGAACACGCGAGTAAAAAAAGGAAACACGCATTATAGTGAAACGATCAACTACGTTGATATCTATCACTTTTTAATACCACATGTTTAAACCGTTAGGCATCTTATTCCATTTTTCGTGTAAGCAGTCCAGTAAATGTCCGAGATTTTACTCTCAGATCAGCGCGGCTGGGATTTGAACCAACTAGGGTTCAATTTACCTCAGGATCAGTCCTTTAAAACTCCATGATCTGTAGACATTGAACTTCAGAAGGCACCGTACAAGCGCTCCTTCCATCACACTGCTTCTCAGATCTGGAATTCTCTTAATAACATAATAATAATAATAACAACAATTAGAGTGCTACGGTCATCAATGACAACATCGAGCACTATTGAGACAAAATCAAGCCGGCGAGCAAAAAAAGAAGGTCCAAAAACGGTGCAAATTCCAAAAATCCAGAAATTCAATCCAAAGTTCTTCCTTCCACTTTGAGGGGGTGCCCCTCATCTTCTCCTGATCATCCTTCTCTTCTGTATGAACAGATCCATAGACGGTTGACGGCTTTTCTCTTTGAGATCTCTTATTCAACAAAAAAGAACTTTAAAATCGGTTTTTCTTTATTCTATGATTCAACCATTGCATAGGAACTGGGAGTCTGAGACCAACACGTAAATCTACAGTCCACCAGTACCCTTCCTCGCACTGACTTCCTAGATTTTGGCTTGCGCCATTTTTGGACCCCACACTCGGATTGGATTTGGTATCATTGTACTCAATATTGTCATGGACGACAGTTACTGTCGCCCTCTGTATTTCTGTTGTTGTTGTTGCATAGAAAGGAGCGTGGTAACGCTGAAGAAGAAAATATTTTGTGAAGTTGGTATCAGTGAGGTAAACATGTGCTATTTATCTGTATTAAATTTTAATTTAATTTAATTTAATTTAAACTGTTTATTGTTTGTTGTTTGGCTATAATAACTTTAGGAGTGATTGCCTATCAGTTTTGCTCAATTATAAATGAAAACATTAATGAAATTGTGTAATTATTTCAAAATTCTGCTTATGATAAGATGTTGCTAGAATTTTTATTTTTTCACAGACTTTTTGAAAAGATTAAAATGTGTTCAAACGGACAAATAACAAAAATTTACAGTACTGGATCGGAAAACATTAAATGATTTTTGAAGACCCATTGAATTCGCACTACCTTATAAAGCTACATTGTTAGATATAATAAAAAATGCTTTGTGTAACAAATATGAACATGTAATAAATAAGCAAAGAAGAAGATATGTATATTATATATATATATGTATATTATATATATATATATATATATATATATATATATATATATATATATATATATATATATATATATATATATACAGTGGCCAAAAGAGAGACAAACTTGAGTATTGTTATCTCCGGCTTGAGGAAAGCAAATGTAACCTAATTTTACGTTTAGTTAAAGATATATATGAAATGGAAAATTTCAAAATTTGGTGATACTATCTACATTAGTTATTAGGTTAAAGCGTTTGTGTGCATATACCAAAATTCAGGTGTTCTTAAAATTGCAGCAGTACGTAACGTTATAGACATAAACAAGCTCGACATGCAGAGTATTGCTGCTCATTTTAGTAATCGCATAATGTTGATACGTAACTATTGCCATGTTAAGTCTGAAATATTAAACTTTCAAACGTTCAAATTTGTCTCATTTTTTCTGGTCTACAGTGTTTATATGCTTGAATTGGACTTCTATAGTTCTTCTATTATTTCTGCACTGGATTTGACTGTTATCTTGTGGTATTACATTATGATATTTTAAGAAATTTATAGCGTATGTAAAGCCACAACCATTGAGCCTACGGTAGACATGCTATTTACTGTTTGTTGTATCAATTTTATTTCAATGTGATGATGCTTTTATATAGATCACTGAAATCGTAATATTTCAAACGGTATCAGGTGTTGCAGTGTCGTCATGAATCCAGAGAAACTGAAGCAGCTGCAGGAGCAAGTGCGCATTGGTGGAAAGGTAACTTTAGTTTTAGTATCGGAACTCAGATGTTCAAAACTGCTACTTCCACTTTCCGTTGTAGGTTGAAAACACATCTCTTCTCGCCATAAGTATTTTCATCTTGCCTGCCTGACTGGTTTTTTTATCACCGGACCGGCACTGTTTAGAATCTACTTTCTCTTCAGCACGTGTTTTTTCCGATCGTTTGGGGTGAATCGATTTATAGTGACTTAATTGATAAGAATTGAACGATAAATAATGCAAGCGAGATGAATGATATTACATGAATAATATGACTAGGTAATACTAGTTATATTTTATTGCATATTTTTTCTAGAGTAGGTAGCTAAGCTTCTTCTTAACCTTGTACTGCCTGATTTTCGAGTCTTATTTCTGTAGTCTTGCTTACAATTATTAGTTGTCAGTCCCATGTATGTTATTAGTTCGAAGCTGTGAAGCCAATGTTAACATTAGTTTCATCTCTCAAATGTGATGTAAGTGATGGGCAATCTCAGGATTTGAGCCCTGCACAGATATCCCCAGTCAGATATCTTTTCAACATTGACAATCCGACAAATTCGGACTATGTCCATAATCATATCGGATTAGTTTTATCGAAAATCAGGTGCTCAAAAGAAATTTACAGATGAGAATCTTATGTGTGTATACATTTCTATGTCATCCTACTGAATTGAATATCTAA
Organism: Enchytraeus crypticus; assembly: GCA_905160935.1. Classification (NCBI taxonomy): domain Eukaryota; kingdom Metazoa; phylum Annelida; class Clitellata; order Enchytraeida; family Enchytraeidae; genus Enchytraeus; species Enchytraeus crypticus. The sequence goes on along the minus strand of CAJHZI010000212.1, from coordinate 42,423 downwards.
AATATAATATTTTATTAAATATGATAGTTGAAATTCTTGTTCAGTTAAGGAATACTACACTAGTGTCTTTTGTATTTAGTATACAAGTATGCATTATGTACGCGCAGGATAGTCAGAAATATATACACTTATACTTCGTATATATTCATTTAATCAATTTATCACAACATACAGGGTATTAAGTCAGGCTACTATGAGGAGAAAAACTACTTAAGCATTGTATATTTGCAACAAACACAAGAGAAATGTATGTGATGAGGATGTGCAGAGAAATATACTTAGACATTGTATAATTTATGTGCAGGGTACTAGAGAGATATACACTTTTACATTATATAATTTATGTGCAGGGTACTAGAGAGATATACACTTTTACATTATATAATTTATGTGCAGAGTACTAGAGAGATATACTTACACATTGTATAATTTATGTGCAGGATACTAGAGAGATATACACTTACACATTGTATAATTTATGTGCAGGGTACTAGAGAGATATACACTTACACATTGTATAATTTATGTGCAGGGTACACAGAGAAGAAAGAAGAAGATTGTTCATCATGCTACAGCCACAGACGACAAAAAGCTTCAGGGAACACTGAAGAAACTCGGAGTCAACGTCATACCTGGCATTGAAGAGGTCAGTTCTGTTTAGAGCATTGAAGAGATCAGTTCTGTTGAGAGGATTGAAGAGATAAGTTCTGTTGAGAGGATTGAAGAGATCAGTTCTGTTGAGAGGATCGAAGAGATAGTTCTATTTAGAGGATTGAAGAGGTCAGTTCTGTTTAGAGGATTGAAGAGATCAGTTCTGTTTAGAGGATGGAAGAGATCAGTTCTATTTAGAGGATGGAAGAGATCAGTCCTATTTAGAGGATTGAAGAGGTCAGTTCTGTTTAGAGGATTGAAGAGGTCAATTCTGTTTAGAGGATTGAAGCCATTGGTAGTTAAAGTATTACATAAAATTTCTTGAATTGATTAAATTAGGGGTGTACCGGGTTCGAGTTTCGGTTTGACAGGATTTTGACATTTTTTTCAAATCTGGTTCTGTCAAATTTTACTCTATCTGGCCTGATTTGGCAATCAGTTTTAATATTACAAGTCATAAAGTAATATTTCCAAATTTGCTGAAAATTGACCTCAAGGAAGAAAAACATATAATTAATGGCGATTATTTAAGCATACAACAAATATCTTATTATAACATAATAAAGGGAATGAATGAACACAACAACTAGCTATCTGTATTAAATGCTCATGCTGCTGACATATTCCTAGGTGAACCTGTTTAAAGAAGATGGTAACGTGATCCACTTCAACAATCCCAAGGTTCAGGCTTCACTGGCATCCAACACCTTCGCCATCACTGGCCACGCGGAAACCAAGAGTACGTTTTTCTGTTCATATAATTATATAATTACACTAGCGACAAAATCCATGTGCAATTTTATCTTGTCATTTGTTTTATTTTCTTGTCACTATGTGCAGTTCTGTCATTTTCTTGCCAATCTGTGATCTTCTGTTATTATACTATTTTATATACCACTCTGCACATCTGTTATTTTCCTTGACACTCTGTGCACTTCTGTTATCTTCCTTGCCACTCTGCACTTCTGTAATTTTCTTTGCCACTCTGCACTTCTGTTATCTTGTTTGACACTCAGCACTTCTGTTATTACCCTGCTACTCTATGTGTACAAAGTCATGATATATAAATGAAAGATAATAGATTATTATTGTTAGCCAAATCCATTAACTGACGATGACTCATTCCTAAATTGTACTTTTTTATTCATGTACTTGACAAACGAACGATTAAATAATAAAATTATCCTTAATTGTTTTAAGTGAATGTTTTTCTAACCTTTAATTTTTCAGGGCGAATTAATGAATATTGAAATCTGCTTAGGTTCCTATTCTAAATCACCAATCAGCTGCTGTAGTTACCACGAGCAAAGCAATGCCTAGGTCTCTGTTCTCAAAGACTAATATTCACGTCGTTCTCCTTTGAGTATCGTCGCTCGGGTCATCTGTAATCATTGTTAGCCTGACACATTATCATTGCCTGATCATTGTTAGTGGGACTAGCTATCTAAATGTTATAGCATAAATGACATGACTTTAAGGCCCCTACCATGCATTATCTGCTGTAGTCTACCTTACATTGTTTTGTTCTCATTGGACTTGGAACTTTCTTGATAAAAATATGGAAGTAGGATTGCTGCCTCTAGTGATTGGTTAATTGATTGATTGTGTGATAAATTGTCTGTTGTCTCTAGCGATTGGTTCCTTGATTGATTGTATGATTGATTGATTACTGTCTCCAGTTATTGGTTCATTGATTGATTGATTGATTGATTGCTGTTGTGCAGCTATGCCGGAGATGTTCCCATCCATACTAAGTCACCTGGGGTTGGAACATCTGTCTAACCTGAGAAAGTTCACCTCCGGTTTCGCTGACCACGAGGGACCTCAGGGTATGCAACCGTGTTGTATAGCTATTGAATTGATGTCAAGTTTAGAGATGGGAATTTTATGAATTTTCAGAGTTCGGTTCGTTGAAAATGAAAGTTCGGTTAGCAGTTGACAATTTGAGAGTTCGGTTCGGTTTGTTGAAAATGAAAGTTCGGGTTCGGTTAGCAGTTGACAATTTTAGAGTTTGGTTCGGGTTTGCTTTGCTTGTTTGGTTTGCATAATGTTGCAATTATTTAACATTACTTATACTAATAATGGATATGATAAACATGTTTAAAATGGTTTAAGGTAAATGTGCTTAAAAATACATGAATTAATAATAACTGTCACATTTTTCACTTAAGTAAAAATATGATAATGAAGAAAGGAGAGAAGTGTTATTTATTCCTGTACATTCAATATTTCTTAAAGTATTGCAAGTTGACCAACAAATGTTCATAAAATAGATATTTAGCTTCATTACTGTATATGATAAATTCTCCATGATTATTACTACAAACAGAATGCTTCATCAATTTAAAATAAATTTTGTCACTAGGCCTATATAATAGAAACGTTTATAATTAAGTGGAAATGTCTTGGCTAAAATTTGATCCAATATTTCTGAGACAGTGTGCAATTTATTAACATAAAAATGTCAAATAAGGACGATTTGATAAACACGTGTACTTCCACAGAAAAATGATCAAAATATCACGTTTACTACTATCAATTGAACAATTAATAAACTTCATAATTTATCTTAGGGTTTCAAATTTGAAGCTAGTGGTTTATTTGAGTCCAACTAATCTTTTCTATTCTTTTCCATATCCACATTTACAATGCCTCTAGTTTCCTGATATTTTCCTTCCTTGTTGTCCATGTTTCACATTCATATAGTAGCGTGGTCCATAACGAGGTTTCCGCTATCTTTATCTTAGTGTCTTTCGTTAGGCTTTTTATTGAAAGTTCTTTCCTATTAGCGAAGAATTCTTTTGCTTGTGCAATCCTACTATATATTTCAGTCTCACATTTCCCCATCATCTGTTATAGTATGACCTAAATATTTGAAACTCCTTATACCTGTTCCAATTTTGTAACATTTATTACAATATTGACTTCACCTCTATTCTAAGATACTCTCATCACTTCTCTTTGATATTAATCTTAATTCCATATTAATTGCCGTATCCTTCAGACTCCATTATCTTCTGTAGACCAGTCTCGCTTCCCGCTACCATTCCTTTGTAATGCTACCATTCCTTTGTATCGCGATATGTTATGAATTTAAAAATTTGCGTCTAAAATTTTCAGCCTTACCTGAATATATGCTGTTAGGTACTGTAAGACATGTAAATGCAAAAACTAATATATGTCTATTGTTCTTATTATCTTTATGTAATGTCAAACATTCTCCATAATATCTTAATGAAGACTTTGAAATATAGCTGAAAAGAAAAGTGTTCTTTTCTCCTGAAGCTGGCGAAGGAGAAAGGAATTTCAAGAGATTGGTTCGGGTTCGGTCAGAGTCTGGGTTCGGTTCGGTCAAAATTCCAGATTTTAGAGTTCGGGTTCGGTTCGATTCCCATCTCTAGTCAAGTTCCTTTAACTTTATTCTGTATAGATTTTGAGAGTATTGTTATTCAACGATTCATCTAAGTTGTATCCTTCACATCTTTTGGAAAATGATTCATCTAAGTTATATCCTTCACATCTTTTGGAAAAGAGAAATATAACAAAAATAAATGGTAAGTGAATTTGCTGCTGGGTCACATGATAAGCAGCTGACTGCTGATAACAGTGACTGCTGATAACATTGACTGCTGATAATAGTGACAGCTGTAATCAGCTCTGTTCTTAGCGCTATTTAGCTCTATTCGGCTTGGACAGATCATAATTGATTGCATTGCATAGCATTGATACTTGAGTTGCCCTGCTGTGTGGCTGGCTGGGTCACACTTGGTACATCAATGTCGCATAGAGTCATAGCCTGTCGATTGGGCGTTGAAGATGAGTAATTTCAGCTTGCCGTATCATATGCTGCCTAGCAAGGTTGATATACACCTGAAGAAGGAACTGGCATCTAGGGACTCTCAGTCTGTGTTAAAAAAGTGCAGTCGAATGCCTGATCATTGATCTCACGGGTCTACTCACCCCGTTGTCTCATTGTAAAAAAGGACAATGACTGGTCTTGATAAATCTTCATCCACCATATTGTCATGGTGCATAGTAGATAGAAGGGTGACGGCCTTGTTTGGTGTTGGCACAAATGAAACAAATGTCATTCATTCATGAAAAGTGAACAGGGAGCTTGGAGCTTGCCTCTTACAATTTGATTGCAGCTCATTTGGATTGTCAGGCTTGTTGTAAAAAATTTATAGTTTTATAAAAATTACTATAATATAAAGATAGTTTTTCTGGATGTAAAAATATATATTTGTGTTATAGGAGACACCTCTGATAAAGCTGCCACACATGATGATGAAGATGAAGTGCCAGGTAGCTAAACGTTTTCTTTTTGTTAATATGCCTCAAAACTCTGTGGTCAAGTTTAGCTGTAGTTGATGTAATCTCAGAAACACCTTCACTGTTTGATCAGTAATTAAAATAGAGTCTTTCTCATTTGTTAGTTCAGAACTTGACAGATACACATTCCACTATGTTCAGCACTTGACAGATACACATGCTACTGTATTCAGCACTTGATAGATACACATTCCACTATGTTCAGCACTTGGCACACGCACATGCCACTATGTTCAGCACTTAACAGATGTATATGCCACTATGTTCAGCACTTGACAGATACACATGCCACTATGTTCAGCACTTGACAGATGCACATGCCACTATGTTCAGCACTTGACAGATGCACATGCCACTATGTTCAGCACTTGACAGATGCACATGCCACTATGTTCAGCACTTGACAGATACATGTGCCACTATGTTCAGCACTTTTGACAGATAGATGCACATGCCACTATGTTCAGCACTTTTGACAGATAGATGCACATGCCACTATGTTCAGCACTTTTGACAGATAGATGCACATGCCACTATGTTCAGCACTTTTGACAGATAGATGCACATGCCACTATGTTCAGCATTATATATGCCACTATGTTCAACTTGACAGATCCACTATGTTCATGACAGATGCACATGCCACTATGTTCAGCACTTTGACAGACAGATGCACATGCCACTGCACGATGCCACTCATGTTCAGCACTTTGACCACATGCATGCCCTGATCAGATACATGCACTAGTTAAGCAATTCAGCATCATGAAACTTGCACTTGAGATACATGTTCCACTATGTTCAGCACTGACAACATGTGCCATATGTCAGCACTTTTGAAGATAGATGCACATGCCATATGTCATCACTAAGATACATGGCCCATCAGCACTTTGACAGATAGAGCACATGCCACTATGTTCAGCACTTGACAGATACATGTGCCACTATGTTCAGCACTTTTGACAGAGAGATGCACATGCCACTATGTTCAGCACTTGACAGATACATGTGCCACTATGTTCAGCACTTTTGACAGATAGATGCACATGCCACTATGTTCAGCACTTGTTGACATGTTCATGATAGCACATGCCACTATGTTCAGCACTTTTGACAGATAGATGCACATGCCACTATGTTCAGCACTTTTGACAGATAGATGCACATGCCACTATGTTCAGCACTTGACAGATACATGACTAGTTCAGCACTTTTGACAGATAGATGCACATGCCACTATGTTCAGCACTTTTGACAGATAGATGCACATGCCACTATGTTCAGCACTTTTGACAGATAGATGCACATGCCACTATGAATCCACTTCATGATTAATCATCTTGGGTGTTTATAGTTCCAAAAAGGCTCCAAGATACTGTGTTAATCCCTCCTGTGAACTATGGAATATTCTTTAGTTGTTGACCGAACCGGGGCCTTGAACATTGGCCACTAGCTTCCGAGACTAACACTCTAACTATTACGCCAAACCTCTCCAATTTTTAGTTTTATGGCATTTATTTAATTTTAGATTTTATTAGCTAACTTTGGTGTAATATCTCTCAGAGTTTAGACTGTTTGTGATAACCCCCTCTTTGTATTTATTTGTTTGTAGGTGTGTGTATGCATTGGTTCATATTTGTTCGATGTTGTATCATTGATGACGATAGTACTTTAATTGTATTATTATGTTATTTGTGCTGAGATAAACCAAAACAGTTTAATGGTAAAAAACATGTGTTTAAAAAAGTCTTCAGCGTGGCCCTGTGAATCAAAAATAAGGATGCTTTTGCATTTTGCTACATGCATTAGTTGATTTATTTGTTGATTTATATGAAACTTGCCTATTAAATATTCATATTATTAAATATTCATTTTCTGTTGCCTATTTAAATATTCTGTAATAAAGAGGAGAATAATTAAATAAGAACTTTTAAAATAACGCTACTTTTTCTACAGATATAGAGAACCAAATAAAATATAAAATAATAACAAATAAAATGTAACTGCCTAGACATTCTACCTATTGCTTCGTGTGTGTTTTCAGACCTGGTGGAAAACTTTGACGAAGCTTCCAAGGCAGAGGTTGTGTAGCAGTGAGAGATTTTCAGACAAGGAATGGCACGACAGGGCGCTTGTGTTGTAATGAAGGCTCTTGTATATAGAGAAAACTGTTTGATTTTTAGGTTCGTTTGATGTGTGATGGTTATTAGATGCAACAGTTTGCAGTAATTAAGTTACTTTGACTGGAATAAGAATAATGAATGTGAGATCATAAAAGTCACGAATTCCGATATAGTACTGATGTTGAAATTTGACTTAGGAACTAGCAAATTTATGTCATTTGCTAGTTTTCTTAGTACTAAGCGAAAATAGTTTTTTACTTTCTAATTCTGCGCAAGATTTGCCAGGCGCTATTCAATACTACAATAATTAAAGATTTAGATTCCTGCTTATTCTGCCTGTAACATCAGTGGTTGCTGTTCGACAGGAAAGATAGTATACTGGTGTCATTGTGTGCTTAGAAAACTATTAGAAAAAAGATAGAGTCTCACATTTTAGACTTGGCATTTTCTCTTAACTGATTTAAATATACTATCTCTAAGTTACCTATATTTTAACAATTGCTGTGTACATAAATTAATGACTTCTGCTGTTTGATGATTTAAAAAAAATATATGTACTACATTAGCAATTTGGTTGTGTTCATAGTAGATATTAAATACTATGGCTATCTGTTGTTTGTGTTTAATAATTCTAATTTGATGGTTAACAATTACAGTGATGTTTTGTATAGCAAGGCAGTGTATACTGCTTTTCTGTGAACTATACTTATGAATTTAGATTACGGATGTTCTCAGATTTCTTCAGTTTTGTTACCTGTGAGATGCATTAATTAGTGTGACATAGTTTCCTAGTTAGTTGCTGTTTTCTTTTGTACATGTATATGTTAAATTTGTCCGTGAACATATGAGCCTTGGAGCATTAGATGGTTAAGATTTTAATCATAAAAAGCTGTAAAAGTGATGTTAGCGTCAGTTTCATCTGTTGAAGCTAATATCAGTGATGGGCGAGCCCATGATTTGACCCACACATTCTGATCTGCGGTCGGATATCTTACTGACATCTCCACTTGCTCCAACTAGTGGAAGTATGCACATTTGTGTGTGTAAAATAGTCTCAAATCATTCTTGTGGAACCATTTGTGATAATTATTGTGCTTGCAAAGAACAAATACGATAATTATTGTGTGTGCAATGAAAAATGACCAGCACATCATACCCGTCTGTCTGCATTCTCGTAGTGCAATGTGTCGTGGTAATGTCCATATTGGTTTGTTACTTTGTATCCTCTTTATGGAAACTTTTTGAATAAACATGAATGAAATATTGAGTCAGACCTTTCTCATTTTTGTAGCCTAAAATCCACAAAAAATTTTCTATAATTGTTTGGGTTTGGTTTAAGCTAAAAAATATATATAAATAATAAATAATAATAAATAATATATAAAGGAAACTAAGGGTTTGCTTAGAAAATGTAGATCTGAAAATTGGCCTCCACTGAAAAGAGTTTTGAGCTCAGTTCGAAATTGCTCAATTTGTTAATTTAGTTTTTCGTTAATATTGGCTTTTTGATAAATATGATAAAATAAATTCATCATCATCTTCCCTTGAATCCCAGTTTAACCAGGGTCGGGATAAGAATAGACTGTCTCAAATTCTCTCTGTCCTATCATCAGTCAATCCCCTATTTGAGACTTTTCCATTTGTTAAAATTTTTGTAGCAGTTTCTGGAGCCTAGGCGCTCACCAACCGAATGCCCTTTCTGAAGTTGGTATGGATCTTAGTGCTTTAGTCGCCTTCTACGACACGTGCAGTCGCCGGTTGATCAATTCTTCAAACAACACGGGTAAAATATGATAATACAAATTAAATATTGAAAAATCAGAAGAAAGTTTAGTTACCAACAAATTATTAAAAAAGAAAAAAAAGAAAATTAACTTAGAAATCCAAGTGAACTTGGTCAAAAAGAAATTGGATTCATAAGTGGAGAGCTCTCTCAGTATCTATATATTGATCGACAATACTCTTTTACCCATATTGGGTCCAGATTTCTGAAGAATAGACCAACCATACATGTCGTAAAGGGCGACAAAGCACTAAGATACACACCAACGTCAGAAAGGGCATTCGGTTGGTGATCGCCTAGATTCCAGAAATAGCTACAAAATTTTCTAGTTGGGACCGTAGATAAACTGGTATTCAAGGGAAAATAATGATGACGTGGATGATGTCATTTACAAAAGTTTTTGTCTTAAAAGTTCTATAGTTCTCAAATGCCAAGTTTGACTTATATCTTAACAAGCATTGGACTATAACTGCCATTTTGACAAATTGAGATTTCTCATACATTTACATGTGTAAGTAGTACATTAGGCCTACTCTAATTTCTAAGCTTTCCCTCGATAGATACTTATCTTACTAATAACTATTGCATGAAAAGCTTAGTTATTATAGCTCTCTCTCTCACTAGTGTTCTGCCAAGTGGCAGGTCCAAGGTACATAGTCATAATCTGGGCCTGTTCTCACCCGTCTCAAACTCAGATCAACAGGTTAATCACTTCATTAAAGCAATTTCTTATATAGACTATAGATTGAAAAACATGGCTTCTGAGGTGAATTCTCATTGCCCATCTCAGCTCTTGCTTATTCGCCTCTTACGATATGTGCAGTTAGTAGTTGTACATATGTTTATATAAAAGTCTTCTAGCACCGACAAAAAATTGCGATAGCAAATAAATCAACAGTTCAAGGTGTGAAAATCAACATAAAACAATGTAGCATAAAGTAGAATTTGCTCACTAGGGCCATCAGAGAGGCACTGATGTAGGCTACCCTATCGAGCTGACCACCGCAGTAAACAAAGAAAGATGGAGTTAGAAGAAACACTAAGGTTTTTGCTTAAAAACCTATGACAACAGTAATATTTTACGTATATGTTACTATAGAAGTCCTGGAAAAAGTTGACACAGATAGACAGTTGATAAATGTATTAAGAAATAGGAAGAAGAGATGGATAGGACACATTCTAAGGGGGGAAGGTCTATTAAAAGAGGTCATAGAAGGTAGAATGGAAAGAAAAAGAGGCAGGGGCAGGCCGAGATTAGGTATGTTAGATGATTTAAAGACCCACTCATATGTGGAAATGAAGAGGAAGGCGGAAGACAGAGAAGAGTGGAGGCGTTATGTACCATGGACCTGCCAGTAGGCAGTGCACTAAGAGAGAGAGAGAGAGAGAGAGATGTTACTATGATAATACAGTTAACGATTAGTCTATTTTTCTTGTCCCGGACACAACACGTCAATTCTGAGCTATCTGTATAAAATGTGACAAGCTCATTGGAAACACAGCGTGAACAAGTAAAGTTAACTGAGGCTGCACTGCCCACAATTGTGTGAAAAGCTCGTTCAAACCGACGTCAATAACTTACTGTAATAGCGGTGATGCTACTATAATTTGTAACGGATTATCGTTCCGCCTGCAGTTTCAGCCCTGCAAACAAACTATCAGTTGAAATCTTGAAATGCTCGTCTAGTTTTGTCTACTTTTTTTAACTACACACGGGGTCAGGGTTCTCAGGTAGAGCACAGCTGCTTGTTTCAAATACTCTTGTTTTTTATTTCTTAATTTCGTCCTTCCTTTCCGTTGTTATTGTATGGCTGGAGACAGTGGCGATATCGTTGTTATTGTATGGCTGGAGACAGTGGCGATATCGTTGTTATTGTATGGCTGGAGACAGTGGCGATATCGCTATTATTGTATGGCTGGAGACAGTGGCGATATCGTTAAGATATTCGATCGCGGATCAGTAAAGGCTCTTTAAATGTCTCAAAGATCGAGTTTTTCCAAGCTCCGGATTTAGGCCTAAAAGAAGCCTCTATAAGTAGCTAATATGATGGGATTAGGATTAGATCATCATTAGAGTCATCAGACACTAATTGCAGTAAAGTGTTGAGTTAATATAAAAGATGTGGGTCTAACCTGAATTATGGTCTCGCCACTAAACTTAATAGGAGAGAGAGAGAGAGAGAGAGAGAGAGAGATAAAGATAGCGTAAGAGAGAGAGAGAGAGAGAGAGAGAGAGCGATAGTAGGCCTGTAATGCTCGTCCTAATTCGACTCTTCAGGTAACCTTTGCTCCAAGTTGAGCCTACGCCGGTACATTAAATTACGCGGGCGAATAGAGGCGAGTTGTTCAGATTTTTTGTATCGGGTTAACAGTCTTCAATTCTTTGACTTTTGTACTTTATGTTTGTAACGGGTTACCGGTCTTCTCAGCATATCAACTGGAATTGGTATCGGGGTCTTATTGACAGCAGAAAATATGTTCTGTAGGCCTATATGAAATTAGCTAGAGAGATGGCTAAAAATTGGGCCGCCTTTCTTGAAACAGTGATTAGCTCAAGTGATTAGCTCAATAGAGAGCAACAAAACTAAACGACTGAAGAGGTATAAAAGCGTTACACTATAAAGAGGGCAATATTAAGCTTTTGATGCAAGCTATATAGAACTTGGAGTTCTTAGTCAGAGGATATCATTATCATCGCAAGGTAAGTGAAAGTATAACCCCTTGTAACATGTTAAATAGTGATGGTGTTAGGGTCCCTCTCAGATTAACATGTTGAAAGAGATTCTAATAAAGTTCTAAATGTGTTAAATCATTTTGTAACTTCCCAAAATATAGGCCAAGTAGTGTCACTTAACTGATTTTATTTACTGGGATGCCGGTGTTTGACACAGTCTTATATAACTCTGATTTCGATTTGTTAAAACGTGTTGAAGAGTAATAAGGTTCATATTTCTTCCATATCAAGGTTCTATCTAAGCTGATCTCTGTTTTCGGTTTAGATTTTATGTCTTTACATGTTAGGCTACGCAATTCTTTTTCTTTTTGTTTCTGTTATTGTTTCATGTAATACACTATGGACTTAAGTCTGAAATAAACGAGTGATGATGATGATGATAAAGACGATTAGGCCAACCCCCTCTCATTGATTGTCTTTTTTAGCAGAAAACAAAACATCAAGTATAATACATTATCAACAATAAAAAATGGTCATACGAGTCTAAAAAACTTATCACTTATTCTATCGGCGAAAATAGAAAAATGTAAAACATATGCCAAATTTTAACAAAATGCAATATTACTATAAGTTATTCAGTACTTTGCTTAACATAATTGAGAGAATATTGATTATGGGACATTGTGACACACTTTCAATAAATTTTATTTCAGACGCAATTGATAGACAATGTCACTGAACCAGAGACTGGCTTCTGAGCTTGACAGCAACACTCTCCTGCTGTTCAGTGTGGTGTCTCTCAGCACCTACTTCATAATCAGAACACTTTCTGGGTCTAAGAATAGAAATGGACTCAAAGATCCACCTGGTCTTCCATCTCTTCCATATATTGGATCTTTTCCATTCATTATGAGCGGTGAAAGTCATCTGCCGGAATTCTTTAGGAAAACCTCGGAGAGACTTGGTCCAGTGTTTGGAGTCAGGCTGGGAACCGAGTAAGTGCTCTAACATTACTGTTTTACATTAATGTGTAATGTTACTGTCTAACATTACTATCTAATACTACTGTCTAATATTACTGTCTAATATTACTGTCTAACATTACTGTCTAACATTACTGTCTAACATTACTGTCTAATATTACTGTCTAACATTACTGTCTAACATTACTGTCTAACATTACTGTCTAACATTACTGTCTAACATTACTGTCTAACATTACTGTCTAACATTACTGTCTAACATAATGTCTAGCATTGCTCTTGGTGCTTTATCATTTCGTTAACATCACACATGGATTAGTCTATCAAGGAATTAAATCAAATTTAAAACTGCAATTAGTCACTGAGGAACCACCATAAGACACTGACAAGACACTAAAGTCTAGACATATCGTTTACAGTGATTACCGTAAATGGCGACCACACTGGAAGTGATGTGGGTAATGTGATTTCACTGCAGAACATATATTTTTTCTCACATTAGTCTGATACAATATATATATTCTGCGGCTACATTTAAGTCAGGTACAACATAACTTATATGATGGAACAACATGATGGTTTATCATGCTATCAATGTAAGCTACATGTACATTAAAGTCAGTAAAACATAACTTATGTGATGGAATCAACATGGTGGTTTATCATGTTATCAATGTTAAGCTACATTAAAGTCTGGTAAAACGTAACTTATGTGATGGAATCAACATGATCGTTTTTTTAATTGTGTTGAAAAGAGTAATAACTGCAAATGAGTAGGAATGTATGCTTTAAGTCTATCAATTGTAAGATGAGTAAATTATAATAGAGTATAGAACAGATCTGAGCCTGATTGGGATGTAGAGTAAAGTGGGTTAGGGTAAATAATCAAGCGGCCTCCATTTATTTTTCATGAATATTTCGTTAATTCAGCAACTTTCAAGCGGTAATGAAAATTGGACTGAGCCTGTGCTTTATTGGCGAGTGATTCGATGGCGGATATTTATTTGTTCACATCCGTTGCTCTTCCCAAAACTGACATGCCCTTCAAGCAGGAAACTGACGTTAAACTTGGCTTTAGCCTTTAAAACATTCCTGAAAGTAATAATTCAATAATTCATTCTTAAACTATCAAGGACACGTGAGTTTTTTTAAAGGTCGGGGAGATTCATCAAATATATGTGCTAGTAGGAAAGATATTAGGCTAATGGGTGCGGTTAGTTGGGAGAGTCTGTAGGTCATATTTACTTACTTCAGAAAGTAAAATAGCTTAGTGTGTATAATTGCGCTAACGAAGCTTCATTAAATTTTAATTTGATGCTCCTGAGGTCCTGAACAATCTCCGGTAGATCTGATCAGAGAATAAAATCATAGACATTCAGAGGACTGGTAACCTGGATAACTGACTAAACTGCCTATTAGTTACAAATATAGGACTAAAAGTGATAGATATCATACAGACAGTCATTCACTGCAGGCCCAATATGTGTTTAACTTTCACTATGACTAGGAGTCATCTTGCACGACTCAACATTTAGGGCAAAGATTAAAGTGCTTGAAGATAGACCAGTGTGCGTGTGATTCTAAACCAGGGCGCTCCCTATCGTGTCCTTACCAGATAAGAAACTGACGCTAAATTTCCATTTGAGTAGAATTTGTGATGCTGTGAATATGGGTGGAACTGTGAATAAGGCCTACGGGTGAAACTGTGAATACGCGTGGAACTACCTAGTAGCAAAAAGAAGCATTGTCCATTAGTGTTGCTCGATATAGACCCAATAATTGAAATGCGCGAGCTTTCAACTTTAATTAGAATTGTAAACGCCACCTAATACAGATAGTCGGAAAGGTAACTTAAAAGCTCGCCAAACATTAAACTGTTCCTTGAACATCGACATCATATTAGGCATGGTCACTGCGAGATAGTGTGCTGTTATCCAGATGTTGACGACCTGAAACGGAAATACTCAAAAACCATTGAAATAGGCCTACCTGTGCATTGAAAAGATCGAGAGCGAAAGAGAGAGAGAGAGAGAGAGAGAGAGAGAGAGAGGGAGAGGGAGAGTGAGAAAGAGAAAGAATGAGAGGGAGAGTACAAATCAACTTTAATTTTTACATGTTAATTAACATTTATTTTCATTTATTTTAGTGACCGAATATTGTTTTATGTTTTGTTTTGTTATCAAGAATAATTTTGTTATATCACATTATCTTGGATTATTTTAAAATATGTTATAGTGTGTAATCGGCTATTATACTATGTTATGTTATATTAGGTAATCTGCTATTATACTATGTTATGTTATATTAGGTAATCTGCTATTATACTATGTTATGTTATTTTATGTAATCTGCTATTATATTATGTTATGTTATTTTATGTAATCTGCTATTATGATATGTTATGTAATATTATGTTATTTTGTCTCTCGTTAGATACGCTGTCGTATTGAACACTCGGGAGATGATCTACGAGGCGTTGGTCAAGAGATCAGCTGTTTTCTCTGGGAGACAGCCCGGCTACACCACATCCAAAATACTCAATCCTCGCAGATTCGGTATGTTACTCGACGTTAAATACGCAAAATACCAATTAGTCTATTTACTAGCCATCCTGAAATATTAAGTTTTGATAGTGTGTAGCCATTTAATTACTACTAGATTACTCATTTATAAAACATAATCTAGCAGCATTGAATTTAGTTCTGCGACGAAAATGGCCTTAATACGATAGACGCTATTAGTAAGAAGAATATAAATATGAATGAATGTATGTAAAATATTTCTTAATTTGAACGATATATTGAGCGTCGATTGATTCATTTAATGTTTAATGTTTAGTAGGGTATATCATGCAAACGCATCTCTATACATTACTCCAATTATTTACAGTAAACCAAGTAATACACAATAGAATATACATAATAACAATCATAACAAAACCAAAACAATAGGATCTTTATAAAAAATGATAATTTTGAACAATATATTCTTATTTCCTGAATTGATTAATTGATTGATTTGTAAGGAGGACGTAGGACAGAGAGTATTTGAGACAGTCTATTCGTATCCCAACCCTAGTTAAACTGGGATTTAAGGGCAGATGATGATTATGATGATGATGATGATGATTTATTGATTGCTTTAACTCTCGATTTAACAATCAGTATAAGTTGTCAGCTATGTTAGAGGATAATTAATTAATCTAGTGAACAGACGTTATTGCTTCTGCTTCGTCACTGAGCGCCTCACCACTCCTAATCTGTGTTAGTCGCTTGCTACCAGTGCGCTCAGTCATTGATTTATATATTTTCAGTCATGTGCGAAAAAACCTATTGAGATTCATTCGTTATTAACGTTTACCAATAACGTTCATCGAATAGCCTATTATTTCATATTTTTAGCCTACTATTATAGACTATTAATTAATCAATACAAGAATGGTATATATTAATAATTATAAATGGGAAAATATGCATTATATATATATATATATATATATATAGACTGCACATGTATAAATATATAACATATAATATATATATACATGTATATATAATACACACATGTATAAATATATATAATATATATACATTATATATACATATATACAGTGTTGTAAAAAGTACTCAGAAAATTACTTTAAGTAAAAGTAAAAGTAAATGGTTAGTGAAAGTAAAAGTAAAAAGTACTTTTACTTCAGTAAAAAGTAAAAGTACTGGACAAAAAAGTAATACTCTTGAGTAAAATGTAATATATATATATATTGAATAGTTTTAAGCGTTTTAAAATTAGTTTCCAATTTAATTAAAAACGAAACTGAGAAATAAAGGCTAATGAAAATTTAAGTTCAGGTCTAAGGTTTCTGAACTAAAACAATGTACGATACACATGCACATGCTTCTCTAGAATTAAAAAAATAATCCATAAATCAATAAAATAATCCCGTCAATCATTCATGTATCACTGCTCCAGCATAATTTTTAAACTAAAATTGAATCGGTTCCAATCCAAAATGAACATCCAAAAAGGTTCTCTCTTTATTTCTGAGGAATTTTTTAAAAATTGCATATAAATTTTGTACTTCCTCGTGATGTCAAACAAACCAAAAGTTGACACTGTATAAAGGATTTCGCCCCCCGCACCCCCTAGGAACTTACTGGATCTGTCTCTGTAAATATGAATGATTAAATAAGGTAAATAACATACCTCAACATGCTTCTTTAAACTTGATGAACTGTTGCAGAAGGAACTGATAGAATTACTACATTGTAGACATTTAGAGCGATAAATTTTCCTTTCATATTTGATAATTCAAATATGAATGTCAAATACGGCCAAGGATGTTCGTCAGACAAATTGCGTTGAGATTTATTTCCATGAACACGGCAAATGGTTTCTTTGTAATCGTAACACGAAAACGCCAGACATTTGTGCATGCAGTAAAAACCTCATCTACACAATTTGGAACTTGACACTTTTGTTTAAAGATTGACTCTTTCGTCTTTGATAATTTAAAGCAGAAGTAGACCAGTATTACTATTATCTGAAAATTGACTAAATATACATTTCAAACATCATGAAATGATGTTTGAAAACGAAAAAGAGGCCGGTGCAACCTTCCTGGTCAAACCCTGCATGTGAATTGGAAGAGAGATATGGTGCGCCCTCTATTGAGTAATGACGTCTTGAGTATCAGCGTGAGGAGAGAGAGAGAGAGAGAGAGCGAGAGAGAAGGGTGCGAATTATGGTTTTTTCTAAAATCCATAATTGAAAAATTTTTCCAGAAAATAAGTCCTATAAAAATAATATTTAATTTAATTCCTAATCAATTTCATAACTTTTCAAGGTCATAATTGCGGACTTTAAATTTTACTATAATCTTTTACTTCGCCTAACAATATTTTAAGACAGATTTCATATAATCAATCTATTAAAGGTAAGGCTAAATTCTCGAAAGAAATCATTCATGCAGCAGACAGTCGAGCTCTTTTTAGCTTGGTTGACGTCCCTGGGCTAAACGAAGTAGTCTAGCCCCTTTATGACTGTTGTCATTAAAATTGAATAAAAATCATCTAAATGTTCTTTAATTAATTCTAATTAAAGCATAGAAGACCTATAAAAAATCAAGGGTCGCCACCTGAAGGAAAAAATAGATGTCGTTGGGGTAAGCAGGTTGGGAACCACTGATCCATACTACGAAAAGATGTACGGTAAGCCCAGGCCGATCTCAAAACGTTTGATCTACATCATACAGCTGCTACGAAACCAAACTGATAGCAGGTGACCCATGATATTTTGTTATGTATTAAAAATTTGATGATTGACATATCCATAGTTTTTCAAATGTAACGCGACTTTTTTACTTCCACGGATGTAAAGTAAAAGTAAAAAGTACTGCAAAAATTACTTCGTTACAAGTAAAAAGTACCCAGGCAAATTGGGTACTTCGTTACAAGTAAAAGTATCGGTTGGGTACTTTTTACTTGTAACGAAGTATTTTTGCTTCGTTACTATACAACACTGTATATATATATATATATATATATATATATATATATATATATATACATACATACATACATATATATATATATATTCATCTAGTCGTTAATTAATAACTAAGTTATAAATTTATTTCAACTTAAGTCGCCTAACTTATTGTTATAATTAAATTCTTAACATTATATATATATATATATATGGTTAATGCGAATTTTAGGAATTCTCAACAAGCAATACGGAGACGCATTTCGCAAATTTCATCGGATGACGTTAAGCATTCTGAAAGAATTCGGATTCGGGCAACTAATAATTCAAGAAAGAATATTAGAAGAGATAACTGAACTGATCGAATTAATAAATGGAGAGCACGAGGAAGCATTCAACCCATGCGACAGAATGACTTTATGCACACTTAATGTAATAGCCAGCATTGTCTTTGGAGAGAGAATAAGTCAGACTGATCCAGACTTGGAAAAATTGGCCTTGAACTTGCGCGATTTCGTGCAAGGTGAAAGGCGTAGAGTTGACGTATGTCCGGCACTTCGATTCCTTCCAACGTTCAAAGCAGCCATACAGTCTACATGGGATATCCAAAAAGAGCACTTTGAGTTTATCGATAGGCATGTGGAAAGTAGCTTGAAGTCTGACAGAGAAAGCTTTGTCAAGAGTTTCGTGGAGCAGTTTGGCGTAGATGGGTATGATAAAGATGAATTGAGATTTATCATTAGAGACCTTCTCGTAGCCGGATCCGACACCACTTCCACAACTCTACAGTTCACGATGATACAAATGGCAAACAATCCGGATATTCAGAGCCGCATTCAGAAAGAGCTCGATACCATCGTTGATATCAGTGGACAGGTGACTCTTGAAAACACTCGGAAGATTCCCTATCTAGAGGCGACCATACTGGAAATATATCGCGTAAGGTCAGTTGTACCACTGGCGTTGCCACACTTTACGTTGGAGGATGCTGAACTGGGAGGGTTTTTCATTCCAAAGGGCACCACGGTTGGTTGCTAACATAAGATTTCTTTCGCAGATTTTGATAGAAAATTTTGTAAAAATGTCAGAAATTGGTTAAGATTTCGCAGAAATTGATAGTTACAAATTCAAATATTCACTAAATGCATGTAAAATCAAACATCAATTATTATTACCGCTACTAACTGCCCGTAATTATAATAGGAGTCGTTGGAGAAATACTTTTATTGAAATGCACAAAGCTATGTAGAAAGACTCTTTTCTCAAAAGCGATATCTATCATTTATTCAAAAATTTTAAATCAAAGTAATTTGGAAAGGTTTGTACGCCTAGTTATGTCACTTTTTCTTTTATCTATTGTCATAAGCTGCATTCCAACATAAAAATGCTACATTTTGCTGAATGTATCACTATGATCTGAACTTTTCAATGAGACCTATCACCCCTGTTGTGTTGTTGTTGCTGTTGCTTGTTGTGTAGCTGACGCTGCATTATATTTTATATTTTTTATCTCGTCAGAATTGACTCCAGGATGACTAAATTAATGACTACGGAGATTCCTTGCGAAAAAAATTTCTTACTTAAATCATAACGTGACCGTGGTTATGAAACTTCTACCAAACATATCTCATCTGATCATTCTAATCAAAATATATGCAAATCGTCAATATTGACGTTTCATGGCACGAAACTAGTGATTGAATAATCAAACTATTTTGCGAACACTCTAATAGGGAAGCAAAATATTTATGTACTGTTTTTGCTTTTTGTACTTTTTCAGATCTATCCCAATATATACAGCGCTCACATGGATCCCAATCTTTGGAAAGAACCGGAAAAATTCTCCCCTGAGAGATTCCTCGATGAAGAGGGAAAAGTGAAAGGAAAAGATCTCGTTATACCTTTCTCTTTGGGTAAGCCTTTCATAGCCATTTTTTTTAATATTTCATTTTCTCGTTCAGTTTCAGATTTTTTAATATATTATTGTAATAAATTGATTTCATTTTGATGAGTTAGTTCTCACATACTTTTCCTTTTCCTCTCAGAGCCTTGATATGCATATCAATAGATGTATAACGTAGATTCAAGAGATTTTGACTCACTGCAGATTCAATAGCCGTGAATCACTGACTGCTTTGTTTTTACTGAATTGCACCTGAAAGTCGTGCTGTCAGCCCAGTATCAGCTGCGCACGTCATCACTAGAGTTAGAGAAATGCATGTCTTCCTACAGCCAATCAACGTTCACTGTAGCAAATTTAATTTTCAGAAATTTAGCATAACATTTTCACAGAGGGTCGAATTCAATTGGAAAATTTCTATTTCTATTTCTTTCTAAACAAGTTTTGCAACCATTACTTTATCATTTGAATTCTTTAGTGTATCTGCAACTACATGCGGATACACTAATTGTAGAACTCTAGTCAAATGCCTACAATATAGCCTACTAATTTAGATCACCAGAGCTCATCTAAGTCTAAATATACGGTGATTCTGATTACATCGCAGTTAATCATCTTGCCAGACAAGTTGATACTTTTTAAGTCAGATGAGTTACTTTTCATACTCTTTCATCACGAAGCTATTTAATCATATAATAGTTATTCATATATTTGTAAAATGCCTCCAATTCAGTAGGTCCCTTACCATTTTAAATCTTTAGTTGCACAACAAAATATTATTATTGTTATAAATTTTCGTCGTTTTTTATTTTTGCTTTTAATGTCTATTTACTGTAGATTTGTTATTTTATTCCAGGCAAGAGATCGTGCTTGGGTGAGCTGTTAGCCAGGCAGGAGGTTGTTCTCCTCGTATCAAATCTTCTGCTCAAGTTCAGAATTCTGCCACCAGAGGGCCAGAAGTCTGTAGTCGTCTCGAGCAACTTCCTAGTCACCATGTTCCCCAGTCCTTATCAACTGCGCTTCCTCCCTCGAGAGGAAATTAAAAAACGTTTGACTACTTCTTAGATGCGTGTATAGTGTTGTATGCATCGTATTACAATGAAACTGTCTTATATATGCAACGTAGTACAATGAAACTGTCTTATTGTAACTTTATGCGACCAATGACATCTTGTAAAACCTTTTGACTGAATTGTCCTATGTGTTACAAATGAAATTTAAATTATGACAGCTTGAAATGCTTAATGTAGACGAAATCTAATTATAATTAGTTATTTTAATTATGATGATAAAAACCATGATACTTCATGGTAATTAGCCCAAAGCTTCAACTGGTGCCCGAATTAACAGAACATTTACCTGATAGTTATAAGCAGGATTATGTTTTCGAGGTCCTTCCGGATAGTCACTGATGGTACAATTGTGATACAGAAACAAGTCTTCAGTTCGAATCCGTTTAATATAGATTTGATCTTATTAATATATTCTTTAGAGTATAATGATCACAAGTTTGCAGTTAAATGGAGCTTATGCGATAATAATTATGAAATAAGATTTAAATAAGAGTTTTTCAAGGATGGTTTCGGAAGAAATATTTTCTAATGGCGAGAACTTCACATTTTGTAAGAGACTAAGGAGGGAAGTTTGAATCAATCATTTGTTTACTTTCAGGAAAGAAATGATTAGATTTGTACGATAATAAATGTGGGCTGAAGATAGTTTGCCAATTGTATAGTACACACGGTCGTCGTGTATGTAACCATACGAACAAAAGCAGAAATTGAGGCAAAATATGAATCTAAAATTTTGATAAAGATCTAGAATACATGTAGATTATGCAATATAGTACACTTTGTAACAATTCCTAAATCGACAAGATTTTAAACAAAATATATTTTAATATAGGCCTACTTTGGTTAACATCATCATCTAGTATCGGGATAGTCAGTAGACAGCGCTGTCAATGGTAGGCTAAGGAAAATAAGAATATTAAACACTCAGAGGTGACAGTTTCTTACAGAGACAATCTGGAATGTCATTTGTCTCTAATAGCTCTACCAGATCCTCTGCCGTTGTAGACTTCTCGAGCCTTCCCACAAATATGGACTTTTATAGGTTTTGCTTTAACTTTTATATCTCTCAGTTGTAGCTTTCTTTCCTATCAGAGGAGGGTGTCTAAGTTCCTTTCTTTGGATTAAAATGAAACCTTCTCCGTTTATATCAGTTTAGATGATTTAGAGGGTGTTTATGGTAATACCAGTGGTTTCCTTGATGAACCGTCTCTGATGGGTAGAGGGGAGCTTGCCATCTACTCCCAGGATTCTTTTATCCCTGTAGTAGATTTTTCTTGAGGGTTTTGGTCTGACATTTTATTCTTAACAAGTTCTTGCGGGTGACAATTTTGCTGTATTATAGCATAACGTGAGGGCAAGTAGGCGGGGTGCAGAGTTCTTGTGTCAGCTCCGTTAGTGTCAGCTCCGTTAGCATCGATTCAATTTTAGAATCCAAGGAGTTGAATCACTCCTCTAGTACATTATGAGAGTCGGGAGCATGGGTGGAATTTTTCACGAGCTCTTCCATTGTATTGAGCTTCGTTTGCATGTTCTTGATTTGAGACCTCATTTCGTAGACCGTGGCAGACAGTCCACAAGCCTCCTTCTCTGTAAATCGCGTTGGAGGGAGCTTCGAAAGGTCTACATGTATAGCCGCGAATTTCGGTAACTATTTTATTAGGTCCACGACTAGCCATAAATCCATTAGGTTCTCAGCATCTAATTTTCGTTTATTTTCTGAAAGGCGCCTAGTGATTATTCTCGGTAATCCAATAGATTTATATTCCTCATTGTTTCTATATTTCTCTACACAATGGAATAAAACGCTCTTAGCTTCCACTATTTCGTCTGCATTGTAGAAGCCTATTAGCTGAGATATTATGTCCTGCTTAGCTTGACTGTGAATATTGTTATTAATGAAAAAAAGTAATTCGTTTGACACAACACATGAAGAGTCCGCCATATTGCAGGGCTTCCTTTAATCACAATTACTAGTCTTCTACACTCTTTCATAATATACTTTTGAATTGACTTGTTTGTTGCGGTTTTTAGAACCGACTTTGTGATGTGATATTTAACTATGTACTAATTCATCACGACGAATTGCTCACAGCATAAATTCTGCATAGGCTACATCTGTCTACTTTTGAAAAGCTAGAGAGACAAATAATTATCGGACATTGTTAATATCTGTACTGACTTCGTTGAAATTGTTAATAAATCAATGTACCTTAGAGATGGGAATTTTATGAATTTCAAGAGTTCGGTTCGGTTCGTTGAAAATGAAAGTTCGGTTCGGTTCGGGTTCAGAGAGCAGTTGACAATTTGAGAGTTCGGTTCGGTTTGGTTCGTTGAAAATGAAAGTTAGATTCGATTCGGGTCGGCATCCTTCTAACAAGGGTTCGGGTTCAGTTCGGGTTCGGCTTGCTTTCCACCTCACAAGCGTTCGTTTCGAGTTCGAAATGGTTTGGTTTGGATACTGTTGCAATTGTTTAATATTACTTACAAAAATCATTGTTATGATAAACATGTTTAAATGGTTTATGATAAATATGCTTAAAAATACATGAAGTAATAACTGTCACATTATTAACCTGGGTAAAAATATGACAATGAAAAAGGACAGAAGTGGTATTGATTCCTGTACATTTCTGAAAATATTGTAAGTTGTCCAACGAATGTTCATAAAATAGATATTTATCTCTATTACTGAATCTGAAATACTCTCCTTGATAATAACTAGCAAATAGAATGCTTCATCAATTTTTAAATAAAATTTTGCTACTAGACCTATATATTAGAAACAGTTATAATTAAGTGGAAATGTCTTGTCTCAAATTTGATCCAATATTTTAGAGACAAAGTGCAACTTAGTAACCTAAAAATGTCAAATAAGGACAATTTGGTAAACAAGTGTACTTCCACAGAAAAATGACCATAATATATACCGTTTGCTATCAACTAAACTAAGTATAATACTTAATAATTTACCTTAGGGTTTCAAATTTCAAACTCTAAGGTCAATTATGAAAAATAGTTATGAAAATTAATGCATTTCTATGGTGTAAAATTAGTTACTCCAGATGGCCCTATCATTTATATAATGTCATATATAAATATTTGTAAATCTGGCTGCAAAAATATTAAGATGGCACACTAAAATTATAAAAATTTCGTATTTTGAATTTAATAAGAACATATCCACCTAAATTGAGTCGAGCAGTTTCAGATTTTATGGGATAGGCCTACTCTCACTTTTGTCTCTGACGTTAATTTTCATTTCATATTGCAATGCGGTATCATTCAGACTATCCATTATCTTCTGTAGACCAGTCTCGCTTCCCGCTACCATTCCTTTATAACGCAACCATTCCTTAGTATTGCTATCTGTCATTTTAACAGTTGTGTCGGAACTAGCCTGACCTGAATATATGCTGTTAGATACTGTAAGACATGTAAATGCAAAACTAATTTATATTGGTATTGTTCTTATTGTCTTTATATAACGTCTAACATTCTCATTAATATCTTAATGCAAATTTTGAAAAATAGCTGAAAAGAAAAGTGTTCTTTTCTCCTGAGGCAAGCGAAGGTGAAAGGAACTTCAAGAGTTCGTTTCAGTTTGGTTCGGACGACAGCAGGGTTCGGATTCGGTTCGGGTTAGGCCAGTGTCTGGGTTAGGGTTCGGTTCGGTTCGGTCAAAATTCCAGGTTTTAGGGTTCGGTTCGGATCCGGTTCGATTCCCATCTCTAATGTACACATCAAAACTCTGTATAAATGGAGATGTATAAGAGCCCTAGAATGAAATATGTATATGATAAATACTTGAGAAGAAACCTAGCAAGTGCATTGTAAAAATACTGCCATGTAAGTAAACATAAACTACGGGTATTATACATGTGCATTAATTTTAACAAAGCAAGGTCTGTGGTTGTTTAAGAGTAATTACTAAAAATTATTTGCAAATAGTAGATTGCAATATATTCCTTTATTAATCATCAATCTGACAAAACCGCAGATCGTTTCAATTCAATACAGCGTTTGACCTAAACAAACGATTCAGACTGTAACAGATAGAAGCAGAAATTTTACAAAAAATTTAATTGAGAATCCCAAAATAAAAAATATTACTGTTTGACCAAGGCATTAATAATTTATTTTAATCTCTAAGGACATTAACAGCGAACTTCATAAAACAGAAGGAAACAATCAAATTCAACTATTAGACCTTCGACAATATAAATATTTGTTAAATATTTGTCAGTTAATAAATATCATGCATCAGTTAGTCTTTATTTAAGCATAATTTCTGTGCGCTTATTACAGAGCTATTGCCATCTGCTGTATTTCAGTTCATTCAGATTCAGTCTTATAGAATACACGATGAGGCTGGACAACAGACTGGCTTCTGAGCTTGAAAGCAACATTCTCCTGCTGTTTAGTGTTGTGTCCCTCAGCACCTACTTTATCATCAGAAAATTTTCTGGATCTAAGAATAGAAATGGACTCAAATATCCTCCTAGTCTTCCATCTCTTCCATTTATTGGATCTTTTCCATTCATGATGAGGGGTGAAAGTCATCTGCCGGAATTCTTTAGGAAAACCTCGGAGAGACTTGGTCCATTGTTTGGAGTCAGGCTGGGTACCGAGTAAGTAAACGTTCATCAACTATCTATGTTTATTCTAGCAGCGAAGAAGGCTTTCCATAGATAAGCATCATTATTTATTTGCAATAAAGTCGTAACCAGTAGACCTATGTTCTTGAAATTGACAAAGTATGTCCTGTAGCCAATTCCGCCAAAAGTATGAAAATTTCTTGCGAATATCTTGAGAAATGGGAGAGCTATAGATTAGCGAATATGAGTGGGGTCAAAAACAAAATCTCCAGTTGAAGAATACTGGCATGCTACATGTAACAATGCTAATGCTGGTAATGCTAAGTTTTACGTAAGTTTCTTCATCGAAAGCGATGTCAGTTACGGGCGAGCCCAGGATTTGAACCCCGCACATACTGATCCGCGGTGGAGTATCTTTTCGACTTCGCCACTGACTCCAGCCACTATAATATTTTCTAGTAAAACAATGAAAAACTCGTCACTAATATTTTCTGCTAATGCCATCTTGAAGTTCTATCATTTCTTTTCTAAACGGGGCAAAGTACGAGCTAATATGTTCGGAACTGGCAAGGTTATTGAAATTTTAATGCACGTAGTGCATGCAGTGAACCATTTTAACTGTGAGTTAACGTTGTAGTCAGTATATCTGCTTCGCCTAGCAAGCGTGTGTCTAACGATAGGCAGCATGCAGTAGAATTTATTTAAATTTGTCGATTAAGAACATATCAGCACGTATTTTGAAAAGTTTTTAATAGAAATGATAGAACTTTGAGATAGCATTCACAGGAAGTATCTTATTACATAAACTGGAGCTTTACGGTATCAGAGGTACTGCTAATCAGCTATCCAATGCCTCTAGTTTACTGATATATTCATTCCTTAAGGTCCCTGTTTCGCATCCAAATAAAAGCGGGGTCCATACCAATGTTTTCACTATCTTTACCTTTGTGTCTTTCTTTAGACTTTTTGTTTAAAGTTCTTTCCAATTACTGAAGGCCTCTTTTGCTTGTGCAATGCGTATTGCAGTCTCACAATTTCCATCATCTGTTATAGTATGACCTAAATATTTGAACTTCTTTACCTCTTCCAATTTTGCACCATTTATTATAATATTGACTTCACCTCTATTCTGGGACACCCTCATCACTTTTTTTCTTTAATGTTAATCTTCATTCTATGCTTAGTTCAATGTCGTATCATTCAGACTATCTTTTTTTCTTCAGCAGTCCAGGCTCGCTTCCCGCTACCGTTATTTGATCATCTGCAAATCTTACATTTTGTAACAATTGACCTCCTACTTTATTCCTTCTTCCATGTCTTCCATGGCTCCCTACATCATTGCTTCAGTGTAAATGTTAAACAGCGCGCGACGAAATGCTACAACCTTGTCATACTCCACGTCCAATTTCACCTTCTTCTGAATATTCTTGTTGGATTTTGATTATTTTTTATTATTCATGTATTTCAATCTAAATATAATAGATGGATTATTTTAATTAGGTGTTCATGACAAACTGTACAGACAAAATTAATGGTTGGTCTTAATAGACCAGTTTAATTCTTTATTACAAAAATGTAGGCCTATAAGTTTAAACTTAGACGTCCATCTCTTCATTCAATTCCTATTTTTTCCAGATATTCAACATTGTTATCCAAGCAATCCTGTCAAAGACCTTCTCAAAGTCCTCAAAACATACGAAAACTTCATTTCCATAGTCTAAGCTTCTTTCACAAAGAACCCGCATTACCCGTATTGCTTCTCTTGCATTCTTTCCTAAAACCAAATTGTGTTTTGCTCAATATCATATCCGCTGTTATTTCACTATCTGATCTAATTGTAAGATTTAGTAAAATATCTTATATTTGTATGACCTTATATTACATATATTTATGTTATCTTATAATATCTCATTCTCGTTAGATACGCTGTTGTACTGAACACTCGGGAGATGATATACGAGGCTTTGGCCAAGAGTTCAGCGGCTTTCTCTGGAAGAGAGCCTGGCTACACAACATCCAAAATACTCAATCCTCGCAGATTCGGTAAGGAACTCGAAGATTTTAGATATTGTACAGAATATATTTAATTAATATTTGCCATCCTTTTACATAATACTTAATTATACATGTATAATGCAAGTTCGGTTGGTGAACTGGGTCATCCTTGTCTTAACCCCGCCTTTCGTTCATCATGTTCAGAGAACTCTTGCTTAATTTTAACTATTGCTTCTAATTCAAGCACACATTAAAATTTATTAGTCAATATCTTCGGTCAACACCGATCATTTTCAATATCATTAACATACAGTTTTTGTAATTGAATCAAAATCTTCTTAAAATTCGATAAATCATATGAAAACATAAATTCCAAATTATAAGCTTCTATCACATATCCGCAATACCGTCAGACTTTTTGTTTCTTAGTACGACATCCTTCTCGAAAACAAAACCGCGAGTTACTCAGTATTGTATCTGTTTTGCTGAATAGGATTATGCATTATAAGATGTTAGACGCATGTGCTGTTAAGTTCATTAGTCAGAACACCCCACAGCATGAGATTAAATAGGAATTGGAATCAACAGTGTCTCCGTTTGTCTAGGACTATAGGACCCCAATCTTGCACGGCGAAAAGGCAGTTAATATTTTACTTTTAGTATTCCAATTCTTTTCAATTCAACATATGCCAACGATAATGCTGCTCGACTGTAATTTCATCGTGAGAATATATCATGAGTCTTTAAAGTGTTTAGGTGCACGTCGTCTCCTTAAGCTAATTATGCGAATCTTATGCAAATCTGATATGTACAATGTTAATCTTTGATGAAATATTGCTTGTTTTTAATTGTGTTTGCTTGTAAACTGACTTTATGCAGTAAATATAGTGATCACTTTTGTTCTGATCTTGAAAACTCGACTTTGATCAAGTCTCCTTCTAATGATCTTGATGAATTAGTAAAACAGTATAACACTACTCTTTCATCTCTACTTGATAAGCATGCACCTCTAACTACCAAGAAGCTTAAGAAATCTAACCCTTAGTACACCAATGATCTGAGAAAGCTAAAGGCTGCATGCTGTAGAGCTGAAAAAAGTGGCTTCATACCCATTCCGATTTTTGGAAAACTGTTTCTAATTTGCAACACAAGATTTATCGCACTGCTATTGCTAATGCTAAGAAAGAATACTACTCCTCTTTGGTCAGTAAGGCTGTGAATGTCAAGAGATTATGGAAAACTGTTAATGATCTTTTACATAGATCTAATTCTCCTTCTCTTCCTTCTACTCCTGTTGAGTCACTTCCTGAACAATTTTCCAGTTACTTTAGTTATAAGATAAGCAATCTTAGAGCAACTATCTCTCCTGCTCTTAACTCTACTCCTCATACCCCAGTAGAGACTCATTTCAAGGATGAGCTTTCTAATTTCACTCCAGTTACGATTGAAGAGATTACTAAATTAGTTGTAGACTCTCCAGCCAAACATTGTGACTTGGACCCCATCCCAACCTCTTTTTTAAAGAAGTGTATTTACATACTTGCTCCTGTATTAACATTGATTGTTAATCTCTCTCTCTACTGGCATATTTCCTTGCGCTTTTAAGCTTGCAGTTATTACTCCATTGCTTAAAAAGCCCACACTGGATAAGGAATCATTGTCGAATTACAGGCCTATATCTAATCTGTCATACATATCTAAACTCACTGAAAGAATTGTTCTTCAGAGGTTTTCTAATCATCTCTCTTACAATGATCTATTTAATAAGCACCAAGCTGCTTATACTAAGCATCGTTCAACTGAAACGGTGTTTCTATCTGTGTGCAATTCTATTGTTAATGCCATGTGCACAGAACGCTTTACTTTATTATGTATGCTTGATCATTCGGCCGCTTTTGATACCATTGATCACAATATTATAGAGACGGTGTAATAGTGCATACAGCTACTAAAACACGAATGAGAGATCGTAGGCATTAAATTCACCTAAGAATTGAGTAATGTATTATTTAATAGTGTATCATGTCTCAACTCTTCTAAGCACTGTATCATTTACAAACTACCTAAGAACTGTATTATGTATTATGTATTTATACATCTAAGAACTGTATTATGTATTATGTATTAATAAATCTAAGTACTGTATCATTCACTCAAGTCATGTATTATGTATTAATACATCGAAGTAACCACATTAGGAACTAAGTAGCGCGCGTTAACTGTATTAATACGGTGAGAAGCAGTATGTATTATCAGTACAGTATATAAGAGACAGAAGTAACAGTAGGAGTTCAGTTGAGCAGTTCGGTAGAGACAGTGCAGTTAGTTAGTGCAGTCAGTCAGTCCAGTGCAGTCATTCAGGTCGGTCCAGTTTAGTTAGTTGAGTTAAGAAGAACTATTTTGAAGAGTCGATCATTTACTTGTTGTGGACATTTCCAGGTAGACATTCTATATTTGTTTTACAACCTATACGTGTGGTTCTGTTGATGTAGTTGCAGTAGACGTGTTGTATTGAAGTTACTCTTATTGTTAATCAATTATACACTTATAATAATCTAAGTAGTTTAGGTAATCAATCAATTACTTAGTCCAACTGCCACTCAGTTTATCACTCGTCCACTTCAACGATCAGTTAATATACTAAGTAGGAACGCGGTTGCTTCACACATAGAATCAACCAAACGTTGACTAGCCCCAGAGGTTTCCAAGCTGACATACAGCTCGCCACACTTAGTCATCTGCAAGCAATCAGTCTCTCCTACGATCACGATACAAGGGGCGCGCTAAGTAGGAATTAGTAGTACCATTAGTAGCAAATTAGTCTAGTTAGGTTCACCACCCCAAGGTGGGTCCACACTTGATTCAACGTACCTCGATCGTAAGTTCCCAACTACAAGATATAGAGTAGAAACGAATAAATAACTCTGACGGAGTCTGCAAAGTGCCGACTCATACACAGATAAACAGCGGGTAAGGGTCTAAGTAGTTTAAATAGACATAGAGTCCCGTTGTCTGTACAATATTCTTCTGGAACGTCTTTCTTCCTGGTTCGGTATTCGTGGAATTGTTCTTAATTGGTTTTCCTGCTATCTGACGGATCGTTCTTTTACTGTGAAAGTGATGGAGTACATCTCTTCGCCTTCCCACTTAAAGTATGGTGTGCCTCAAGGCTCCGTTCTTGGTCCTATCCTCTTCAACCTCTATACAACACCCTTAAGCTCACTGATCTCTTCTCATTCTATTGATCATGAGCTATATGCTGATGACACTCAAATGTACACTTGTTTCACCCCTAACTTCTCCTCTGATGCTGAAACCCTCCTGCAGCAAAGTTTTCAGTCTATGTCCTCTTGGATGTCTGCTAATTTTTTGGTACTTAATCCATTTAAGACTGAATTCTTGTTGGTTGGGACACCTCAACAGCTCCTGAAGCTGAATGAGAAAACTCTTTTTTTATCTTCGGGTATTACAATATCACCTGCTTCTTCTGAGAGAAATCTCGGTGTTATCCTTGATAAACACCTAACCTTCCGCGAACACATAATCAAAACTTCATAAGCATGTTTCTTTCATATCCGAGATCTTCGTCGAATACGTCCATATCGTGAATGGTAACGCTGCCAAGATGGCGGACGTAAATAGTAATCTTATAATATCGAACAGTAGTATCTAATCCGGGATTACACTACCACCTGGTACTTCTGGAGCGACACCCCTTTTTATAGCGATTTATTTACTATTTTTGTCTCGCTCTCTCCCCGTTCGCTCGCCAAAAATACTAAATAAAACTCTATAAAAAATCGCTCCAGAAAGTACCATGTAGTAGTGTAATCCCGGATTAGATACTACTAATAATAATATTTATTATTTATATTGTATCGAAACTATAGCAACATCTATTTATAATATCAACCCTCTAGAATACAATAGGTCTAATATGGATACCATCATCCATTACAACTCCTTTTGTATATAAAGGAGATAACCCTACTTTATTCTGTTCATATGTTTTCATCTCTTTCTTATCAAACCGAAACCCCTTATTAACACCATTAATAATCTCACTATTAAACAAGCATTGTATATATTTTTTTTTTTTTTTAATACTATTACGCTTCTGTAAACCTTTTGATGATGCTTTGTTTTTGTTCATCTTTGATGAATCAGGATTACATCCTGTATCTTTTCCCCATACATAGTATGTTTTACTGCATAAAGCTACCATACCTTCTCCTTCATATTCAATCTTAAACAATCCTGGAGTTCTATTTGAATATTTATCTGTTGAAAACCATTTATGTTTTTCCTTTTCAAACTCATCCCTTAATTCAGGTTTAATTAATTTCTCAAAATCATCAGTCATAGCCATATAAGCAGAATCTGTATCCATCTCTATATACTGAAAATCTGATCTATCTATATACTTATCTATACAATCATAATAAAACTGTAACATCCTTAACTTTGAATCATCATATATACTACATGCAACTTGGATAGGCATATCTTGATAAACCTTTCTAGCTCTTTTAGTTACTTCATACACCCATTATATTCTTTTGCACCATAATAAAAGTGATCGTTTTTAGCTCTATTGAACTGTGCTTCAGTACAATATTTAACCTTTTTGAATTTATTCTTATTCAAACCCGTTCTTCCAAAAGCTGAATTACCAATAAGTTTACACCCTTCAGCAATTATTGCATACTTTGTATCTATATCTCCTTTTCTTCTTTCATCTGATACCCATTCCATAAAACCCTTCAGTACTCTTCCTCTCTTAGCTTCAATAACTCCATGTAACTTACTAACAATACATCCATGTTCTATTAACCATTTTAGTCTTGTAGATTTAATTAATATCTTTTCCGCCTTTAATGTAGCCATAAGTTTTTTACTTTTCGTAGGTTTTCTATCCAACTTCTCAAGTAAAGCTTGTGTGTATTCTCCACATATAGTTTCATCATACTCCCTATTTTGAAATATTGGACACATCTCACTAAAATAATTCCATTTATCTTCAGGTACTTCTATATCAACTTCCATAAATCCAAAGAAGGAATCCGTCATAAGTTCTTTTTCATACTTTACCCAATCACTAGTTTCTTGCCAATATAATTTACCACAAGGCATTTCTTCACCTATACAATATAAATACAACGCATTTGCATCATAACCAACTATTTTCTTCACTGTTTTCCCTACTTCTTTGTTGTAACCCCATTCCTTTTTACCTATATCATAATTTACTCTACTAATCTTCGTTTTATCTTTTTCATGATACCTATGAAATACAATGGATGCACCACCAGTTATATTTTGTTTTAATTTATAAAAAGCATCCTTATTTTCTTCACTAAATAACCATATCATAGGATTATAATACTTTTCCCATCTCAATAGCGCTTTATGTCTGTAAAACTCTTTATATGGTTTATCTGATCTAGCTTTATTACATCTCTGACAAGATAAAACACAGTTATTTTTAACGTGAGGTTTCTTACAATCTATCCTATCTAATGACCAAGTATCTCTACACAGAAAACTCCAACAATAATGACAACGCCAATTATCTCTACTGAATATATTTCTAACATCTTCAACTGTCACATTTCGACTTGAATCTCTTTTCTTATCTTCATCTTGCTTTTTATAATTACTTATTCTCTTCTCTAATTCCAAATCATCTAATTGAAATACAGGTCCAGCTTTATGTGGCTTTGCTTTTCGTAAATATTCTTCAAAACCTAATATTTGAAACTGATACAGAACGTTTTCAGCTAAACCAGGAAGTGAAAATGCATCTTTATACATATCTAGTTTAAACGTATAATATAATTCCTTTTGTTTTAAACATGCTTTTAACATTGGTCCAACATCTAAATTATTATACCATCTCAATAAATCTTTAACTAATACTATTTTCTTTTCCTTACATATTTCCATAAGTTTATTAAAATCTTTTTCTTTCATCTTTTCGTCTTTTAACGATGAATAGAAATCCTCTATTTTTAAATCCTTAACTAGGTAATCCAGCTTATCATAACTATCAAACCATTCATAAGGAAACCAACCCTTCTGTTCATCAATATCATAGGACTTAATAAACTTACTTAAACTTGTTCCCGGTGCACAGTAATTCATCTGATCCAGAAATAAAAAGCTATTCGTTTTTATTCCTTTATATCTGTTCCCTTCTTTAATAACAAAAGGTGTTTTATCTCTAGCTAATATTTCATTTATGAATCCTTCATTAGTTAGTAAGTTAATATCATAAAATCCACTATTAAACCCAACAATCGGTATAACAGAACAGTAAGATTCAACTTCAGCTTTATCTTTTTCTTCCAAACGATCTAATAATGGTTTCATTTGAATAAACATTAGCTCTTTAGCCTTTGCTGCAACTCTATCAAAATATTCAAACATAAGTTTAACTAAATCTCTCGGGTTTTTAGACAATATAAATTCTTCTTCTTCTTCCAAATTAAACCCTGGTACATTAGTTGCTATTGATACCGAAACTGGTATATGTCTAGTAATATATCTTAATTTACTTTCTTTTTCTTTTGCAAGTGGAAAAAATACCTTGTTTTGGTCATCATAAGGATATTGTTTAACCAGTCTTCTAAATCTAGCGCTGTCTATTTTAATCATTTTCTTAGTTTCTGGATCTCTCACTATTACTCTCTCTACTAGTTGCCTCATTTTCTGAAGAAGCGATTCCAAATCAAACACCATCATATAAGGATATTTATAGTCTACATCTACATCATAGTAATCAGATAACTCTACAATTATATTTCTTTTCTTTTCCCATAACTTTGGGTACTTATTAAATATATCCTTTTGTTCTAAAGTACAAGTTTCAAGATGACTTTGTAAATCCCAATTATCTCTAAATCTCATATCACATCTTGTACATAAATATTTCTTGTTACCAAACTTATGAATATCAGTGATATATGAGAAATGATTAAGATAAAGATTTAAATAAATAGGTACTCGAGTTTCATTGAATGGTGATTTACGAACATACGATATAGCTCCATTTTCATAATAACTAACTATATTTATAGCATGACGCTTATTAAACTCTTCATAACGATCTAATTCATTAATATAATCAAAACCTGTATAAGTATCAATTCTTCTTCTTCCGTTATAAAACTCAGTAAATAACTCTCTCACCCTTGCTATATAACGATCTGGTCTACATCCTTCAGCTATTCCTATACATGCCCAAAAACACATATTGTTCTCTGCCTTTTCTAAAGCTATAATAGTTCTACATTGTTTAATGTATGTTGGCAACTCAATATTAGCTCCTATTAGGAAATCTAATCTAGTGATTTCTACAGCCATAGCGTATATACCAAGAATTATTGTCTTAGAATCTTTAAGAGTTTCTATCAAACGGTTCTCTATTGTCTCTTTTGTTACTCTATGTTTTAGTTGTTTAAGATCATTTAGATCCTTCACTACAAAAAGTTGCTCAAAAAATAAGTTATTAGTACCAGGTTTGAAAAGACTTATTTCTCCATCCTTATCAGTTACATAACCAAAACTAATATTTAGTTTTATTGCATTATTTTCTTTATGATATATTTTATCAAAACATTCATAAATCTTATTCAAAGAATCTATATAATTGAAAAAATATCGCTTTAAATATTTACTTTCATTCTCTTCACCATAGATATTTCTTTCTTTAGCTACCATCTCTCTCACTATTTTATCTGAATCTGATTCATTAAATACCCAATATGATCCATCTAATATAGGAATTTCTGCTCCATCACGACGAATCATAATATTTTTTTCTTTATCATGTTCATATACCTCAAGTAAGGCTTTATATGCTTTACCTCCTATTTGAATTTGTCTTCTACTTACTGGACTATAAACAGTTTTAGGTTTTTTTGCTTTATTACTGTCAAGAAGAGTAAACTCCTGAGTTTTTTCGTCATAACTATATTCCTTAAGTAACTCTTTAAATGCTTTACCACCTACTAAAATCTTTCGTTTACTATCCGGTTTTTTCACAAAAACTTTAGCTTTAGGTTCTTCTTCTTTCGCAACAGGTTTATTATTATCTATATTTATAAAATTATTGGTTTTTTCATCGTAAGTATATTTTCCCTCTTTAAGTAACTTTTTAAATGCACGACCGCCTACGTCAATATTTCTATTACTTTTTGGACTTTTTACACGTACTTTAGTGCTAGTACCTTCCTTAGCTTTTACTGCTTGACTTTTTTTCGTGACGTTTGAAAATGTCGAAGCATTGTTTACCATACTTTCAATATTTATAAATTCATCATTTGTTATTTTACGACCTAATATCGATTCTACCTTCATTACTGATAGATGATTAAATAACTTTAGCCTTTCTAACTCATCATTTGTCAACACCATTTATTAAGTAAAAGATTATATAAAAGAAAAATTCTTTCATTAAATAAATTGCTAAATAAATGGAAGCCATTATTTTATCTGGCGATATAACTAGAAGAGTTAAAAAGTATGATACAGAGGAAGAGAGACAACAATCTAAAATAAGAGCTGTAAAGAAATATGCAAGTAAAAAGTATTACTGTGATATTTGTGATAAAACCATGACACTTCATAATTACTCTAGACATATTGAATCCAATAAACATTTCCAAAATTCCATCGCTAATAAATGAATACTTCTCAAGTTAGTATTAAAAACACACACATAATTACATAAAACATAATATAAAACACAATATTTAAAGTGTTCTATATTTTTTCTTTTATGTAATTATGTGTACTATAAATGGTGCCGACAATGAATCGACTACAAGATATGGCTTTGAGAAAGGTGCTAGATACAACTTTAGAAAAATTAAGGAGTATGGAGCATTCCGAAAAATCATCATTTTTAAAATGGCCAGTTTTTAAGCGTTTGGAAGTTACACTCTGCAGAGGAATTAACCATAGTTGCATTACTGACGAAACTTACGTTTTGATCGATAAGTTGTGCGTTGAATTGTCATTGATGAAGACTAGAGGCATATCAGGTGACGATTTTAAAATGATTGAACATATACAGCTTGATGGAATCGACTTTAATAGACTTTCTGAGGATACTTTAATGCTCATTTACTATGTGTGGCCGTATAATACGGATGCCATACATTCTAAA
The DNA here is from genome assembly GCA_905160935.1 of Enchytraeus crypticus. Taxonomy (NCBI): domain Eukaryota; kingdom Metazoa; phylum Annelida; class Clitellata; order Enchytraeida; family Enchytraeidae; genus Enchytraeus; species Enchytraeus crypticus. The sequence continues at coordinate 5,652 of CAJHZI010000212.1, read as the reverse complement.
TTAGAGAATACAGAAAAATTTAAATGGGCATACAGTTATTATGAAAGTGATGACTTTTGATACATGTAAATGAATACTTCTAATATTACAGTTAAATCTTATCTACCCTCTGAAAGTAGAAGGGAAAGATCTAAATTACAACAGGTTAAAGATAAACATAGATCTTTTACTCAGACTAATAAAAAGGATATTCCTAAAGATTTTAATGAATTGAAATTAATAAAGTGCAGAGATCATGCTATAACTTTTCTAAATGAATACATGAATATTGATAAGAAGACTAGTAAATCAAAATATTGTAAAACTCATCACATAAGTCATAATACCCTGAATACCGGTCTCAAACAACTTGGGTACAAAACGCGATTAAATGAGACCAAACCAGATGTGCCTAGACCACTTGAGACCAAACCAGACCAATCTAGACCAATTGAGAGCAAACGGAGAAAACATAAACCACGTAGTGACCTTGTTGTTGCAGGTAACCATGCAAACCCAGAGGGTTTGGATCTCAACAAAGTTGAGTATGAAGATGAGGAACTGGAGAAAATGATTAATACTAGTTTAGCCAATTTACAAGTTGAATAAACTTTTGTTACTAGTAAATGGATCTAATACCCTTAGAAGAAAAAAGTAAATGGACCAATGATTTAAAACCCATACTGAATGAAATGAGTAAATTATCTGATGCAGATAAAATTCAAGGATTCAAAAATGAAGTTGTAGATAAATATGTAGCTCATAAAGCCTTAAATTACGTTACCCAACAATTAATCTTAGTAGATTGTGATAATGAAATGTTAGAGAAAGAAAACGAAGAACTAAGATATAAAGTTGATAATTTAGGAAAGTTTGATGAAAATAGGTTAAATGAATTTAGAAATAAGACTGTAATTGTTCCTTCCACAGATAATGAAATACGAGATAGAGCTATGAAAATATTTAGAAGAAATCAAGCTAGAATGAAACAAATGAATGCGAATATAAAAAAGCAAATAAATGAATAGTGAAATAACGAAACTTGAGAGAAATGTTAAGTCTTTAATAGATCAAAATGATAGACTACGATTCTGTATTTACACCTCCATTCCCATTATTATTATTTTAGTAATGTATATAGCAATGAATCATTTAAATAAACAAAACCTAAATCAAGTATGAGTAAGTTTTTATAAAGTAAAAGTTGTAGTTCTTCATTAGTGTTATCAGGATCAACTTCTTTTACAGTTTTATTTAAAAATCTTCTGTATCTTTTCCTTGTACCTTTTTCAGGAGCTAAAAATAGTTGTTCTTTAAGTAGAGCGGCCTTTAACTCTTGAAATATATCTTGAGGTAAAAGCTCTATCAACTTTATCATATTAACTTTTAAACCCCCGAATATAGAACTCTCATCAAGATCTTCCATATTTCCTGCAAAGATATTCTTGTAAATGTTATACATAGATATAGCATAAGTCAAGGAATTAATGAATTGCTTTGAATTGTATTGATCTAGTAAATTATTTTTCATTAACACTAAAGAAATAACTTCTCCAATTTTACAAAGTTTCTCAGCAAGTATATTATCATACGTGCCATTAAGGAGCACGTATAATTTATTAGTTACATCACTAGAATTCATATCCCCTAATTTGGAATTTGTTTCAAAATATTCTTTTGTTATACAATCATGAGCATCAACGGGATTTCCAACATTAGTTATACGATTATTATTCATATCAAGGTTACCAGTCATTGAACCCCCATTTTTATTCAGTTTTGAATTTAAAACAGGTTGCACAGTTTCTTCTATATGTAGATTGGCTAGTTGCACTGCTGCTAGAGTAGTTTCTTTTTTAATATAATCACAATACCCCTTTGTAGCTACATCGTTATCATTAATTGGTAATTTTACATTTGTTATTCTATTATTATTCAAACTGATATCACTAGTAATATTTCTATCAAGTTTTGTATCTATAGCAGCCTGAAAGGCTACCTGGACTTTGTCCAGCATTCTATACAAGGTTTTAAAACTAGAATCATTAACCTTTGGTTTATCTGTAGAACCTGATTTTAAAATAGAGTTGTTACTCATTTAGTAAGAGTAAATAAGGACAATGACACAATATATAAATCACGGTGTTACACTTTCATCAGGACAAGCAACTAAAATTAAGCATGCATGTGATAAAGGTACTGAAGTTGTAATTAAACTATCTAAAAAGAATTTAACAGGAGATATCAATCTTCCTTTAACGAAGACTCAGTTAAATAAAATTAAACAAGCTAATGCTGGTGTGGAACTAACCCTTAGTAAAACTCAACTTAAGCATATGGAAAAAACTGGAGGATTCCTAGGGGCTTTCCTTCGCTTACTTCCTGCAGCTTTAAGTCTTTTAGGATTAGCGGGAGGAACAAGTGGTACAGGTAATTCGAGCAAACAGGTGGCTCCATCAGAGTCAGACATATCAAATTCTAACCCAATATCATTTTATGGAATACCCTTATCAAATACCTTAAAGTCATATGGTTTAGAAGGTAATACAGAAGGACTTAGAGGAGCAAAGTGGGGTAAAGGTTTATACTTAGAAAGAGAAGGATCAGGCATAATTAGCGATGCTGTGGAGCCAATACCCTTGGTTGGAAAGATCTTATCTGACCTCTTAAAGAAGATTGGTTTAGGAGGTAATCCAAAAAGACTTAGAGGTGTAGTGTGGGGTAACGGTTTATACTTAGAAAGAGAAGGATCAGGTTCTTTTTTAGGAAAAAAAAAGACGTGCAAGTGTTAACTTTCCCTAAATTTCTAAGTAAATTTCCTTTACCACTAAAACCTTTAAGTAATTTTGATATTATGGAAAAATGTAAATCAATTAAAAACTTTAAAAGTGTGTTTATGAGAGATGAGTTGAAAGGCAAGGCTAGCACTAGCGAAAGTCTAATATTAAATATGGATGATAGGGAGGGTCAAGGAACACATTGGGTTAGTCTTTATGTTAAGGGTAAGAATTGTTATTACTTTGATAGTTTTGGTTTCGAACCTCCATTAGAGGTTAAGAATTATTGTTCAGAAAAAAACAGATATTTCAGTACATATAAAATACAAGCTAGGGATGAAATCATATGCGGTCATTACTCTATCTATGTTATTAGGGAATTAAACAAGGGTAAAAGTTTTCACGATGTACTTAATCATTTGTTTCAAATCGTAGCTAGTAAATCAGAACAAAGTTGAAGAACTAATGTATCTAAACACAGATTTTTCACAAATACTAATACCCCTATATGGTAATAAAAAACACAAGAAACATGCAGATATTTTTCCTAAAAATATATTTATGATAATAGCAGGCAGTACGGGATGTGGAAAAACTAAGCTGATGCTTAATTTCTTACTAAATAAAGTTTTAAAATATGATGACGTGATGATATACACCACAACACCTTTTCAAGATGCTTACAGCTATTTACAGGACATTAATACAGAACTGGATTCTGACATTGTTACTTTGTACAATCCTAATGAGTCGAGTATTGTAGGTCCAGAAGAACTTGATAAAGATAAAACCCATATTGTAGTTTTCGATGATGTTATGAGAGAGGATCAAAAAGTTATGACAGATTACTTTTGTAGAGGTAGACATAATAATGTAAATGCATTTTATTTATGTCAAAGCTTACATCATTTAAAGAAACATGGAATACGCCAAAATGCTAATATATTTATTTTGTTTCATAAAGATAAAAAGACAGTAAAATATTTCTATGATACACATATTTCAGGTGATATGGGGTTAGAGGAGTTTGAGAAACTTTGCGATAAAGCTTGGTCTAAGAAGCACGGATATATAGTAATCAATCTTTGGGAACCTCCTGAATGTGGTCGATATCTCTTAAATTATGATACTTTATATGTTCCAAACAAATACATAAAAATACATAGAAGTACATAGAAATGTGTTTTATCGTGTATAAATATGCTGGTAAAATTTGATCCTACAACATATAGTAAGGTTAAAAATGAGGTTAAGGAAATGTTCAGAGATGGGAAAGTTGGAAAGCAACAAACATATGAGAGTCAATCAGAATTATTCCAACCAATCATAAATAGTACTAAAGAAGTTATGAAAACTATCACTGATGAGAAACAAAGCTTAAATAATACAGCCGATAGGCTGCTGAGCAAAGCGCAGATTTTAGCACTTCGAGATAATGCTGGACAAAGTCCAGGTAACCTTCCAGGTTACGACCAAAGACTCGCATTAAGGCAAGCAATACAAGATATGTCAGGTCTTTCAGACGTATTTTCAGAACCGAAGGAATCTACTCCTAAAGCTCCAAGAGGTGACTTAAACAGAGGCTTTAATGAAACAGATATAGAAAATTTACAGGACTTAAGTTTACCACTTCCACATGCAGTATATTCTATCATTGGTGAAATACCTGAAATTCTAAAAGAGGATACAACAAAGATAAAAAGTCTTGCACAAGAATTTAGAGAAGATCGATTATCTAAGAAGACAGATATAGAGAAAGGAATATATGAATCACAAAGGGTCACTTTAGATAAATATAAGAAAAGGTTAAAGTATATTAAGGAAAGTAAACAAGTAGTTGGTGAGGGTAAAAAGAAAAAGAAACTTGTTAAAAAGAAATGTGGAAGAGGGAGGCCTAAAACAAACTACGCTCTAGTATATAATGATGCAAATGATTTACTTCAAAAACTGGAAGAATATATTGCATCGTATCATGCTGGTAATAATGGAGTTTATAATACCATTATTACTATTTTAGATGAATTATTGAACAATAAAATTATCTGTAAGGATACCCATGATCAAATCTTGAAGAGTAATAACCTTTACTTATAGTGACATTTGGTCACGTCTTTCCTGATTTTAAATCAGTCTGTCGAAGACAGCTAGCAACTTCGTAGCTAGTAAATACAAAATGGCAAAACTAACCCTGACCAGTCATACAACCGATTTTACCACAATTCTAAATCCTCCAATATATCTTAATACAAGCAAAAGATATGAAGCAGCCTTTTTATCATTACACACCTATAATTCTGTACCAAATATTACAGAAACTAATAATAAATTTAAATACTCTACAGATAAGGGGGTTACTTGGAAAATAATCACATTTGATAAGGGTGCTTATGAATTGGCTGTAATTAAAGAAAAAATAAAAGTAGCAGATCCGAATTTTGAAATTGATATTGATTATTATAAACCAACGTTTAAGACATTACTTGTTATACCTAATGAAAACTATATGGTAGATTTTGGAGTGGAAAATTCGATAGGTAGAACTTTAGGATTTACAAATGAAAAATTAGGGAGGGGTGTTCATTATTCACCAAACGTAATAGATATAGAAAAAGTAAACTCAATACTGGTACACTGTGACATTATTATTGGTACTTATGTTAATAGTTCTAGATCAAATGTTATATATAACTTTACACAAAGAGTAAGTCCAGGATATAAAGTAATAGAGAGACCAAGTCCTGAATTAATATTTCTTCCAGTTGTAGGAAGACCTGATATACAAAGTATTAGAATCTGGTTAACGGACCAAGATAATAAACCTATTGACCGAATGGGAGAAAAAATTACAATTGATATACTGATTAGAGAGGTCAGATCTTTTATATCTGTTTAAATA
>CAJHZI010000211.1:662500-948516 GCA_905160935.1 Enchytraeus crypticus | reverse complement strand
TATATATATATGATTATATATATATATACTGTATATATTTATACATGCATATATATACTGTACATATATATATATATATATATATATATATATATATATATATAGACAAATATTAATAGTAAACTCTCACTGATGTGTAGGACTACTTGAGGGAACAGCCGGACAACATCAAATCGTTCAACATTGTGGCCGAGACAGCTCAGTTTGTCAACCTCGTTTATTCCAACATTAATCCTCAGAATGTCGATCTGTGCATCCAACTCTTTGAAACCCTCAACGAATTTACAGTGGTAATTGTTACTGATAATATTTCACTGACACTATATCACTGACAGTGGTGAGTTACTGACAAAATATCACTGACAGTGGTGAGTTACTGACAAAATATCGCTGACAATACTGAGGTACGGACAATATATCACTCAGTGGTAAGTGATATATTGTCAGATATTGCTGACATTACATCACTGACAGTGGTGAGTTACTGACAGTATATAACTGACAGTATATAATTGACAGTATATAACTGACGGTATAGAGTTACTGACAGTATATAACTGACAGAGTAGAGTTACTGACATTATATCACTGACAGTGGTGAGTTGTTAGCAATTAACACACATGTAGGTCTACATTTACAATGTGGCTGTTGAATGGAGTCAGATAAATCGCGTTTGCATAGGCCTATGGAAAGCCTGATTTATAGCCTGATATATCCTTAAAGCAGTGCTTGTTATTTTGCCGAATCAGCAGAGGCTGTTCCAGGAGACATACGGGTAAAAGATCCGGAGGTGAATTGGTGCGGGTTTTTTAAAATTTAATCTCGCGTATTCGAATCCCAGCCGCGCTGATCTGAGAGTAAAATCTTGGACATTCACTAGAGTGGTTAAGTGGTTATGCGGAAAATGGTATAAGTTGCCTTAAACGGTTTAAACATGTGGTATTAAAAGTGATAGGTATCAACATAGTTGATCATTTCACTATAATGTGTATTTACTTTTATTACTTTTAAGGGATATTGCATTTCGCTGCCAATATGTGCACTGAAACATTTAACAACAGCTTGCATATTTACGATATTTAGCGTATAATATTTTATGACATCTAGATACATTTCATGAAATACTCGAACATTTCGGTTGGATTAATGGAAGAACATACTGCAGCCTTTAAAGTTTATACTTTAAAGTTTATACACTAAACATTTTTCCCAGTCAAACGTTTATCCCAGCCGCACTGATCTGAGAGTTAAATCTCGGACATTCATTGGACTGGTTATACGGAACATGGTCTAAATTTGCCTAACGGTTTAAACATATGGTATTAAATAGTGATAGATTTCAACATGGTTGATCATTTCACTATAGTGCGTGTTTACTGTTTACTTTTAAACTTTATACCTTTTTCTGTTATTACTATGAAGTCTATGACTTTAAGGTATGAAACACTTCTTCGTATCTCGGTTCTGGCGTGTTGAACTGTTAAACTGATTCTTTCATTGACTTTTAGTGCTACCGAACGAACTTATAGTGTCGTAGTAATCGATCAGCTAATCACCTATAAGAGAGAGAGAGAGAGAGAGAGAGTGAAAGAGAGAGAGAGAGAGAGAGAGAGAGAGAGAACTGTGTTTATTTCAATACATTCGAAATATACAGTGACATACACAAACAAGGCTGTCAAAGAGGTCACAAGTAACCTATCTAATCTAACCTACCTACAACCTTACTAAGTGCTGAGGTTGTTTACCGTTGCTTTGCCGCAGGGTAATCAGTTCAACAGGTCGGTGATGTTGAACAGTAAGGTGGTGGACTACATAAACTTCATCCTCAGAGCTGCAGAGTTCAACGGGTGCTCGCAGGACAAGGTAACTTTATTGATCTTCTCAAACTTCAATTTCTCTTCAAAATATACCAATTCAAAATGCAAAATCCAGAATATCGGTTCAAAGACAGACAGTGATTACGCAAATACAGAGTAATTAATACAGATCTATGCTAATTACAATAACTTCTTGCACCTAAATGATTTTATTAAATCATTATTTTATTAAATGTCTTAATAGCGTAGGGGTAACGTCATGAAGTTTAAATGACAGATCCTGAGGTGAATTGAATCCTCGTGGGTTCGAATCGCAGCCGTGCTGATCTGAGAGTAAAATCTCGGACAATCACTGGATTGGTTATACAGAAAATGGAATAAATTGCCCAACGGTTTGAACATGTGGTATTAAAAGTGATAAATATCATCTTAGTTGATCATTTCTCTGTAATGCTTGTTTAAGTTTTAGGTTTTTATTTTCCAGGTGCTACAGCTGAAGATGACGATAGGTAACCTGATAGTGTCAATGATTGAAGAGAATAGCCCGGAGAGTATCATAGTGGCAAAGGTTTGTCCTCATAACTCTCTTGTGCTCTTGTCGTCTTCATTCCCACTACAAGCTATAACGTCCAACTTCTTAAGACAGTCTCTTGAATTTTTTGAAGCTTTTTAGCTTAGAACTACGATATTAAAGCGAATTCAAATCATCTAGAAGAGTTAAAAGAAAATAAATTGGTTATGTAATAGTGGCTTTAATCTCGCTAACGTATAATATGTGCTTCATTATGTAGTAGATCTAGGAAACTTGTTGCTGTTGTTGTTGTTGTTATTGTTATTGTTGTTGTTGTTGTTATTGTTGTTGCTGTTGTTGTTGCTGCAGGAGATCAAGGACGCTTGTGGTTGTTGCTACTGTTGTTGTTGTTGCTATAGGAGAACAAGGACACATGATGTTGTTGTTATTGTTATTGTTGTTATTGTTGTTACTGTTGTTGTTGCTGCAGGAGATCAAGGACATTTGTTGTTATTGTAGTTGCTGTTGTTGTTGTTGTTGTTGCAGGAGATCAAGGACACTTGATGTTGTTGTTGTTGTTATTGTTGTTGCTGTTGTTGTTGCTGCAGGAGATCAAGGACGCTTGTGGTTGTTGTTGTTGTTGTTGCAGGAGATCAAGGACATTTGATGTTGTTGTTGTTGTTATTGTTGTAGTTGTTGTTGTTGCAGGAGATCAAGGACACTTGTTGTTGTTATTGTTGTTATTATTGTTGCTGTTGCTATTGTTGCTATTATTGTTGTTGTTGCTGTTGCAGGAGATCAAGGACACTCTGGATAAGGACGCTCTGTACAGATGTATGACTAGCTGTCATGAACTCTTACAGGTAGTGTATGATTAATCAATCAATCAACCTGATTAATCAATCAGCCTGATTAATCAATCAGCCTGATTAATTAATCAGTCTCATTAAGCAATAAGCCTGCTTAATTAAGAAATTATTCTGCTTAATCAATCAATTAATTACCTGCTTAATAAAGTAATCAGCTCGACTAAAATATCAATCAGCCTAACTAAATCTGTCCAATCGCTTCTCGGATGGTTTCCTATTGCAGTCTTCAGCTGTTGCTCAGAGTCCTCTTAGTGTCCATTTAACAGTTGGTCAGTTTTTCAGTGGCCCGGACCCCACACGGTAATATATTACACAAGGCTTGACAATATAATGCAATTCAAATATTTAAACCTCAGTATTACAGATGAACTATGTATGGTTGGAATATGATGTAGAATTGGTTTAGTGAGATAGAGATTGTTTAATGAGGTAGACATTATAATTTCTATTTACAGTTGCCATATTTCCCTTGCAGCCAGACCGGTCTGAACTGGATGAACTGAAAATTAATTTTGTTGTTGTATTCTGATTACAGCCAGACCGGTCTGAACTGGATGGACTGAAAAGTGTGTTTGTTGTTGTATTCTGATTGCAGCCAGACCGGTCTAAACTGGATGGACTGAAGGGAAAGGTGGGGATAGGAAGGACTTTGGAGTCTGCTAAGAATATCGCGAAAATAGGATCTCGAATGCTCATATCTGCTGTTCGTAGGACTATAGAATAAAGATAATTATAAGATATATATATATATATATATATATATATATATATATATATATATATATATAATTTAAATATCACTATATCCTACAACATGCGGGTGTTTACTTATACGTTTATTTATCATTGAAAGCCTTTTAAGGCAATTCTCACTAGTTATTAGAGATGGGAATCGAACCGAACCCGAACCGAACCGAACCCTAAAATCTAGAATTTTGACCGAACCGAACTCGAACCCAGACTCTGACCGAACCCGAACCGAACCCGAACCCAGACTCTGGTCGAACCGAACCGAACCCGAACCCAGACTCTGGCCGAACCCAGACTTCGTCCAAACCGAACTGAACCAAACTCTTGCAGTTCCTTTCTTCTTCACCAGCCTGACATTAAACAAAGATAGTAAGAACAATGCAAATGTATATTAGTTTTTGCATTTACATGTCTTACAGTATCTAACAGCATATATTCAGGTAAGGCTGGTTCCGACACAAATTTTAAAATGGTAGCGGTACTAAGGAATGGTAGCGGGAAGCGAGACGGGCCTACAGAAGATAATGGATAGTCTGAATGATACGGCATTGAAATATGGAATGAAGATTAACATCAAAGAGACAAAAGTGATGAGAGTGTTCCATAAAAATCTGAAAATGCTTGACTCAATCTAGGTGGATTTGTTCTTGCTAAATTCAAATTATGAATTTTTTTCTAATTTTAGTGTGCTACCTTAATATTTTTGCAGCCAGATTTACAAATATTTATATATGACATTCTATATGTGTTAAGACTATCTACTGCAAATAATTTTCACCATAGCAATGCAATAATGTCATAACTATTTTTGTAACTTCATAATTAATCTAAGCGTTTTAAATTTGAAACCCTAAGGTAAATTATGAAGCTTATTACTGGTCAGTTGATAGCAAACGGTGTATATTATGATCATTTTTCTAAGGAAGATCACATGTTTACCAAATCATCTTTATTTGACATTTTTATGTTACTAAATTGCACTTTGTCTCTGAAATATCGGATCAAATTTTATCCAAGACATTTCCACTTAATTATAAACGTATCTAGCATATAGGCCTATAGTGACGAAAAAAAATTAAAAAATTGATGAAGCATTCTATTTGCTCGTTATAATCAAGGAGAATATTTCAGATACAATAATAAAGCTAAATATCTATATTATGAACATTTGTTGGTCAACTTGCAATATTTTAAGAAATGTACAGGAATAAATACCACTTCTCTCCTTTTTTCATTGTCATATTTTTACCCAGGTGAAAAAATGTGGCAGCTATTAGGACTTAATGAATTTTCAAGCATATTTACCATAAACCATTTCAAACGTATTTGTCATAACCATGATTATTATAAGTAAAGTTAAACAATTGAAACATTATCCAAACCAAACCATTTCGAACTCGAATCGAACTCTTGCGAGTTGGAAAGCAAGCCGAACCCGAACCAAACCTGAACCCTTGTTAGAACCGAACCCGAACCGAGCCGAACTTTCATTTTCAACGAACCGAACCGAACCGAACTCTCAAATTGTCAACTGCTTTTGAGTGTATCGAAATAAACATAGTTCTCTCTCTCTCTCTCTCTCTGCTAACCGAACCCGAACCGAACTTTCATTTTCCACGAACCGAACCGAACCCGAACCCTGGAAATTCATAAAATTCCCATCTCTACTAGTTATCTGTGTGACTCATCCAGCAGATAAAGTTATGTTCCTTGCACTCTATTGAAGTCTTCATATTTTATCATCTTCTGAAAAATAATAATATTATAATTATATGAAATAAGTATATATTTACGAAATGCCAATTATAACTTCCACTTTTAAACGTCAGTCAGAAAATACCCGTAAGCATTTTTTATATTATTTTATTGTATTGCATTGTGTCGTATCATATCGTATCGTATTGTATTGTATTGCATAGTATTATATTGTATTGTATCGTATTCTATTATATTGTATTGTATCCCATGGTATCGTATGATATCGTATTATATTATATTGTATTGTATCACATTTTATTGTATTGTATTGTATTGTATCGTATCGCATTGTATTGTATTGTATCGTATCGCATTGTACTGTATTGTATTGTATTGTATCGTAGCGTATCGTATTGTACTGTATTGTATTGAATTGTATCGTATCGTATCGTATTGTATTGTATCGTATCGTATCCTATCGTATCGTATCGTATCGCATTGTATTGTATTGTATGGTATCGTATCGCATCGTATCGTGTTGTATCGTATTGTATCGTATCGTATTGTATGTAGAGTCAGGATGACTTGAGATGCCCTGAGATGAAGGAGAGGTTGGATGAGGTGGGATTCCTCTATTACCTCATCCTAGCCAGGCTATATGACATAGACCCCAAGCTCAACAAACATGAGGGTACTTACACATACAAACACACATACACATACAAACATGAGGGTATGACACACATAAATACACACATACACACACACATACACACACAAACCTCATCCTAGCCAGACTATATGACATCGACCCCAAGCTAAACAAACATGAGGGTACTTACACATATAAACACACATATAAGCACACATATAAACACACATTTAAACACGCATACACACACAAACCTCATCCTCCCCCGGCTCTATGACATAGACCCTAAGATAAACAAACATTAGGGTACTTACACATGCACACACACACACACGTACAAACACACATACAAACACACATACACCTACAAACATGAGGGTATGACATACATGCACACATATATAAACACACACACATACAAACATGAGGGTATGATACACGTACATACACGTACAAATACACATATGCATACAAACATGAGGGTCATACACATACAGACACACGTACACATACAAACATGAGGGTATTACACGTACATACACATAAACACACATACACATACAAACATTACACGCGAACACACACATAAACATGCGTACACATACAAACATGAGGGTATTACACGCGTACATACACATATAAACATACATACACATGTACAATGAAATAAACATATTGAATTGAAGGTGCAGAAATTATCGTAAGATGTAAGGCGTACACTTTATGTGCACACTAGGAGGCGTACACTCTATGTGCACACTACGAGGTGTACACTCTACGTACATACTGTGCGCACGACTTGATTGTTGTGCAGAAATAACACTGACACTGGCCCAACAAGAAGCGTTCACGTACTACAAGAAGAACACGATGTCCATTGAGATACTGAAGGACGATCATCTGCAGAAAGTCAACTTCAGAGTCAAGAACAAGGTAGCGAAAACAAAACAGTGCTCAATGTTCTAGTTTTTATTTTTATAGAATGGTTACACACTTCATAAAAACTACATCCGAACCAACGTCAGAAAGGGCACTAGGTTTGGTGCGCGTCTAGGCTCCAAAAATTGCTTCAAGCACTTAAACGAATTAATAAACTTGCTCATATCTTTCGAGTGAGGAAACTGACGTTAACCTTAGCTTTACCAGCTTTTTTAAACTTAGCCAGAGAGAGGTAGACCACAATTGACGTGGGATGCTGTAATTAAGAAGGACATGAAAAATAGGGGATTGACTGATGATATGGTGTGGGACAGGGAGGACTGGAGAAAGTCTATTTGTATCCCGACCCTGGTTAAACTGGGATTTAAAGGAAGATCAAGCTGATGATGATTACACACTTGACAACCGTATGTTCTGCGTCATTTCCTCCCTTCCTTTCGACGGTAACCAGTAGGCGTTACATTTTGATGGCTCATCAATTGCAGTCTGCGCGGATTTATAAATAACCTTCCAACACCCTGGAAATTTTTCATTCAAAGCTGTCAACACTCGGTCATCAAATTGAAGAGCATGTAGTCAACACAATTATATATAGATGGATTGAATGTTTAATTAGTTACTTGATTGATTGATTGGTCGATCGCTCGATTAATATATTTATTGACTGGTCGATCGATTGATTGATAGACTGATTAATTTATTGATTGATTGGTTGATCGATTGATTGATTGATTGATTGATTGATCGATCGATCGATTGATTCATTGATTGATTGATTGACTGATTGATCGATTGATCGATTGATTGATTGACTGATGAGCAGAATGTGCTGAGGGAGGAGATAAAGGAGAAGCTGACGTGGAATGTTGACAGGTCGTCGCCTAGCAACAAGATTCGTGACCTTATGAAATGGTCACGTGATATTCTCAACGACATCTACTATCAGAGGAAGATCCTTTCAAACCCAATCGCCACGTTCTTCACCAAGAACTGGTCAGCTCTGCCGCAGTTCTCGTAGTAGATAATATAATATAATCGTTTATTACTTGAAATCTGACATACCGCAGAAAACGTACAAACATACATGGAACAAAAAGCAAATAGAAAGTTCAATAATAGCAAGATACCAATAGTCCAAGACAAAATTTCATAACGGTCATTATTATGATATTCTAATGATAAAATCTTAACCACGAAAGGAGTGCGTTTGAATAGTAATTAAAATGGATCAGCCCTCCCACTGAGCTTGATGTTAAAATATAATAAATCTTGCTTTCATTTCTAAACAGTCTAACAGCCGCATATTGGTTTCATATGAACATAATTACATTTTACGAGATGATAATAACAAAGTAACGCAAATACTGCCAATGCAGTTTAAACCAAGATTAAATTAGCTATAGTTTTATAGCATCACTTAGTGTCATGCGGCTTATGAAGTTTTCTGAGAGATAGTAGATCTCTGACAGATAGTAGATCTCTGACAGATAGTAGATCTCTGACAGATAGTAGATCTCTGAGAGATTGTAGATCTCTGAGAGATGTTAGATCTCTGAGAGATAATAGATCTCTGAGAGATAGTAGATCTCTGAGAGATAATAGACCTCTGAGATATAGTAGATCTCTGAGAGATTGTAGATCTCTGAGAGATTGTAGATCTCTGAGAGATAGTAGATCTCTGAGATAGTAGATCTGCATATTAAAGTTAATTTAAATTTAAATCTAATGGCTAGTTAATATTGATTATTTATATTATTGCATTTGTACTTGGTATTTAAATCTATTCAATGTGAATTACTTCTTACTTAAAGCATTTCTAATACACCAACTGCATACACCCAAATATAAATACACCTAGATGCACAACTGAACATGTTAAAACATGATGATTACATTCAGTTCTTTTATTTATTCGTCAAAAACAGACAGGATCACGATACATCACACACGTATACATGTACACACTATATATATCACACATATACACACGTACACATACGATCATTGAACAATAAAAATGCATTATAAGAACTTAAATAGAGTTTAATTAATTACTATTAATTATTGGTAATTTATTAATCGTTTAGCATGCACTAATTTCATGCTGCCACTAGGTTGTTTTGGAGTAAGATGGTAACACTGTTGAGCCTGGTGATCAACGTGCTAATGCTATGCACGTGGGAGGCTGATGTACATCTGGGTGTAGTGGAAATAAAGAACACGAGCACCATGCCTACTGAACTCTACAAGTCTGTTCAATCAATCAATCGATAGATCAATTTTTAATCAATCGCTAATCAATCAATATACATATATAAGCAAACACAATGGAATTGAATTGAATCACGTTTATTTCACTTCGGTAAAATCAAGAATATGATATATACAAAAAAGTGAGAAATGTATCTTTTAAGCGATATAATTACTTTCAATCTAGAATTTTTAAAAGTCCATTAGTTATTCTGTCAATCTACCAATCAGTCAATAAGTCAGTGAATCAGTCAAGCAATAAATGTTCAAGAACTTGAGCAGTCAATAGTCAATCAATCAATCAAACAGTTAACCAAGTAGTCACAAAATCTATCAATTAATTATGCATTAATTAATTATTTCACTTAATTAAACAATAAGAAAATCAATCAGCCAATTTCAAGATACATCTTGCTAAGCTAGAAATAAGCAAATGAGTATAGCACGTGTGAACTCTGCTCATGCGTTAAATTAATCAGTCAATCAATCAATCAATCTATGATTTCATCAATCAATCAATCACTGAAATGGTGTTTCATTGCCTTCCTACATGTAATACTCAGCAGGACTATTGTGAATATTTAAAGTCATATGAGTTGAGCAGCCACTAGCCAATCAATCAATTAATCAACCAATCAATCAATCAGGCTATTACGAATATTCAAAGTCTAATGTCTGTGTTGTCGCAGCCCGAAGCCTCTCATAAGACTGAAGGAGTATCAGATCATCATTTACGCGCTGGGTGGAACACACTGCCTCTTCTCTCTCATCGTCCTCATCACCTACTTCCTCTCCAACCATCCCACCCTGCCAAGCGTCAAAGCCACCTTCAACAAGATCAAGTAGGTCTTACTCTATACCATCAACAAGATCAAGCTAGGTCTTCCTCTGTACCTTCAACAAGATTAAGCTAGGTCTTCCTCTATAGTCTCATCTTCAACAAGATCAAGCTAGGTCTTCCTCTATAGTCTCACCTGCAACAAGATCAAGTAGATCTTCCTCCAGTTGAATTAAAGTGCCTGGTACAGTTTCAGCTAACCCGTTCAATCTGGGATGAATATTATTGAAACGATAACTGGCAACTAAAGTGCATTCTGTTATTTTACTAAATCCATATGTTTATCGTCTCATTTGTTTTTTTTGTGACTTCTACTTGTTGCGAAATCATTAAGCCATGGCTATGAATACATACATGTCTGTCCATTTGATATTTATTTATCCACTTCAGGTATTGATGAAACTATAAATATACATGTAAATTAAATATAATTTAATTTAGTTTTTAGTAGTTCACGTTCACGTTTAGTTTGTTATTCTTTTCTTGAATATTTTTGTAGTATGTATTTGCATAGTGATTATTTTTTAACAGAATATTTTCAATTAAGTAGCTTTACTAGGGTTTTGTACTGATTATTTTCTACATGCTATTTCATACCGAGTTTATACTGGGTTCTTTGTACTTAATGGTTTGTATTAAATATTTTCTAGTGAGATGAGATCAAACATTAATATTTAGCTTCAAATGTTTTTTGCTGAGGTGCAAATAATATCGAATTTAACAGAGTTGCCGAATAATGTAAAGTTAAAAAATCAGGCTTAGAAGTGTATCATTAGTTGATTATTTTATCCATTGGATTGATTTGATTTGATTGATCTGCAGATGAATTGATTTATCGATTTGATTTTAATGACTTGATTAATTGATTGATTGATTTGATTTAAGGGTTGATTTGTTGATTAGACTCGATTGATTGACTGATTGATCGATTGACAGGAACATGTGCGTGACTAAACAATCAGACGACGATGTGAAGGAGGAAAAGGTTTACGAGTCTAAGCTAGAAGTGAAGCTGATCAGTTTTACCACTTTCTACTATCTAGTGAGTCGAGCTTTGTCATTGGCTAGTACGACCTAGTTACCGATTAGATCAGCCTTGTCATTGGCTAGCACGACCTAGTTACTGATTAGATCAGCCATGTCATTGGCTAGTACGGCCTAGTTACTGATTAGACGAGCTTTGTCATTGGCCAATATGACCTAGTTACTGATTGGAGAACTTTGTCATTGGCTAGTACGACCTAGTTACTGATTAGTCGAGCTTTGTCATAGGTTAGTATGACCTAGTTACTGATTAGTCAAGCTTTGTCATTGGCCAATACTATCTAGTTACTGATTAAACGAGCTTTGTCATTGGCCAATACAATCTAGTTACTGATTAGACGAGCTTTGTCATTGGCCAATATAATCTAGTTACTGATCAGACGAACTTTGTCATAGGCCACTGAGACCTAATTACTGATTAGTCAAGCTTTGTCATTGGTTAATGTAGCCTAGTTACTGATTAGACGAGCTCTGTCATTGGTTAATGCGACCTGGTTAGTTGAGTTTAGTTATGAGCGACTTGGTTATTGATTAGTAGAGCTAGTAGTCAGTGACTATTGTGGCCGAGCTTTGTCATTGGATAATGTGACTTTGGATAATTTTCCATGGATTTTAGTGTTTTGCATGGATTTAAGTGTTTTGCTGGATTTTATTGATCTGTACGGATGCAATTGATCTGCGCTGATTGACTGCAGGTGTTTCTGGGTATGTCGGTGGCGGGTGTGATATTTCAAGGTTATTTCTTCGCCTTTCATCTGCTCAACATTGTAAACAACAATCAGCTGTTGAGAGGCGTCATACAGGCAGTCACGCAGAATGGTTTGAGCTCATTTGCGCTTCTAAATCAAGAAATCAATCAATAAAACGTTTACTCTATCATCAATCATTTGATCATTTGTTTATCAATCGGTCAGCAGTCGTAGAATCTCTCGTGTCTACGTTAATGTCTTTCGAAAGTAAACCAGTAGAGTTGTTACAGGATCCATGGCTTAAGGTCGTTTCTAATTCCATTTCCGGATGTATATTATGAATTTAAAGTCTGTTTCATTGGTTTCAGTTTAGAATTATGGATCATGCTTTCTCACTTTCTTTCTCTTTCATTTCTTTCTTTGTTTTTCTTTTCTTTCTTTTTATTTCTTTTCTTTTTCTCTTTTTAATGTTGTAATAAATGTTAATAATAATAAAGCTTTATTAACAATAAAGCTTCCGTTTCCTCATACAAGGATGATGTCAGGGGCGTCCTCCCATTACATGTCACTACAAATAGATTCGCACCAAACGATCTGAAAAAACATGTGCTGAAGAGAAAGAAAAGCATCCTAAACGGTGCCGGTCCGGTGATTACAAAAACAGTTTTGCAACGCTGTGTATGTTATGTAACGTTATGTTATGTTATGTATGTTATGTTATTTTTATATTAGGCCACGTTGCATTATACTACGTTATATTATGCTACGTTATATTATCTTATACGACTCTATACCGCATACCTGTTTACGCTGTTTACTGTTATTCTGCACGTATTATTTGTTGCTATTTTCCCACAGGGAGATCACTGCTGTGGGTAGCGGTGCTTGGTCTCATAGTCTTCTATCTCTATGGGCTGATCAGCTTTGGGCTGCTGCGCTCATCGTTCGACCCTGAGAAAGAACTTTACTGCGCCACCTTGTGGCAGTGTACTGTCACTGTAGTCAGGTACGGGCTGGTCGGAGAAATATTCGAGGTAATAATTCCCTCTCTAGTTACAATATTTCTAGCGCAATTTCTCTGCCGTCTATGGTTTCAGTATGATATTGTATTTTATGTCTACTTAGTTAAAAAAACTAGTGTTATCGTCACATTTCCTTACTCGAAAGCAATGTCACTGACGGGAGAATCCAGGATTTGAACCCCGCACATACTGATCCGCGGTCGAGTAGCTTATCAACTTCACCACTGGCTCCGACTATGTATATGTTATGTTGTATTATTTTATGCTGTGATACAAGAAACAGTAGATGGTAGTAGAAAAGAACTATTAACAAAAAGTCTAAAGAAAGACACAAAGATAAAGTAGTGAAAACTTTGGTTTGGACCACGCTATTGTATGGTTGTGAAACATGGACCTTAAGGAAGGAAAATATTAGGAAACTGGAGGCATTGGAAATGTGGATTTGGAGAAGAATGGAGAGGATTAGCTGGACCCAAAAGGTTACAAATGAGGAAGTCCTGGAGAGAGTTGGCACAGATAGACAGTTGATAAATGTGTTAAGAAATAGGAAAAAGAATTGGATAGGACACATTCAAAGGGGGGAAGTCTATTAAAAGAGGTCATAGAAGGTAGAATGGAAGGAAAAAGAGGCAGGGGCAGGCCGAGATTAGGTATGCTAGATGATCTAAAGACTCAGTCATACTTGGACATGAAGAGGAAGGCGGAAGACAGAGAAGAATGGAGGCGTTATGTACCATGGACCTGCCAGTAGGCAGTGCATTAAGAGAGACAAGATACAGGATGTTTTATTTTATCGTCGTGTCTCGTCTGAGATACGGAGTGGGAACTATGAACCACCGCATAAGCCATGCTACACCTAATTGTTAAAGTAGGGGGAACGCAGCGGAACTGCGTTGACTCACTGAGACCATGAAAGTCAGCGATGAAAGCAGTTCACTGGCACGGCACTTACGACTGTCAGAAACTTAGTTTGATACGTGAACATGTTTTGCAAACGTATCCCGTCTGCAAATGTTTTCAATGCAACTAATGAAAACTGAGTAGAATAGCAAATCAGTGACACAAAGAGAGATATTTGTTGATTAGATTAGATTAAAATCCTCTAGAGTTAACTACATGGTTAATTCGAATTATACTAATAATTGGAATTATATTACTTAAATAAATTATATTGATTAGTTATATTATAACAATTATAACTGAATTCATAAATATAAAATATATTATCTCATCCAGGGCATTGACATTGTTAATCATGGTTTTAATGATTATTTGTTAAACTATTAACTGATAAAATATTAAACCATTGACTGATTGATTGATTTATTTATTGATCTATTGACTGATTGATTTATTTATTGATCTGTTGACTGATTGATTGATTTATTTATTGATCTATTGACTGATTGATTTATTTATTGATCTATTGACTGATTGATTTATTTATTGATCTATTGACTGATTTATTTATTTATTGATCTATTGACTGATTTATTTATTTATTGATCTATTGACTGATTGATTGATTTATTTATTGATCTATTGATTGATTGATTGATTTATTTATTGATCTATTGACTGATTGATTTATTTATTTATTGATCTATTGACTGATTGATTTATTTATTTATTGATCTATTGACTGATTGATTGATTTATTGATCTATTGACTGATTGATTGATTGATTTATTGATCTATTGACTGATTGATTGATTTATTTTTTGATCTATTGACTGATTGATTGATTTTAGCGAGTATTAAATCACCCGAATGAGAACACGTTTGTAAGATTTGGTTTTCTGGTTATATTCCACCTCTCCTTCTTCATCTTCATCACAACGATTGGACTCAACATCATCTTCGGTATCATTGTGGACACCTTCAGCGAACTGAGAAATCTCAAGGTTTCTATTTTCATCGTTTTCATATTTATGTAATTACAAAAAGTAATCGTTTAATTTGCAAATTAAGACTTTTGATGGAGGGTTTGGAGTAATTGTAGCCTGTATTAATGCATGTTGCGTTGATGCGGAGATTAAAGCGTTAAATACGTCATTAGGTCGTCATTTGGGCGTCATTAGGGCGTCATTTGAGCGTCATTAGGGCGTCATTTGGGAGCCATTTGGGCGTCATTTGGGAGTCAGGCCTGACTTTTGAGTGGAACATTTGCTCAGCATTCTTCGACTATTCGACCGATCGTTTGTTTGGTTGATCGTTTGATAGATTTATTAACTTTTTTATTTTTTATATTGATTGATAGACTGACTGATTGATTGATTGACTGCTTGATTGATTTTTTGTTGTATTTATTCATTTATTTATTGACTGATTGATTGATTGACTACTTGATTAATTGTTTGTTCTATTAATTGATTGATTTATTTATTGATTGACTGACTGATTGATTGATTGATCGATTGATTGATTGGTTGCAGTGGACTGCAGAAAGAGATATGATAGACACGTGTTTTATCTGCAGCAGGAGCAGCTACGACTTTGAGCATCATGGCCAAGTAATTCATCACTCACTCACTTATTCACTCACTCATGCACTCACTCATTCACTCGCTCACTCATTCACTCACTCACTCGCTCGCTCACTCACTCTCTCACTCAGACGCTCACTCACTCACTCACTCACTCACTCACTCACTCACTCACTCACTCACTCGCTCGCTCGCTCGCTCGCTCGCTCGCTCGCTCACTCACTCACTCACTCACTCACTCACTCACTCACTCACTCACTCACTCACTCACTCACTCACTCACTCGCTCGCTCACTCGCTCACTCACTCACTCACTCTCTCACTCAGGCGCTCACTCATTCACTCATTCCGTCGCTCGCTCACTCACTCACATTCACTTACGCATTTACTGCTTCACTCACTTCACACTCTCATTTACTCATTCTTTCACTAACTCAATCAATCAATGAATCATTCAATCAATCAGTAAAAATCTGTTAATATTCGCATTAACGTTGAGTATCACATCTTAGTCTACGTAGTTAATTTATTATTTTATTGATTGATTGATTAATCGCGCAGGGTTTTGATCATCATATCACGTATGAGCATCATATCTGGGCCTACATTTTCTTCTTCATCCATCTTCACGACACCAAACAGAGCGACTACACCGCTTTAGAACTCTATGTACATAGATTGGTATGCAGCCTATCAATATGCAATAAGCAATGCATTGCTTTAGGTATGTACATAGACTGGTATGCAGCCTATCAATATGCAATAAGCAATGCATTGCTTTAGGTATGTACATAGACTGGTATGCAGCCTATCAATATGCAATAAGCAATGCATTGCTTTAGGTATGTACATAGACTGGTATGCAGCCTATCAATATGCAATAAGCAATGCATTGCTTTAGGTATGTACATAGACTGGTATGCAGCCTATCAATATGCAATAAGCAATGCATTGCTTTAGGTATGTACATAGACTTGTATGCAGCCTATCAATATGCAGTAAGCAATGCATTGCTTTAGGTATGTACATAGATTGGTATGCAGCCTATCCATATGCAATAAGCAATGCATTGCTTTAGGTATGCACATAGATTGGTATGCAGCCTATCCATATGCAATAAGCAATGCATTGCTTTAGGTATGTACATAGATTGGTTTGTGACCTATCGTACAAAGAATGATATGTAATCGACTAAATTAGCACATAATGCAATATGACATCATCCTACACAACAAGAGATGCATTGTGACTGGAGTACCATGTGCAACTATAAGAACTATAATAATAAATTATTAGTAACTCGCAGTGTTCCAACCTTAAACCTCTGTAGATCAATCTCGCCTGATTCATCATCATCTTCCCTTAAATCCCAGTTTAACCAGTGTCTGGATACGAATAGACTTTATATTGGTACTTTTTAATTTCTGGTTCTTTTGAAGTTTATGCATTCGTTTAAGTTTTGTAGCAAATACTGGAGCCTAGGCGCTCACCAACAGAATGCCCTTTCTGACGTTGGTATGGATCTTAGTGCGTTAGTCGCCTGCTACGACACGTGCAGTCACCGGTTGGACAAATTCTTCAAACGACCCGGACCCAACACGGGGAAACTTTTACACCTGATTATGAAACATAAAATTATTTTGTCAACGGCTTCTCTTCCAAGGCAATAGCGTGATTAAACAACCTTAACTAAAACGTATAAAACGTAAAACGTATACGTAAAGCGTATAACGTAAAATTAGTAAAACCAAACTTCTCACATAAAAGGACATATCTGATCAAATAGAGTACATTAGATGCAGTACATTTAATTATATCTTGTAACATCTACTTAAATAAAATGCATTGTGTAGAATTTATGATATTATTTATTGGCTGGAGCCAGTGGCGAAGTTGGTAAGACACTCGACCGCGAATCAGTATGTTCGTGGTTCAAATCCTGGGCTCGTTCGTCACTGACATCGCTTTCGAGCGAGGAAACTGACGTTAACATTAGCTTTTCGCTGCTTTATTTCAACGTGTTCCCTGTGTTGCGCAGTTGCACCTGGAGAAGAATGACTTCTTTCCACTGAACAGAGCCCTGTCTCTCAGCGCCATGGACGAGGATTCCACGGAGAGTAAGGTCGATGAACTGCTGCGTCAGGTTCATCATCTCGTGGAGAGACAGAAAGAAGAGGTGGGCTTATCCCAGCATCCTTGTGATTGTGCTTTTTGTTAATTAATTAGATGATCAGTTAATTAATTAACTAATGATCAGTTAATTAATTAGCTGATCGGTTAATTAATTAACTAATGATCAGTTCATTAATTAGCTGATCAGTTCATTAATTAACTGATCGGCTAATTAATTTGCTATGTGCAGTTAATTAAGCAGGTGGTACGTTAATTAATTATCTGATCAGTTTAGTAATTAGCTGATTAGTTAATTAATTATCTGATCAGTTTAGTAATTAGCTGATTAGTTAATTAATTAGCTGTGTGCAGTTAATTAAGTAGGTGGTAAGTTAATTAATTAGCTTTGTGCAATTAATTAATTAGCTGATCAGTTTATTAATTAGCTGATCAGTTTATTAATTAGCTGATCAGTTAATTAATTAGCTGATCAGGCTATTAATTAGCTGATTAGTTAATTAACTAGCTAATCAGTTAATTAATTAGAAGATCAGTTAATTAATTAGAAGATCAGTTAATTATCTGATCTGGTAATTAATCAGATGATCAGTCAATTAATTCGCCGATCAGTTAATTATTTAACCGACATTAAATAATTAGCTGATTAATTAATTAATTATCCAGTCAGCTAACAAATTAGCTGATCAGTTGATTAATTAGCTGATCAGTTAATTAATTTGATGATCAGTTGATTAATTAGCTGATCAGTTAATTAATTAGATGATCAGTTGATTTATTATCTGATCAGTTTATAAATTAGCTGTTGTACAGGACGCATGATTCAAGTAGAGGATTCAGGAAGAGCGGCAACGACGTTGAAAAGTATAATGTACACCGCCAATTCTAAGCTGCTTCATCGATTATACTATTAAAGTCTTAGAATGAAATAGTTCAATATATTTATTGTTTTAAATAAATTGATTGATCTACTTAACAACTATGAAAACGGAAACGGATCAACAATTATATTGCGCTTGAACTCTTAGTGGCAGATAGTTTTATTGATTGATTGATTATTGATATACCAACGTCAGAAGGGGCATTCGGTTGGTGAGCGCCTAGGCTACAAAATTTTCTAAAACGAATTGAAGTGATTTAGTGTGAAAAAGAGGATTGGAGAAGGTCCATTGGTATCCCGATCCTAGTTAAACTTAGATTAAAGGGAAGATGATGATGATGATTGATTATTGATACTATCAATTAATTGATCTAATAATCCTCAGGACTCGAGGAAGAAGAGGGAGGAAGAGAGACAGAAGCAGCTACGCTGGAGGGAGGAGCACCGGAACGCCCTGCTCCAGGGACACGATTCCCTGGACGTCAGCTCCGGAGATCCCTCCTCCACCTCGCGTCTTCAGAGGGACCCCCTACTCCATGGGGCTTCGGGCACGGCCGGCTCCTACGGCCCCTCCCCGCTAC
The DNA here is from genome assembly GCA_905160935.1 of Enchytraeus crypticus. Lineage (NCBI taxonomy): Eukaryota > Metazoa > Annelida > Clitellata > Enchytraeida > Enchytraeidae > Enchytraeus > Enchytraeus crypticus. The sequence goes on along the minus strand of CAJHZI010000211.1, from coordinate 929,358 downwards.
CCGGCTACCCGGCTGGCCTGCCTCCCCTGGTCATCGCTGGGGCCCAAGCGTTCAGGCAGAGGCGCTGGAGGCAGGGAGAGGGACCCCCGACCCCTGGTCGACACGGGAGAGACTCCAGCGACACCCAAGATTCCACTTACACCTCAGGAGCGGACACCACCCGTCAGACACCCAAACATCGGCTAGGTCGCCAGCCCTCCAGGGACATCCACACCATGGACACACTCCCCCTGGGTGCTACAATAGGGGACATCGACATGGGTGTGGATGAGTCCCTGATGTTTGCACCACCACCTCTACGAAGAAGATCCACCCTGAGGTCCACAGCTCTGGACGAGACTGACCGACACACGCCCATCGATGAGCCGGTCAGGCTGATCGAGTTCGAGGAAGGGATGATCGGGCCTGGTGTGTTCCCATCCAGACCTTCCCCTGCTCGTACCGATTCCAAGGCCCTTCCTCCCTCGTCGTTACCGAAGAAACCAGGGACGCCGTCTTCCTCACAGGGTTCGACGCCCTCTCCAGTAGAGGCTCCGGGGTCACCCACCTCGCTGTCCCGCTGTGAACCCATCCTTACTCCAGTGCTTCCACCTCGACCAGGCTTCCGTCCCGTGCCCCCACGATCATCCGACGAGATTCAGTCGAGCAGCTCCGGTACCCCCCTCGAGACCCCGACCAGGCCTTCAGTGCCCCTTCCCATGAAATCTCCGGTCGTCTCCCCCTCTCAGTCGATCGAGCATCACGCCCCGGCGACACTCGACGCCGCGCCGAGACCCTCACGACCAGGCGGACGACCCATCGGGGTCCCCTTCGAGGCCGGGCAGGCTCTGATGAGCCCGGAGGACATTGAGACAGCGACGGGCCCGTCTCCGGGCCCGGCAGCCCCTGGTGGATCGTCGAGACCAGCTCCACCCCTAGCCACCTCGGAGGAGTCTGAGTCTGAGTGTAGCCTGTTGGGTGGGAAGGAAGATAAAGATGACGATGATGACGATGAGTCAAAAGGTTCAGATCTCAAAACAACATCAGTATAATAGCTGAGCTTAGCTTGCTTTAATGTGTTTCATGTTTCATTTTATGTGCGTTTAATGATTATCCGGTACAATGTAAGATTGTAATTTGGCTTACAAATAAATAAATATTGAAGTAATACAAAAAATCCAACCATAAATATAGTGTATAGTAAGTGGCGTAGATTATATGATCAAAGATTAGAAAAGAAACTGACAATTTTCAGAATTTTTTATTATATTGATGGTCGTGACAAAAATTCGCAGTTTTCCTTTTTTATGAAATCAGTCTGAAAGTCATACGTGTTTGCTTTAGCTGAAAATCCTAACATAGTCAAATATATTAGCTAATCTGAAAGAAAACTTAATTAAACACCCTAATTTATTGCTCGCTAATGTAATAATAATAAGTGAATTTATTTGAGCGTCCTTACTCTGACTTCGAGCGTCCACATTGAGCGTCGTTAGGTAAAAATTCTTCCTAGTTACTGCAAGGTGAGTTACATACCAGTGGCATACCAGTAACTTACTGTTACTTTAATCTTTGCGGCGGTAGCTCGAGTGTGCCGAACCGTCTTGAAGAGAAGCCTTGTGCTTCTGAACCTTGACGTTAAACACAGTACAACCTACCTACGAGCGTCGTTACAATAAGCCGTAGGAGCATTGATGTGAACTTTATGTATGTCTATGTGAAAATTTAGGCGGATGATTTCATTTGCTGCACTATTTATACGTTCAGTTGTTTGTGTTCTATCGTGTACGTTTCTATCGTGAAAATGATGAATATAGATTACATAAAGTAGTTAATCATATGAACTATTTCACAAAGCTGTATTAGCGCCTTCTGAAATCTCAGAAGAGATAGATGATCTATCACTCTCAGATCTACCGTAGATCTACCATAGATCTACCATAGATCTACCATAGATCTATCATAGATCTACCATAGATCTGACAATCTAGGAGCCCCGGACGCAATACGAGGTATTCTAGCGTCAAAATCGCAAGTAGATGTAAAGAATAAAAAATTAAGAATTACTCTAAAATGAAAATACAATTTTCTTTAAAATGACAATAGATTAATTGCTTAGATCTAGGCTGCATTAAGCTGCATATGAAATCATGTAAATTCGAAGCGGGTGATTTCTTAAAAATTTTCGTATTCTAATCTATATTTTACTCTACGAATCCTATAAAGTTAGCGGAAATATGTCACTATGACAATTATGAAATTCTATATCATAATTATTGAATGCGCCCCTTCCCACTTTAACTCCAGAATTGAAATGGATTATCGACGTAGAAACGATTCAAGGCCGGATTTAAAGTGTATCTCTTCATCATATGCTAATTGCAGTGAAAACTGTATAAAAAAGCTAACGTTAACGTCAGTTTCCTCTCTCGAAAGTGATGTCAGTGACGTGATGTCATTTATGTTATTGATATAGATATTCGTTTAGTCCTGTTCATTTCCGAATTAAACAATATTAAAACGAAAACTTCAAATATATTTGACAAATATGTTTTTAATTTAATTTTTTCACATTTAGGATCTCCGATATGAATCTCGTTTATGGGTTATTTAATTGGATTAGCAATTGCTTGACCGGTGGCATATTGAAAATTTGTTCGTCTGCGTACCAGTAAGTATAGGGTTCAAATGCAGTGTTCTCCTAGTCTCTAACGTGCTATAGAGAGAGGAAACTAACGTTAAACGTAGCTCTAGGTTTTTACTGTACAGACATATTTATATATGAAATATTGGCTTATTGGTATGTATAATTTAATTAGACTTTATTCAGTAAGTTATATTTCAATATATGTTTTATTTACGTAACGTGCTAGATATGCTGCTGAAAACATGACTTCGTTTTGTTGTCTGTTAATGTTATTATTGTATCTGTGGTTAGAGACAACGTCATGAACGTTACATTAGCAGACCCTGAGGTAAATTGAACTCTCGTGGGTACGAATCCCGGCCGCGCTTATCTGAAAGTAAAATCTCGGACGTTGACTGGACTGGTTACACGGGAAATTGGCTAAATTGTCTAACGGCTTAAACATAACCTAACGGCACACTGGGTCAGGAAGCACAGATGCTTATTTTAATACCCATTTCCTCCTTCCTCTCCATCGTTATTAGTAATCGTTACCTACATTGTAGGAAAACCATATAGTATAATAAACATTAATAACTATTTCATGTTTTACTCTGTTACAATAAAGCAGACCATTAATTAGATCATTAATTAGATCGTTAATTAGATCGTTTAATTAGATCATGAATTAGATCGTTAATTAGATGATTAATTAGATCATTAATTAGATGATTAATTAGATCATTAATTAGATGATTAATTAGATCATTAATTAGATGATTAATTAGATGGTTTAATTAGATCATTAATTAGATCATTAATTAGATTGTTTAATTAGATCGTTAATTAAATCGTTTAATTAGATGATTAATTAGATGGTTTAATTAGATGATTGATTAGACGATTAATTAGATGATTAATTAGATGATTAATTAGATGATTAATTAGACCTTTAATTAGATCATTAATTAGATTGTTTAATTAGTACGTCCATAAATTCATGCACATAAAGTGGTGGCGTGTAAAAGTATGCGGAACTCTAACGAAAAGTGAAAATCGAATAATAACCGGAACGGTAACTGACTGAAAGTATTTGGAACGCTTTATATGTTTATTTATGTCCATATTTCGCTTAAAGTGTTTTGTTCATATTGTTGCAGTATATCGTGTATCCGTTGCTTTAACAAGGCGTGAGAATAAATCTGCAATAACGTTATGCTGTAAAATTTACAGCTTATTTTATAACTTTTGCAACATATGAAGCCGTCTCCATTTACTCTAATTTTAAAAGCCTCAATATCGTATACAATATACATACAGTTTGCATATACTAATTATATTTAATTACCTTCAAAAAATAATCAAGAAAAAAGACGCAGTTTAAATCAAAATTTAAATAAATCAAGAAACAGTTAATATTGAGAAACTCTTAAGAAAGTCGGGGCAAAATGTCCTTCATTGACCAGGAGAGTTCCTATGGAGCCCTCAATAAAGCGATTACTGTAGATTGATGTCCACCCTGCCTCCCCTGGTCTGGTCGTTCCTACCCTTGAGCTGAGTCAAGCCCCGGGCCTGGGTGGCGAAGTCGTCGGCGTGCTCTCCTCCGGCGTTAGCCTGCCAGGTCCAAATCCCGCAGTATCCCTGATTGTAAGCCCACTCGAACATCTCTGTGATGTCGCGGCCGTCGCCTCCACTCTGTAGTGATCATATCATAAGAGTGATAATATCACAGGAGTGATAATATCACAGGAGTGATAACAGTGATAATATCACAAGAGTGATAATATCACAGGAATGATAATATCACAAGAGTAATAACAGTGATAATATCACAAGAGTAATAACAGCGATAATATCAGATGAGTGATAATATCGTATTCTAGTTATCATATCACATGAGTGATAATGTCACAAAAGTGATAATATCATATGGGTTATCATATCACAGGAGTGATAATATCACAAGAGTGAAGATATCATATGCCCTAACTGAGCTTGAAATTGGACTGTGGTCGAGAATATGTACTTTATACATGTACCTGCAATTTTTGCAGAACACTAGTGCGAGAAAGAGAGAGGGACAGAGGCTTGCTCAGAGAGAGAGAGAGAGAAACAGAGACAGAGAGAGGGAGTGAGACACATAGAGACAGAGAGAGAGAGAGATACCGAGAGAGAGAGAGACTACCTGACTCAACTCTCCCAGTAGATTGGGTTTGGTCAGCCCATAGTCACTGTTAGGATGGATGAGGGGGGAGGTGGGGCTGTACGCTCCCTGCCAGGCGTACGTGTGCATCTGCTGGAAATCTATGACTCCACTTGAACTTCCTCCAGCTGCTGTCAGACATCTGCAGCAGATTTAATTGATTGATTGTCTAGGAATTAATCTGATAACGATTCTGTATAACTTAATTATAAATTAAATGTTTTACAGTGGTGCAATTCAAATATGTTTAAAATTAAACCAACACTGACCATTATACTCACTAACAGTCGTATCGCTGTATTTGATACGAATAGTCATTCATATCAGAAATAATGAGATGTGTAGTCTCTATGCATCATCTATATCTTACGTTGTTATTTAAAAATATAAACGGCTTGCATTAATTTTGACACAATATTTCATTTCCATTTAATCTCACTTCCGTATGTCTTTTCTTAAACATCACGAATTGTTGGTTGACCTTATCTCACTGGCTCGAGCCAGTGGCAATGTCGGTAAGTCATTCGACCGCGGATCAATATGTGCGGGGTTCCAATCCTGAGCTCGTCCATCACTGACATCGCTTTTGAGTGTGGAAATTGACGTCAACATTAGCTTTAGCTTTTTCTTATCACATTTTCAGGATTACGTGCGTGCCGATCAATAAAGAAACTAGCGATGGTTTGAACAGTCATCTACATTCATCACAGTTTAGATTCGGTTAATAATATTGCATGAAGACAACTACGATAACCATTTAAAATACATATCAACTAGTATTTTACTAGATTGGACTAGAAGATAATAAATTGTAATCGCATATTTTATGTACTGGCTAGTCCATTATGTGAAGCAGCGGATTATGTGAAGCAGCGGATTATGTGAAGCAGCGGATAATTTGATAAGATACCTGGTGAATGACTTCATCGAATACTTAAGAAGAATTTTAAATATAAAGGAGAGGAATACAACGACACTACTCAACCAAAACAATTGTATATTATCCCTCTGTTTTAAAAGTAGTAAATTATCAGTATAAACACAAGGTAAATTACACATTGAAAGCTAATCTTAACCAATAGATAATTCCAATTTCCGTTGTAGGTTGAAAACACATCTCTTCCGCCATAGATTTTTCCTCTTGCCTTTTTATGTTTACTGCTTTTATCACCGCAACCGACACCGTTTAGGATCATTTTCTTTCTCTTAAGCACATGTTTTTTTCTGATCGTTTTGAGTGAATCTAGTTGTAGTAATATGTGATGGGAGGACGTCCCTGATATCATTATTATTTGAGGAAAAGGACGTTAAACCTTTATTAATATTCTACTATTATTATTAAATCGGTAACAGACAGACTGCCAATAGATATAACCGCTTGGATATGAACAAAATTGTTCAAGCTGCATGTTTGCTACTGAGCTGCTGCTAATTATTTCTTTAAATTATTACAATAAATCTTAATTTCCAGCAGAGGATGTTTTTCGGCACATTTTGCGGAATAAAATCATTGTAAACACTGCAGTGACAGGAGAAATAGACGGCAGACGAAGTAAAGGTCGACAGAGGATGACGTTCATGAAGAGTTCAAAACAAATGGATGCAGATAACAGAAACAGAAATGATCAGAGCAACAATGAACAGAGACATATGGAGGAACTTGACCATGACCGTACAGGCTTGGAACAGGCAAGGCATTTGAAGAAACAGAGGAAGACGAAGATTAATTAAATTAGCTCACTGGTCCGTGTAGTAGTTCCTGTATCCGTATTGATCTGTCTGCGCTCTCTCACTCCAGGACCCCAGAGTCACCACGGCCTTGGAATCAGCTGCCTTAATGGCTGCACTCTGGAGGTTGATGAATCTGAGGAGGTTGTACATGGGGGTGTAGGTGTTAGCCCACCCCGCTCCTGACCCCCCCAGTGGGGTTGTGTCAAAACATGGGTTAGAATTAGGCTGACCGGCGTAGACCATGCCTTCGGGCTTAAGGTAAAATGCGAATAAAACATATCGTTAGTCAATCAGCCAATTAATCGACAGTAATTATATAACAGCCATTGGAAGACTAGCATTCCTATGAAAATGTTATTTATTAATAATTAATAACATATATTGTTTGGTCAAAGATTTCTATGATGTTCAGCCACAGGACTATATTCTTCACAATGTCCTCGATATCCATTCCATTACTTCTGTTATCCTTAAGTTAAGTAGATCAATTTAAGTTTACCTATATATGTGTATATATAACTTGCCAAAAGATGGATTAATTAATACATTGATTGTTTAATTGATTTTGATTGATTGATTGATCGATTTATCTATTGATTGATACCTCATTCATTATCTCCCATCCACCCAGAGCCACTTTGTCACGGAGAGCAGTTACCATGGGTACCAGAGCGTTGTTTATGTAGCTCTGTAGCTTAGCGTCATCGAACATCAAATCCACCAACTTGGAGCTAGGCTGTACTGCGCCATTCCATAGGACTATGAATACCTGCAGTGCAATCATTCCATAGTACTATGAACTCACTGGAGTGAATTATTCCATAGGACTATTAACACACTGGAGTGGAATCATTCCATTGGACTACGAACACACTGCAGTGCAATAATTCCATAGCATTATGAACACACTGCAGTGGAATTTCTACATGTGCAGTAGACCCCTATATGGATTGAATAAGGTCCATTAGCTTGCGATAATATGAAGTGTACATCAGATTAAGTACATCTTCGCTAAATAATTCATTGATTTAGTCGAGTAAGCGAGTAACTTAGATAAGGAAGAGCCCGTAAGGTTAATACTCTTCCAATTTTTAATCTCTGCCTCGATAGTATCAACGAAGTGGGTCAGACGCTTTCGAAATGTTTGTATTTGTATTTTCTATACGTCTAAGTATTCAGATGTAATGCGAGAATATATCTTGGCAATATTTCAGTAAACAGTTGGGTAAAGAGAATTGTCTTATCAGGAAATGACGCCCCTGCTCAGTATATGTTAGTCGAAGCTGAGGAAGGCATACGAGCCACCTCGTCAAAGCAGAATCCCCCAAGAATAATGGTACATCAAAAGGAATGCTATAGATAATTTAAAGAACCACTCATATGTGGACATGAAGAGGAACATAGAGAAGCTTGGAGTCGTTAAATACCATGGACTTGCCAGTAGGCAGTGCACTACGAGAGAGTACTTCAGTAAAATTCATAGAATTTCTTATATAAAAAGCTAAACAAAACTAATGTTAATATCAGTTTCCTCACTCGAAAGCGATGTCAGTGACGGGCAAGATCAGGATCTGACCCCGCACATACTGATCCGTGGTCGAATAACTTACCGACATCGCCACTGACTCCAGCCAGTGGCGATGTCGATGATAACTAATGATGATGATGATGATGATCTAACCAATACGTTATGCTGTTCGGCAACATCCAGATATCTGGCTAGATCTGAGATCATGGAGTTAGTCCTGTCTGCCCCCAGTACGTACCCATCTCCGTCAAAGTTAGGAGTCGATTCTCCCCCGCAATGGAGCCAAATCCCTACCAATCAATCAATAATCAATCAATTAAAAAAAGCTAAGGTCAGTTTCCTCACTCGAAATCGATGCCAATTCATTCAAATTAAATAAAATGTTGATCTTAATACGAGCCAATATTGAAGTAAGTTATAGAATTTAAAAAAGTAACTATTAACAAAGAAAGATTAAAATAAATAATTAATCGATAGTCAATCAATCAATTAAATTAAATCACTAAAATACAGATCTTAATATGAGCCAACATTGAAGTAAGTTATGCAATTAAAATTAAAATAAGTAACTGTTTTCAAATAAAGATTAAAACTAATCAACTACTGTAGTAACAAATAAAAATGTTTTTCTATATACATGTACCTATACATTATTCTCAGTGAAGAAATGTATACAAGGCTTTGACGTCATTGACCGACCATACGGCTTGAAAAGGTTCGCTAGCTTTGACCTGCCGGCATTCTAAAAAATGATTCGCACTAATTTTCCTGCAGGTTGGCTACCCTTTTGTAAAATCTTAAAGAGAAGCTGTTCGGTCTTCTTACCTTGACGTTAGGCCCACATCGTCAATCAGTCATACCGATGTAATTTTATGTAAATGTTTATAATGGTTGGACGGAGTGACGTACTTAGAGAGTTTCCACCGGCCTCTGATATTCTCCTCGTGTAATCTTCTAGCGTTGATCCCGTGCAGCAAGTGTACATGTCGTTACCAAAGTCCATTCCATAGTAGTGCCAGGCTATGTTCATTCCTGACATAAAAACCTGTAGAGTGGTAACACACACCAGTGCGTTATAACATTATCTCAATAGGTATAGCATACCATTAGACACATTTACTGACTAGCACCTCATTTGTTTCCTTTGAATAGATTAATTAATGAGTTAAGGATTAAGGAGAGGTTTAACTACATACATATACATATATATATATATATATATATATATATATATATATATATATATATACTGTATATATATATATATATATATATATATGTATATATATTAGCTTATTAAAAGTAGAACACAATACATAGGAATTAGGCCTGCTTTAATAACACTACCAGTATTTGAATTAATTACTGAATGCTCAATAAATTAGAAAGTCCAACCTTTTCTCCATTTAGACGAAGCTGTCCATTCTGCACAGCGAGAAACCTCTGACCGTTAACTGCGTAGAGTGAACAAGAAACAAGAAGCGCTAGGACGATCACGTGACCCTGCATCGTAGAAATCTTCTCAAACTATTTCCGGCTTGTATCGAGATGCTACTGAGGAGAATTCTGTTCTTTAGCTTTTGTATTCTGTAATAATAAATGAGATTTGTATAACCTAACAAGTTTAATCTATATTGTAAAAACAGTAAATAACTCACCTCAAAATATGACTCACAATTAAATCGCTTAATTCCGATGTTAGTTACAAAGTGCTGTTAATCAAAGGTAGTAAAAATGTGCCATCAGGTGCACCTTTATACACAACTGACATTCAGAAATTTGGAGATTTTTATGGACTAGAAGCAAGAACGTTTTATATCATCTTATGTATCCAGCATCTGCGTTAGAATGTGCTCATAAATTAACCTATAGTTGATATATCAGTTCCATAGCGCCACAGTTAGTATAAAGTTATATAAAACACTAAGCTACATGTATGTAACATCAATGATTATAGCAAACTAAATCATGTTATTCAGTGTTCTGTTGATTTTCAGATCTTATCTGAACATACATGCCACTAGCCTTGCACTAAATACTTAGAGTCTATCCTTGATGTATAAAACACATGACTAACCGTTAAAAGACTGATAAAGAAGTCTACTACTGTATGCAGGATTGATAAAATAAGATCTACCTCACCTTATCAGGTCTTGTTAGGATTGCTATCAAGCAGCAATTAAGTTATTAGCTAACAGCTACAACTACATTAGCAACAGGTTCGCTACTTGTGTGTTTTAACAATAGAACAAATAAATAAATTCTAGATCTTTGGCTTTAACCACGTAGATTAACAAGCCACTGTAATTTACTACAACCAGCTTCATGATGTTTCGGGTTGGGCCAATAAAATACAACTGAAAAAGTACAAATTTACACGCTGATACATCCAGCAATAAAATAAATCAAATCAATCAATTATTAAATCAATCGTTCAATCATCAGGAGATCAGTCACTCAATCAATCTATTAAATCAATCTATCTATCAGTTATTCAATCAATAACTCAATCAGGAGATCAGTCAATCAATCAATCTATTAAATCAATCAATCTATCAGTTATTCAATCAATAACTCAATCAGGAGATCAGTCAATCAATACGCAATCAATCATGGCACAAGTGATGTGCCAATCAGTGAAGGCACTAGTTGAACATATAACTATATATATATATATATATATATATATATATATACATGTATATATATACATAAATATATATATATATATATATATGTATATATATATACATGTATATATATATACATGTATATATACGCACGCTATATATATATATATATATATATATATATATATATATATATATATATATATATATAATATAGTTATATGTTATTTTTGCACTATGTACACGATCGTCTATGAAATCATTCATATATATATATATATATATATATATATATATATATATAATATATATACATATATATATATATATATATATATATATATATATATATATATATATATGAAGATCATTGCACGTTCAACGACGATCCATGGGCAAGACAAGCAGCTGAGAGACCATTGGCCACAGCCGTGAGGAATTCTAGATCGCTTCAAATCAAGAACATATGTATGAGCTTACCTAACTAAATAGGTGAATGGAAGGAAAAACAGGCAGAGGCAGACCGAAACTAGGCATGTTAGATGATTTAAAGTCCCACTCATATGTGGAAATGAAGAGGAAGGCGGAAGACAGAGAAGAGTGGAGGCGTTATATACCATGGACCAGCCAGTAGGGAGTGCACTAAGAGAGAGAGAGAGAGAGAGAGAGAGAGAGAGAGAGACCTAACTGTGCTGGAGAGTTGAAGTCAGATGATCGAATACAACGCTACAGAACTCACCACAACACTAGCTGCTTTATTCGCCTCTTACGAACAAGCTCAGTTTCGTCTCCTGGTCCGAATACTGTCTATCTCTACGCACTCTGAGTTTTTATTCTAATTCGTATCACAGTTTCGTCTTACACTCCTGTTACACTGGTCTAAAATTGTTCCACTACGTGACTTTAGATAACCCTGCGGTAACTATGTTATTGTCCATGGTAATCAGGAGTTTCAGTATAGTGTGAGTTAACCATTGAGTAAACCACGCACAACTTGACTAGTCTGCACGCATTGCTTATCTAATCACAAAAATATCGAGAAGCTAAAACGTGAAGGACCAACCAGTCAACTATTATTTCTAGAATTATTGATACAATATAATGACAAGCAATCATCATAACGTATGGGATAATTCTATCAGAGTGCACATGCACTAAGCTTGTATCATACTCTTGGCTTTAATTGGGATCGTTGAATCCATCAGACTATTCACAACCTATGACCCCCAAGCGTTTGACGAGTTGTAGCTCAGGAGCGTGGACTACAGCTGACGACGCTTCAAAATCTAGAACGACAATAAAATCCGTGACGAAGAATGGCACAAGAGCGGTGAGTTGGGAGAGGGGTGAGGGAGGGAGGAAAAATATGTTTTGTACTGTTTTATTGAACTTAATAAGAGACTCTAATTAATGAATACACAGTTTATATTTATCATATTTAGATTATACTCTTTAATGAGTTGTTTATATATTGTAGGCTATATACAGTATATAAACACGTATATACATGTATATATATACTGTATATATATACATGTATATATATATATATATACAGTATATATATATATGCATACATGTACATATACATATATATATATGTATATGTATACATATGCATACATATACATATGCATACATATACATATATATATATATGCATATGTATGCATATATATATATATATATAGCTATATATATATATATATATATATATATACAGTATATATATATATATACATGTATATATATATATATATAGCTATATATATACATACATATACATGTATATATATATATAAACATGCTAGATTATTTTATTTAATCTCGCTCTGAAAAATAGCTAAAGTTACAAATGATATATTTGCGGTCTTTACTTTTAGGCCACCGACTAAGACGATTATCTTCACATAAGGACATACAGCAAATATACAAATTGTCTAATAAATTTCATCAATTATGACACAAGAATCTAATTAAATCGCTACTTTGAAATTACTTATTAATATTAAATGTGACATATACATATAAAAGTAAATATATAAATTGGTGGGTTGTTGTTAATTATGCGGCTGTTGTGTTACAGAATTACAGCAGATCTTTGAACATTTTACTGCGTCCCTGAACTCATCCATGTATGAGGAAAAGGACGTTAAGCCTTTATTATTATTATTATTATTCATTAACACATTGTTTAACATTGTTTAGGGGATTGGCTGGTGGTGTGGTGTAGGACAGAGAGGATTTGAGACAGTCTATCCGGACCCTGGTTAAACTGGGATTCAAGGGAGGATGATGATGATGATGATGATAACACATTGTTTAAATTTCCCACTTAATACTAATCACGTATACATCTGCTTATCTTTGACCTCCGCTATGGGATCTTTCATTGGACTCGTACTACTTTCTTCTTCTTTTCTTCTCTAATTTCCGTGCCTGTTCCAAGCCTGAGCGGTCATGGTCATATTCCTCCATATAGATTGCATATAAACACATAGTACTTTATTGGTTGCTTTATATTTTAGTATCAATAAATCAATAAAAAGTTAACTTCCGGTTCTTCGCCATAAGACAATGTCAGGAACGTCTCTTGCAGACTCTGCACCAACAGAATTCGTTGTATTTAAGTATCGCGTTGCTATTATTGTTTAAATCATGACCTCGTTTTTTATCTGTTAGATAGCGTCATTGTAATCGGCATATGATAACCCAGTGCAGATTACGACATTGAACACTTATTTCTATTCTATCAATGTTTAGGCCGCAAATCAGCTTTTAATCATAGGCTAGCAGTGATATGTTCCACGGTTACGTCACTAACATCGTCCTCGCAAAACGAAACAGACGTTAATCTTTTCTTTTTTAGTGCTTCATATCTTTACTATATGATTTTATAAACACAGGACTTTATTATCTCAGTCACTCGAATACTATGGCATTCCGTCACAGTAGCCGAGTAGTAGTAATGTAGTGTAACAGTAACATAGTATCATTCTGTGATACAACGTGACATGTGATGGGGGACGTCCCTGACATCATCATTATATGAGGAAACGGACGTTAAACCTCTATTATTATTATTATTATTATTATGCAAAAGATCCGTGCCAATTGATCACTTCAAGATCCGTGATGGTCCCAGCCAGTCACAGCAGCTCCAAACGTCCAAATACCGTTGACTTAGTTTTGAAATCAAATGCATTCTAATCAAAATTGGGTTATATCAAATGTTCTACAGATATAGGGTTAGTTTTGGCTAAGCCTCGTTTGATCCTATAGGTCTCACCAGATTCTTGGTACTTGATACCTGGTCTTGGTCTCGGGATCCTCTGAGACCGGTTTTTCCAGGTCTTGGTATCGATTTCGAAGGTTCGGGTCTTGGTTTCAAAGTTTTTGGTCTTGGTATTGATCTTGGTCTCAGAGTTTTGACTACAAGTCGGGGTCTCGCTGTGATGACTGTTGGTTCTTTGGGGAGGGGATATGGCGTAACGGTTAGAGTGTTCGCCTCGGATACAAGTGTACAAGTGGCCTGGGTTCAAAGCCCAGGTCAGTCAAGTAAAGATGGATATCCCATTGGGCCCATGGAAGGTTAATCTTGTATCGGACCTTGCCACTACCGATTGGCGCTAGCAATAGAAAAGATATAATTAACCATGTAGAGGATTATTATTAACCTACCAGGAACCTGTAAAGCAGTCTCGAAGACCGGACACCTGCCATGACACCGTTATAGAAATTGTCGGAGGTTATTATTATTATTATTATTATTATTATTATTGAACAGAATTTAAATACGAAGCAGTCGCCGAATTTCGTTTCCTAACGAGAACACCTCTGATCAATCAAACAAACGAGCTTGATAATAAACTATTACTACATTTTAATAATGAGAAATTGGTTCCCTGTTAGTTACATTGTTTGTTCTAATTAGCATTGTTTTAACTCAACATGATTTCGTAGAGCACTACGAAATCATGTTGAGTTAAAGTGAAGCTGCAAATGCAACCGCTAGACTGAAGAACCAAATCATAAACTCACATAAAATCTTCCATCACCGCTAATTAAATGAGCACGACACAGAAGAAGTGTGCTATCATTGCTAAACTACTTAGATACTGATTACTAAATGTCTGCATTGAACTAAATGTCTGTATTGAAGTAAAGAGAGGTTAGGCTCCTTGGTAACACCCACTGTAGAGTAAAGAGAACTTTGGCTCCTGTAGAATAAAGAGAGCTTAGGCTCCTGTAGAGTAAAGAGAGCTTAGGCTCCTGGGTGGTGTCCTCTGGTGTCCCCTCACTGCAGCTGAATGTTGACCCTGCCGCCCTTGTTCTGGTCGTTGCGCCACTTGAGCTGATTGAGACCTCTGAGCTGTGTGGCCAGATCGTCAGAGTGCTCGCCCCCTCCATTAGCGTGCCAGGTCCAAACCCCGGCATAGCCCTGATTGTAGGCCCCCTCAAACATCTCCGTGATGTCCCTGCCGTCTCCCCCACTCTGTAGTGATCATATCACAGGAGTAATAATATCTCATGAGCGATAATATTGCATTTTAGTTATCATATCACATGAGTGATAATATCACATTTTAGTTATCATATCACATGAGTGGTTTATATCACATTCTAGTTATCATATCACATGAGTGATAATATTGCATTTTAGTTATCATATCACATGAGTGATAATATCACAGACTCATCATTTCACAGAGTGATCATATATATTTTATCGCAGTATTCACTTACGAAATAAGAAGTAAAAGAAGTAAAAAGATAGATACTGACTTTTAATGAAACAGCGGGAGATGGAGGTATAGATTCTATTCAAATTAGTGGAGTATAGAGATACAGATTCAATGAGAAATACTGTAATATAGAGAAAGAGAATATAGA
Source organism: Enchytraeus crypticus (assembly GCA_905160935.1). Classification (NCBI taxonomy): domain Eukaryota; kingdom Metazoa; phylum Annelida; class Clitellata; order Enchytraeida; family Enchytraeidae; genus Enchytraeus; species Enchytraeus crypticus. Next base: position 913,768 of record CAJHZI010000211.1, on the reverse strand, counting down.
AGAAATAGTGTAAGATAGAGATGGATATTCCAGAAAAAATAGTGGTAGATAGAGGCAGATATTCTAGCTGAAAAAGTAAAAGAAAAATGTTAAGATTCTATGAGAAATAAATAGGGACAAAGAAGAAGAGAGTGAGAGGAATCCACACCTTGCTCAGTTCTCCAATGATGTTTGGTTTGCTGAGGTAGTAGTCACTGTTAGAATGGTGTAGAGGAGCTGTGGTACTGTACTTCCACTGCCAGGCGTATGTGTGCATCTGCTGTATGTCAATCGTTCCCTCCCATCTACCTCCAGCGTCTCTCAAACATCTGCCATTTTACATCAGTTAGCAAATATGAATTTACAAATCAAATATCGTGTTAAAGTATTACATACAGGATTGTTTTCTCAGGGAATGACACCCCTGCCCTGAAAATACCTGAATTGAACTGACAAATGATAAATGTTTCATAAAGATAAAACGGAAAGTTCAAAGAATCAACATCAACTGTTCACAACATTGACTCACATCCACTATTAGCAACATGGACTCACATGAACAACATGGACTCACTATGAACAACATGGACTCACTATGAACAACATGGACTAACATTCACTATGGATAACATGAACTCACATCCAGTATGGACAACATGGACTCACTTGTCGGTATAGTAGTTCCTGTATCCGTACTGATCAGTCTGAGCTCTCTCGCTCCAGGATCCTATCGTCACCAGAGCCTTAGGGTCAGCCTTTTTGATGGCAGCACTCTGAATGTTGATGAACCTGAGGAGGTTGTACATTGGGGGGTAGGTGTTAGCAAACCCAGCTCCCGAGCCCCCGAGTGGCCGGGTGTCAAAACATGGGTTAGAATTAGACTGACCGGCATAGACCATGCCTTCGGGCTGCGTGTAGAAAATACCGAGGATTTATTTAAAAATCAATCAACCAATAAATGATTAGACAATGAGACAATGATTTCCAACTCGATTCAAATATTTGTGCGTAACTTAATTAATTAAGACTCATAAATCAGTATGTAAAGCAATCGTTTAATTAATTAAGGGCACATATCTTGTACATCGGGCTACTAACCAACACCACACAAGTGGTCCGAACAATAAGCAATTTTTAATAACAAGGCAAGAATACGTGAAGAATAAGGAAACCTAGGATTTGCCTTAGTCTGCCGCTTCTACTTTTCTCCAGGTTTCATGAAATGATAGAAAACTTTAACGTCTTTACATCATCTGATGATGATGTAAGTGACATAATCACGTAATGATTGTCATTGACTTTCATCCTCTCAATTCTCTATATGTATCTCTCTGTCTCTCTGTCTTTCTATCTCTATCTCTCTCTCTCACTCTCTCTCTCTCTCTCTCTCTCTGTCTCAATGCAGTATTTGATGTACTATGACTAATAATGCATCAATAAGTTAAATTATTGTTTAAATAAAAATTGAGATGTCATTTTTGCATAAAAACTGCTCTTTAGAACTTTCACAATTCACTCATTCATTAATTAAATATTGTTCGTAGACTTCCTCTTACTTTATTCATTGAATGAATACGTAACTTTTTTTCAATATTAAATGTTTGTTTCCTTGCATGCTTGCTAGCTTCATTGATTTATTGATTGACTCATTCATTCATTCCTTCAGTCATTTATTTCTTGATTGACAGACAGATTTAGATCGATCATTGATTTAGTGATTGATGATTGATTAATTGATTGATTGATCAATTGATTGATACCTCATTCACTATCTCCCATCCACCCAGAGCCACCTTGTCACGGAGGGCATATACCATTGGTACCAGAGCCTTGTCGATGTACGTCTGTAGCTTAGCGTCATCGTACATCATGTCCAGCACCTTCTGGTTCGGTTTAACAGCTCCATTCCACAGCACTAAGAACACCTGCAGTCAACCATACACCATTACACATCACCAGGTACACCTGCAGCCAACCATACACCATTACATAGCACCAGGTAAACCTGCAGTCCACCATACAAAGTACTTTGTGCCGTTTGAACTTACCAGTACGTTGTGCTGTTTGAACTTACCAGTATGTTGTGCTGTTTGAACTTACCAAAACGTTGTGCTGTTTTAACTTACCAGTTACATTGCGTTGTTTGAACTTACCAGTACGTTGTGCTGTTTTAACTTACCAGTTACATTGCGTTGTTTGAACTTACCAGTGCGTTGTGTTGTTTGTACTTACCAGCACGCTGTGCTGTTTGAACTTACCAGTACGTTGTGCTGTTTTAACTTACCAGTTACATTGCGTTGTCTGTACTTACCAGTACGTTATGTTGTTTAGCGACATCGAGGAATCTCGACAGGTCTGAGATCATAGTGTTGCTGTTGTCTGTGCCCTGCACGTAACCATTTCCATCAAACTTTGGGGTGGATTCCCCGCCAAGGTGAAGCCATACCCCTAGTAGTCAATCAATTTTAAATATTATGTCTTTTGTCTTTCTCTTTCTCGTTCTGACTCTGACACTATCTGTCTCTCTGTCTCTGTCTCTTCCTCTCTTTCTCTCGCTCTCACTCTCTCGAGGGCTCTGTCTCTCTTTCAACCTCTCTGTCTCTCTCTCTCTCTCTCTCTCTCTCTCTCTCTCTGCCTGTCTCTCTCCGTCTCTCTTTCTCTCTCTCTCTCTCTCTCATTCGCTTCTCTAATATTCTAAAAGATGGCTACGGCTAGAGAGAGAGAGAGAGAGAGAGAGAGTGAGAGAGAGAGAGAGAGAGAGGTAAATAAATTTTTATTCTAATAATCAATTAATACCTCAATCATTATCTATCTATTCAATTACTAATTCACTATCAGGTAAGACTGAAATAAGTTGCGAAATAAAAAGCCATTGATTCTTAAAGTATATTGTTATCTACACAATCAGTTAACCAGGCCGCCCGCTGGAGAGGTGTATAGTACACTGAGACTTGTTCATGACTGGAAGCCCGCACTTGGAATGATCCACACGCATATTTCCATAGATTCCTGGAAGATAAAGTCTAAAGCCACACTTCACTTGAGCCTAAACTCTAAAGCCAACTGTAACGTCAGTTTCCTGTCTCATAAGCTCATCATTGACGAGACTAACCCTTGATTTGAACCCTGCAGCTACGGATCTCCCGTAACCTGGGCTACTTGCATAGATGAGGTAGTAATAATAAAGATTTAACGTCTGTTTCCTCATACCTGGATGGTGTTAGGGACGTCATCCTTAAAAGGTACAACAAGCAAGCCACTGGCTGGAACCAGTGGCGAAGTCGGTAAGATACTCGACCGCGGATCAGCATGTGCGGGGTTCAAATCCTGGGCTCGCCCATCACTGATATCGCTTCCGAGTGAGGAAACTGACGTTAACCTTTGGTTTTTTAGCTTTTACAGAAAGTATAACGGCATTTATTAGGAATGACATACTAAGGGAGTTTCCACCGGCCTCTGCAATTTTCTTGACGTAGTATTCGAGTGTTGACCCCGTGCAGCAAGAGTACTGGCCGTTACCAAAGTCACGTGCGTAGTTGTGCCAGGCTATGTTCATTCCTGACATGAAAACCTGCAGAGTGGCAACACGTTACATTTGATTTAGCAACACGTTACAGCTTATCAACAACACGTTACTGTGCTGGGTTGTATTGTACAATTTAATGCACTGCATTAAATTGTCTTGTTTTGGCTTTATAATTTACTGTCTTGTATAGTACCGTACTGTGCATGGTATTTTATTGTGTCTGATTATAAATCTATAATGTATTAGGGAAGTCCAGCATTTTCTCCATTTAGACGAATGTATAGCTGCGTCCCTTTACTTTAGTCATACCTTTACAGTTACTGTGCGTCCATTTCAATATAAAATTAGAACTTCTCTCTACCAACTAAAGCTCGAAGTGGATGACTTTATAAAATTGAACAGAAAGAGAGGGACCTTAATCTGTTGACTTGAGTCTGTTTACTTTTTCATAATGGGAGTGTCACTAACTTTTTATAGCCGCTTGTTAAACGAAGTACTTAGTAAATAGGAATTAGCTTAATAGCACTACCAGTATTTGAATTAATTACTGAATGCTCAATAAATTAGAAAGTCCAACCTTTTCTCCATTTAGACGAAGCTGTCCATTCTGCACAGCGAGAAACCTCTGACCGTTCACTGCGTAGAGTGAACAAGAAACAAGAAGCGCTAGGACGATCACGTGACCCTGCATTGTAGAAATCTTCTCAAACTATTTCCGGCTTGTATCGAAATGTTGTGATTTCTGCTCTTTATATAGTATCTAGTAGACACGTTTGTTTACTCTTTTATCTTTTTTTTTTTTTTCTCTTTCATTCTCTCTCTCTCTCTTTTCTATACAATAATAATTCAATATTTATCTATACAATAAATCAATGCATAATTGCGTGGTCTTGCACACTCAATAAGTCTTTAAACTGGTTTTAAACTGGGGACAATAGTAATTGATTTTCTATAGAATCATATCAAATCTAACCACATTCATCGAAAAGTCAATGCACGCAGTCTACATGTAGAGATCCACATTTCTGAGATTTTCTAAACTCACACAAGATGATTGACAGTGCATAGTCAACGCCATGTGTAGAAATTTGACTGAAAATTAAATCGTTAGTGTCTGATACTAACCATGGAAGACTTAAATCGATAGTCAGAAAAGAATGTGATGACGACTTTTTATACAAAATTAATCGAACCGATCGAAATTTCGAGAAAAAATCGATGATGACAGACACTGTAATATACATGTAGGCCATGCCATCTCATCGATAGACCTATATATGCTTGGACAACTTTGAAAAAAGCACATAACTAATGTTTTCATTGCACACAATGTTTGGCCTATGTGAAGTTACATTTATTAAGCTACATCAGTTACTTCAACATGCAATGCTTTGCATAGAGCCACTAATTCTGTTATTACTGAATATTTTTTCACCATATTTGCAGGATATACGCAGAAATTCCTCCTCTAGAAGCTCTAAAAGGTTAGTTTAAATAATTTGAGTTTAGTCCAAGTTATTGATATTTCGCTTTGGGATTATTTTTGCCTCAGTTGCTACTGAATTTAATATTAGCATATTAAGGTACACGCACACTGCGCAGCTGGGCCTATATCAGGATCTTCAGTTTAACTAGGATTATGAAATCAATAGGACTCTAATTCTTAAAATTAATAAAAACAATAACCAGCAAACACCTGACGCGGAGGTTGTCGGATTCAAGGCCTATAACCGCCGTGGCGATGTTCTAAAACCAGACCAATCGTCCAACGGGAGGGACTTAGCGGGTAGCAAGAAAAGTTGGGAGAATATTTAAATAGTGTGCAGAGCAGGACCTCTCTCGGTAGAGTTCTGCAAGTGGCAGGTATAAGGTACGTATACCTACTCGCACACTCTGTTTTGTACATGTATATTGCTGTATATTACAGTACACTCAGTATACCAAGCAGTAGGGTTAAGAGACTAAATTAATTACTAATTTAATTAAGGAATAATCAATTAACTGTAAGCGGCTGAAATCTTCTTCTGCTTCATACACTCCAGAAAATATCACAATTAACGGTTCGAGACTTAATACTCTGTTGTTCATTCGTATCATACTTAGTCTTTAAATAACAAATAGTAGGCCTAGGCTAATAAAATATTACAGTTAAAATTGTGTAATAAACATAGTTCACAAGTAGGGGGGCCTAGGTTAGTCTGACCTAGCCAAGATTTAAAGATATTTAAACATTACACAAGAGTTTTAGATTCAAATTTAGTTTCCACAACGAAAGCAAACACAATAGGGCATACTATTTTCTGCGGAACATTCTTTAATTCAGACAGAATAGGCCGGTGACAGATTACTATTTCTAATTAAGTGATTAAGACAAAGCAACAACAACAGCAGTATAAAGATTGGGGTGTATAATTAGGCAACAGACGTTTTCTAGCCTAATGAAGGATGATGATGTGATACAGCACTGATACAGCATAGATAGTTATACAGCACTGGTGATATGCTGTGACACAGAGAGGAGTAGAGGAGGTCTATTCGTATTCCGACCCTAGTTAAACTGTGATTTAAGGGAAGATGATGATGATAGTGATGATGATGATGATGATGATGATGATGATGAAGATGATGATGATGATGATGATGATGATGATGATGATGATGATGATGAAGATGATGATGATGATGATGATGATGATGATGATAGTGATGATGATGATGAAGATGATGATGATGATGATGATGATGATGAAGTAATACACCACAGACAGCAAGTAACGAATAGCAAAAGTACAGGAGGTTGAATTAATGTACACTTGTGACTGAAAACCGGCCATTTGTCAGGCACACACAAATAACAATATCAAGCAATAAATATGCATTAGTGACTAGATACTAAAGATAGAAAATACACAAAAATATCAATTTAAATGACTACATTAATAAATATAGTATAGTAAATTCATGAGACAAATTTTACAGTTAATCATAGTTCATTCGTGACTAAATACTAAAGATAGAAACTGCACAAAAAATATCAATTTAAATGACTACGTTAATAAATTCATGAGACAAATTTTACAATCATAAATCATTAGTGACTAGATACTATAGATAGAAGAAATACACAAAACATACATTAAAATGCCTACAGATATATCATGGCGCAGGCTCTCGAGTAATTTAACGTCAGTTTCTTCATCTGATGCAGATATCGGGCATAGTTATAACAACATTCAATCATTTTTAAAATGAAAACCATAATTCAAGTAAGGAGCACAATTTAAAGGTTTTTAAAGTAAAATCTGATTATATCATTCTCAGAGTTATAAAAATAAATGACAAATAAAACTTAGATCTATTTTGCCATCACGTACCATATTCTATGTATGTAGCAGCTTGTAGCTACATAACATAAGTTATATGCTGGCCATTAACGTTAACACGACGACTTACGGCATACGACCATTTATCGATGTAATGAAATATTATTTTCGAGCAGTAACTTAATCAGCAGCAAATGAGTAAATAATAATAATTATCGTAATAATAATTATCGTAATAATAATTATCGTAATAATAATAATTATCGTAATAATAATTATCGTAATAATAATAATTATCGTAATAATAATTATCGTAATAATAATAATTATCGTAATAATAATTATCGTAATAATAATTATCGTAATAATAATAATTATCGTAATAATAATTATCGTAATAATAATTATCGTAATAATAATTATCGTAATAATAATTATCGTAATAATAATAATTATCGTAATAATAATTATCGTAATAATAATTATCGTAATAATAATAATTATCGTAATAATAATTATCGTAATAATAATTATCGTAATAATAATTATCGTAATAATAATTATCGTAATAATAATAATTATCGTAATAATAATTATCGTAATAATAATAATAATAATTATCGTAATAATAATAATTATCGTAATAATAATTATCGTAATAATAATTATCGTAATAATAATTATCGTAATAATAATTATCGTAATAATAATTATCGTAATAATAATAATTATCGTAATAATAATAATTATTTAGATGATAATTGTAGTTTATATTAGCAAATCATGATGATTCAACGACTGTAGTTACAATATTCACAATTCTTCAGTAAACCTCCATTTCTTAAGAGGATGATGAAATTGAATACAGGCAATGTCAACAAGCTAATCCACCTACACACTAAAATATAGTTCAAACTTACACTGCAGAATATACTAAGATAGATATACCTGTATAACTAAATAATACACTGTAACAATAATTAAATAATTCACTGTAACAATAGTTAAATAAATCACTGTAACAATAATTAAATAATACACTGTACACGATCATAGACTCTTGTACTAATGAACTTTACAGATTTCACTAGTAGATGTTTAAACTACACTCGAATGTACAAGCAGTCAAAGCCGTGGTACATCTTTCCTCTCAAGAGAGTAAAGAACTCAAAAAAGAGGCTAAACCATAACATATCGTCTGTTACGTACTTCACACAGAGAAATCTCATACTCGCCACTTGGCAGAGCCTGTGGCACTAAGGTTAAGCACCTATCAGGTTACATAGACACTCAGCTCAGCTCAATGTAGTAACATGTTACTAATGTTACCATGGGCTCTGAGCTTGACGTTAAGCTCCTTTCACAAACATTCCATGTTTATTTTAGTATTGACTGCTTAAACTGGCTGAAACCAGTGATGATGTCGGTAAGATATTTGACTGCGTAGCGATAAGTGCGGGGTTCAAATCCTGGGCTCACCCGCCACTGACATCGCTTTCCAGTGAGGAAACTGACGTTAACATTAGCTTTACCAGCTTATTTTTCACTGAGATTAATGGCATGTGTGGGGCACTCCCTCAAGGACTGAGAGGAGAGCAGCACTGCGGTTCAACTCTAATGCTAACAACAACAACAACAACGACATCAGTAAAACTGCTTCTGAAATATAAACAAGGATTCCTCATGCAAATGAACAGTGCACGTAAACTGAGATTAATAATCAGACGACCTGGAGGTATTTAGAGAACCCTTGCCTTATAAGTTTTGATTCGTTTAATTCTTAAGGAAAAGAGCGAGTAACGAAACTAGTACATTACCACAATTCAAATACAACATAAAGGTATTATCCCTTCTTACAGAGTACTTTTGGTAGGTTGCAGTGCGTATAACAACAATGTTCAGCAGAACAATGGCCTATTAGACACACTCTAGCTATCATGACAAAAATTACGTTAATAGCAAACTATAAAGCTATTTATCATTTTCAACTGAATACTATATCAATAATATAGTTTTAGTAATATAGTTTTAATATTAATAATATAGTTTTTAACTGCAGCATTTAACTGGAAAGAATCTTACGACTCACACGATGCAAGTAATATAATTTATTTATTTATTTATTTATTTTATAATTTATTTTATGTATAATATCGTTTATTTTTCTTTTTCTATATCTATGTTCGAAACTACCATGTATTGGCGAAATAAAGTGTATATAAATAGTATAAATATAATACGAACAGTTGATCGGCGAGATTATTGGCTGCAACAACCATTTTACAGAGAAATAAGGATTACAGAATTCTTATTTTAAAACTATCAGTGCAGAGACGGGACTGTTTTAAAGAACCTGGAAGGACAAAGGTAGCCTATCGGTGAAGTTGCTCAAGAGTTTGACCATTAGTTCCCATACAGACCAGAGCCAGGCACCTGCTCTGTGGTCACATCTACCAACTCTCCCTGCCCTGAACCATAATTATCTGCCTTGACCCCGCCTCCTCTACCCAAACCTGCCTGCCTGTCAACTGGCAGAGGCGTGGCTTCTGAGCTCACATTGCTTCTGCCATTGTTAGATAGCTGGGAGGAGGCGTGGCCAGGATAAGAGGTTGTTTCTGATTGGCTGTAGTGAGCTGATTGATGGGGAAGGCCTACAGGGAGGGATGAGTACGTAGAAGAGGGGGGAGGGGTTGGGTAGGGGGATCTGATCAGACGGGTGACTGCTGTGAAATCAACGGAGAAGTCTTCTGCCGCCCCGTCACGAAAACGTCTAAGGGATATCAGTGCCAGGAGAGCCTGAAATACACAACACAGCCAAATACTTCAACAATATACAACACAGCCAAATAAATCAATCATCCATGATGATAAGAAGCACCACGTCTGAGAGATATCAGCGCCAGGAGAGCCTGAAATACACAACACAGCCAAATACATCAACAATCCATGATGATATGAAGCAACACATCTGAGGGATATCAGCGCCAGCATAGCCTGAAATACACAACACGACTAGGTATATATGCTTCGTAATGAGATAAAAAATTATGGTTTTAGTATTTAAAATAAAATATATTTAATATACAAAATTAAATAAAATTTATATGTTAAAATAATATCAATCTATAATAATATCATCATCATCATCATCATCCTTCCTTAAATTCCAGTTTAACCAGGGTCAATTAGGATCAATTTATAATAATATAATTTATAAATAAATAGTATCAATTTATATCTAGTTTAATTATATTTCATTTTAGTTTAGTTATATTTAATTTTTGTTAAGTATCAATTTGTTAAAATTAATATATTTAATTCAACAGCGACAGTTGATAAACAAGTACATACAAAGCTGATGATGTTGAAGAAGGAGAAAGCAATGGCCGCCTGCATGGAGCCCCTAGCCTTGCTGACTGCCTCATCCTCTTTAGTCTTACGCCACGCGTCAGAGAGGTAGCAAAAACATGTGAACCACACGAACGACCATACTCCTGTAATGTGCAATCACTACAGTCCTAGGCAATGCAATGCAATACAATACAATGCAAGGCAATGCAATGCGATGCAATGCAATGCAATGCAATGTGATGCAATGCACTGTAATGCGATGCAAAGTGATTCGATGCGATGCAGTGCAACGTAACACAATACAAAATAATACAATGAGTTCAGTAGAGTGAATTCATCATCATCATCATCATCATCCCTTGAATCCCAGTTTAACTAGGGTTGGAATGAATGAATGAATGACTAGAGTGAATTGAGTAATGCAAAATAGGTTTATATAGTGAGTTGATATCATAAATTACAACGTGGACTGATTTAAAGATACCATAGACCTGCCAGTTAGTAGTGCACTACGAGAGTGAGCACATGAGAAAGTGAGCTGAAGGAGTTGATAATTGCCCAGCTAGAATGACACTGACTCTATCATGACCAGTGTGGAGGTGTGAAAATTGACTCTCTGTGTCTAATTCAATAGCAATTAACTTAGCTTTACAGATATATAATTATACCTCAGAAGATAACATTATTCGCAACAAAATAATGTTGTAATTTATATTTTATATATGTCTGCATAAAAACATAAAATATTTAGAGAGGATATTTTACGTTTATGTGATATCTTACATTATAAATGCTTTCCATAAACCAATCACGCCGGTGAATGCACAGTGGCGCCTCTAACGAATAAAAAAATACAAAAAGTGATTTTTTAAAGTAAACAAGTTTAATTAAAGGTCTGTACCGCAGAAGAAGAGGTCACCGAGTACAATGAGTTTTCTGAGGAGGACGCCCTCGATCACGTCAAAGATGAGATCAACGATGAGGTAGATGATAATGACACAGCAGGCGAGCACACCCACCGTTGTGACGTAGTTACACGCCCCGGAGCCTGCATTGTACAGGCACTGGTTGCCTGCCCATGCCTTATCAGCTACACTAGCTGTCACTACTATACTGAAGAGCTACAATCAATCAGTCATCAAGAAATCAATCAGTAAAATTAACTGTATTATGAATACTATACTGAAGAGCTACAATCAGTCAGTACATCAAGAAATCAATCATCATCATCTTCCCTTGATTACCAGTTTAACTAGGGTCGGGATATTATCAAAAAATACAAAAATACATCAAAGTACATTCAAAATACATCAAGAAATCAATCAATCAGTAAAATTAACTGTATTATGAATACATAAACTAATAGTGCATGTATATGTTATGTCACATACTGTTACATTGCAAAGAGATTGAGAGAGAAAGAGTGAGAGAGAGAGAAAGATATGTAGAGACAGAGAGAGAGAGAGAAAACTTACAAGATTGATACACCTCAGGATGAAGTGTATTTTACAGAATGTGGCCTGAATGCCCTCACAGCAAGTGCCATACTGTCTGGGGCGTGTCAGCGAACGATCTCCATCAAATAAACTCCGCTCATCCATAGCAGTCTGGTCGAGGAATATAGTTTCAATTGCACAGTCAGATTCTTAAAATCTTTTAATTCATTCAAATATAGATAAATTAACGCGGCTTTAAATAAAATGCTTCACATAATGCTGCACTATACTTCTTGGTACAGAGATTGATGAAAGATTGACCTTTAAAAACCATGGGAAAATGAGTTTTTAAATATCACATGGGACACATATATTGTTGTTGTTGTCTAAATAAACCTAAATATTCTCTATCTCTCTCTCTCTCTCTCTCTCTCTCTCTCTCTCTCTCTCTCTCTCTCTCTCTCTCTCGGCTTCTGGATTTTTTCAAACGTGTTATATAGTAAAGCTGCGTATTAATATTATTACTTAGAATCAACAGCAATAAAGTTCAATAATTTATTTCAACATTAATTTTAAAATAATTTAAATTTACGGGCAATTCAAATTTACAAAAATTCTTTGCATTTAGCACATTTCGCACCATATTTTATCCAAAAATAACGCTAGATTTACACTATAAAATTCAATCAAAAGTGATTAAAAATATAATAAAATGTTTTAAAATATAATATTAGGCAAAAGCACTTGATTTGAATAAAATCAATTATAACTCAAATAATCAAAAAGATTAAAAACTGAATACAAAATGTAAATAATTCCATCAGCTGTTTACACATTTAATTTTTAAAGAGCTGTTAATTCTAGTACTGATCCTGCTAGAAATTCTTTCAATAGACTTAAGGAAAGTAATTTAACTTAACTCAATTATACTGGATCAGAAAATCTTTCAGACTTGTCGTATGTTATATCCAAAGATATTTAAAATAGGTAGATATGGCATGACTGTTGTTTCAAAGATACCAGTTTTGTAACAAGAGCGACTTGATTTCCAGCATTCTCCACTTAATCGAAAGGGTAAACAAAGCCCCTTTGACATGTGCTTTTAATAGTAATTCTGTATTTTCAGATTTATTTCATGATATTCGGACTCTAAACGGTTTTAAGATGAAGTATTGTTGCGCATTTGGGTATACAAACTCCAGAAATAAAGTAAAGAACGGGGGAATATCCTTTAAGATATTTGAAAGAGAATTTGTTTGCATTATGTATTATAAAAATATACATCCAATGAATAGGAATTCGTTTCAAATAATTTTTTGTCATGACGATGTGTTGGATAGATGTGACGATAAATGTGCTCCTAAAGTGTTTCATTACCGTTAAAAGAATTTTTAAATGTTCAAAAACTACATTATTTTATGCCTTTAAATAGCGATCAGCTGATATTGTTTACCTCCAGCCAGCAAAATTAGTTGTTGGCATCTGTGCAATTGTTGAACTCAATGTTTACAATGGTTGAGATTGCCCTTGACATTTCTATAGTTCTCTGTATTTTATGGTTATATCTCATCAAACATAAAATTGTCAAGGGGTAGGGCAAAGATCTTTAAAATAGGTAGATATGGCATGACTGTTGTTTCAGCGATACCCGTTTTTCAACAAGAGCGACTTGATTTCCAGCATTCTCCATTTAATCTAAAGGGTAAACAAAGCCCCTTTGACATTTGTGTATTTAATAGCAATATCTGTAATTTCAGATTTATTTCATGATATTCGGTCTCTAAACGGTTTTAACTTTTAAGATGATGTATTGTTGCGCATTTGGGTATACACAGTCCAGAAATCCGGAAACTAAAGAACGGGGAATATCCTTTAAGAGATTTTAAATGAAAGATCTTTGGCATTTTGTACTATAAAATATATATCTAATTAATAGAAATTCGTTTCAAATATTTTTTTTCATGACGATATGTTGGATAGATGTGACGATAAATGTGCTCCTAAAGTGTTTCATTATCGTTCAACAGATTTTAAAATGTTCAAAAACTACAGTATTTTATGCCTTTAAATAACGATCAGCTGATATTGTTTACCTCCGGCTACCAAAATTAGTTGTTGGCATCTGTGCAATTGTTGAACTCAATGTTTACAATGGTTGAGATTGCCTTGACTCTTCTACGGTTTTTCTTTATTCTATGGGGTAGGGGTTAAATTTAGTAATTTATATACTATACTATTTATTATTTACTATACTATATATTTACTATACTATATATTATTTACTATAAATTTAGATAAATTTAAGATACATTTCAACATTTTAAAATTTTTATAATGATTTTAATTTCTACTCTATCTAAAGCTGTACTAGACTGTTGCGAGCATTGCCATATGAAAACTTAAAAGCTGTAGGTGACGTGAAACAGTCTGCTTCCATTAAGGTGTCAAAAGTGATTACGCTAATTAAAAAAATATACTTAAAATTTGTATAGATGTATGAATTTATTTAATTACTTATAAAAGCAGTCGAGAGATTGCTTTCGCACTCACGATAAATTAACCCTTAATCACACAGGGTAAATTAATAATAAATGTGCAGTGTACAGTTATATAACTAATATACATTGCGCATATAGCTATTATAATTAACACGTACGAGACAATCTCCTTTCTATAGATTGCTGCAAAATCTGAATTAAAATAGTGGACTTGTCGGATATTATTGACAGTTATTTATGAACTTGTTGCTGTCTTTCAAAGAGTCAACAAAGTAATATTTGCTAAGACCCATTTAGCTCAGTTGCCAACAGCAGAACCTATAGGGCCTACGTGGTTTGACAAAAGCCTGGTATGTGAAAGAGAGAGAGGAGGTTTCAGTACCCCAAAAATAAGTCCATTCGCTTTATTCTTTACATTTATTTGTGGTAACCATCGATTGATACTCGATAGCAATATGATTTTGCTGAAGAAAATTGCTTAGCGATGATCTGTCTTTCACTAAATGCTTTTTTTCATTAGCCTTTTTTGTTAGACTCAGAAAAGGGATCTTGCAACCGTGTAAAAATCATCATGAATAATAAATAGAATAAATAATTAAAATTATTAATATCTACTAGCAACCCTTGGACTCTTAATTGGTGTCCATTAAAGCCGTCTAACTAACCATCTTTAAAATTAATGCCAATTAATTGTAATTAATTTTTGAAAATGTAAGCTTATTTTAGGTTTTCATTCCTTCCCGGAAAATGAAATAGTTTGATGAGCTGGGGCTGGTAAGTTGTAACCTCTGTGTACTGTATTTAGTGCGCGACCTTTACCCCCTGCCCTGGTAAACAAAGTAAATAAAACTGCGGGCCGAATTATTGTGGTGTTAAATAGAAATAATATTTAGCTAAATGATATTTGCATTTTACTTTGATCTTTTTCGATCGATTCACAGAAGATTAAATTAATTGCTATGTTAACTAGCAATAGAGATACTGCAGAGTCACACTCCGTAATTAAAGCATGCTTTAGGATCCATTTGACTTGATAACAATCTAGTTATGCAAACTTTATTATTATCAATGTATCGTCGGTTATTTAATTAAACTAAATATTCTTGTAACTAAATCACTTAAATTATAGACATGTTTATGAAATTTGTGGCGTAGGGGCTAGAGTTCGTTAAATTTTAGATACTTAAAAATAGGCTTATGTAATTATTACATATAAGCTTCTTGATGTAGTTAAGGGATACATCAAATGCATCTTCTTGTGCTAAAATTAATAAGGATTAAATTGCTACTGTTGCTATTGACAATAATTATAAGAACTATGGAATCAAAGCTAATTCACCAACGAAAATGCATTATCTTCATTATAGTATTCATTTCATTAATAATATTACTGCACTACTGCATGAGAGTATGTAACCGCGATTCTAAGAATGGTTGGATATCTTGCTTTTGCAACTACATGGCTGGTGATAAGTTATACTGAAATTTTACTGATTAATTTACTTTAAGTCACTTTAGAAATGATACATTCTTGATGTTAATATATTTTTGTATTCCTTGCTTTGATCTACAGCTCCTGACACACTTCTCAACACATTACTGAGGAAGTTTTGTTGGTTGTAGTTACTAACAGATATACAGACATTACAGTAGCTACTGTTAACTGCAGAAATGTTAAAGTCATCCCGGATCCTGTCTCAACATTTAGGTATCTGCTCTGTTTTAAATGTCTATCAGACTTCTATACAGTTTATAAGAGATCTCTTAAGTACTTAGGCCCATTGAGTAACCTTTATATGCAGGGTACTAAATCAGCAAATAGCCATTCATATGATGTGCTACTTGTTTGATTAGCCACTTTCTATGTCACTGGTCCTTCAGTTGTAGAACAGCTGTTGTAGCCAAAGTGCACCATCGGTGTGGTGCTCTAGACCTCATCTTATTTAAAATTCTTAGGAACCTCTGGAAGATGGATGATCCAGCAATACTGAAGAGGATAACAAAGAAATTTAACTTTTCAAACGGCCCCCCCCCATTTTCTTTCCCCCGTTTTTGGGGGAAAGAAAAAAGTGGGCAATTTATATAATTATTCAAAATTCTGATATAAGGGTACTTGATTCCTAAACTCCCTTAAAATCAGAGCAAATTGCCTTCAATTCTTCACCATGAAATTTCTTCACTTTTTTAACTGCTTTAAAGATCTACCCTTGTGTGATTCGTAGTCCACACTATGAAGTAAGGCTGCAATAATATCTCACATTACTTGATGGTGTCTTGAACATCAGAGCATAGCTCTAAGCTATAATGTAATTGACACAGCTGAACCAGTATGAAGAGTAGCTTAATATTTACTTAATATTATCCTTAATATTACTTAATATTATTCCCCCGTGTTGTGCTCGGTTGTGGTTGGACCACTACAGAATAGGGAAACCGCAAACAATCTGCCACGTGTACGTAATAGGCTACTAAAGGCAGGAGCTGAGGATGGCAAGAGGGGACCCACATCACCATGAAATATTTTCTCCCCAGGATTAAATGGTATTTAATCCATCTAACTGAGGAAGGCAACGGGAAACCACCTCAGAAGCCATACTTTTCCCAAGCTATAAGCTACATAAGGTATGGATAAGGCATAGACTTTGTTAAGGGATTAACTTGTTGATCTAAGGAGTGCTCTAATGGAGCGAGATAGCAGACTTTGAGTATGAATATGTGCCTTGAACCTGCCACGTGGCAGTGCACTGAAGAGAGAGAGAGATTATCCTAGCAATTTAATGACCACCATGAGACTGTTAATTGTCATCATGGATGATAATTACTCTATGCACGTACCTTGAGTTAACTTATCAGCAGTTTCGAGCATAACGTCTGAGCAGCTTGCTATGTTAGGCTTACTTGTTGGATTTATCAATACTTGCTACAGTTTTACCCATGGACTGCTAAATATATATTATATATATATATATTACCACTGCAGTCTACAGTTAACTGGAAGCCAACTCAAGGAAAAAGGAAACGAGGAATACCTAGAAGTACTTGGCTAAATACGATCAACGAGAATTTGAGAGTATTAGACATTTCATGGGAAGACGCTGTGATGATGATAGAAACAAATGGAGGAATATTGCCGCTCTATGTTCTGTACAGAACACAAGGAACTGATGATATATTACCACTGTGGTAATATATATAGTATATATTTAGCAGTCCGTGGTTTTACCTAAACCAAAGTAAACTATATTTTGTGTAGGCCCTGCCTGTCAGCTGCTAGCTGTACAGCAGCCCTCAGCAGTTGCTGTGGTAGCAGCCGGCAGACGAGCAGCTTCAGCAGCTGTCCAGCCTAAAGAGCCAGCTGGGCCTAAGGTTATAACGGAAATACCAGGTCCAAAATCCAAAGCTCTACTCAAAGAACTTTCTGCAATTCAGGTGAGCTTATCTGCTTATAGTGATATTCTATCTGACTAGTCTGTCTATCTATACAGTATTTCATTAGAGTTCCCTGTAGTGAGAATAATGAGTTGGAATTTCTAATTTGGATATGTCAGTCGATAGAGAGAAAGAGAGAGAGAGAGAGAGAGAGACAGAGAGACTCAGAGAGATAGAGAGAGAGAGAGAGAGAGAGAGAGACAAGCTAGGTGGAGCGGGAGAGGGAGTGGAAATAAAATTGGATACTTGAAAATATGATCAGTTGTGTGACTTAATTTCTGAAATCGATTTAAATTAGTTGATTGATTTGTGAAATGATTTATTTATTTTATTGTACGATTTATCTTCAACTTTAATTTAAAATGTATGCACATTCGTAATAGTTTTTAACTATTTGTAAATAATTGTTACTAAATTTATTTGTCAATCATTTTCAACTTAATCTTTCAATCTTCGTTTACCAGTGTTTTTTCCAGGTTGTTGAAGAATAGACAAACTATAGACTGCAGGTGTCGTAAAAGGCGACAAAGCACTAATTCCAAATCAATGTCAGAAAGGTATTCGGTTGGTGACCGCCTAGGCTCCAGAAAATTGCTACAAAATTTTTCTAATCCCGAACCTAGATAAATTGGGCTACAAGGAAAGATGATGATGATCTATCAATTATTTGTTTGATAATAAAACCGGTTAACTTTAATGTGAGCAATTTTATTTTGAGGAGTTACAATAACTTTAAATGTCAATGATATATTTTTAACTGACCTCTAAATAGTACATTTATCATAGATAATTTTCGTTAATCTTTTGTTTAATACATTAGCTTTGATAGCTGAGTCCATAATGACCTTGCATTCAGATTATTTCAGAGAGATTAAATTGATAACTGGCCTAATTGTTTGCTCTAGGGCTAGTGATTACTATATTTACTGATTAGTTATTTTCCTTGGTGACATGATAGCCATATATGCTCTTCATGAGATTAGATATCCATAGAAGTATTTTTAAATTTACGGTACCCCTCTGTTATCTCATTAAAGCTTATCTCTTTTTTTACCTCTTCAGTTTTTTAGTATCCCATTTATATGGCTTCCACTTCAGACTGGGTTTTGCCCTAATCTTGATACCAGTCTAGTTATATATAGAATTCCGGCCTATGCTGGTTAAAGATTCTTTAAAAATTCAGCGAAGAACGTGACTTTCTATTATAAGCTTTTTATAACCCTATTCTGCCTCTATAAGACAATCAGTTAATTGCCCTTGAACGCATGTGTTGTACTCAGTTTATCGATGATTAATTATATATCTGTGCTAGATGCACTGTTTATTGTGAAGCTAAAATTAATCACCAAAAGTGTCAGCTGCAACAGATCGAGTTTTTGAATGAATCTCAAAAATTACTTATTCAGTTCTGTTCGTAGCACTTAATCCTGTGGAAGTCTTAATCCTATGAAAGTCCTAATCCTATGAAAGTCCAAATCCTATGAAAGTCCTAATCCTATGAAAGTCCTAATCCTATGAAAGTCCTAATCCTATGAAAGTCCAAATCCTATGAAAGTCCTAATCCTATGAAAGTCCTAATCCTATGAAAGTCCTAATCCTATGAAAGTCCTAATCCTATGAAAGTCCTAATCCTATGAAAGTCCTAATCCTATGAAAGTCCTAATCCTATGATAGTCCTAATCCTATGAAAGTCCTAATCCTATGAAAGTCCTAATCCTATGAAAGTCCTAATCCTATGAAAGTCCTAATCCTATGAAAGTCCTAATCCTATGAAAGTCTTAATTCTGTAGAAGTTTTAGTGCTAACAAGGACTTTTTCATCATATAAGGTTAAGTTGATAGTTTTATCTAAAGTCAATAGACAATCAATTTATCAACCTATTAATCATTTCTCTCGCTCAGTGGGAATTCATTTCTCTCGCACTGCCTACTGGTAGGTCCATTGCATATAACTCACCCAAATATTTTAACATCTGATAGTTTGCGGTCCTTCTTACAATATTTTACAATGTGTAAAGTACTACTGTAATGTAGTATATACTACAATGCCACAACATTTCATGATTTGTCTGGTTTTCTAGAACACAGCAGCTGTGCAGTACTTTGTCGACTATGAGAAGAGTGTGGGAAACTACCTGGTCGATGCCGATGGCAACACTTTCCTCGACGTCTACTGTCAGATAGCCTCCGCTCCGCTAGGTCTCTTCTATCATATTAAAGTGCTAGATATCGTCATGATTGAATTCTTGTTTGAACCTATTTTATCAGACAGGCAGCTTTTCTACGAGTGTTTATGTAAAAAGCTGGTAAAGCTAATCTTAAGGTCAGTTTCCTCAAAAGCGATGTCAGTGACGGGCGAGCCCAGAATTTGAACCCCGCACATATTGATCTGCGGTCGAGCGTATTACCGACTTTGCCGCAGGCTCCAGCCTGTATAGCAGTATACGTTTTATGTATAACAGTGTATACTGTTAGAGTTTATGATTGCTGCAGAGTGCATAATTCTTGATAGCTGAGCCGGTGGCTTGTTGGCAAGTTGTTCGACAGCGGATCAGTAGGTGCAGAGTTCAGATCCAGCTCTCTCCATCACTGACACGCTATCGAGTAGCAAACTGATGTTAAACTTGACTTTAGACTCTTTCTTTATTGTGAAAAGCTAGGCTATGGCAATATGTTTAACGTCTGTTTCACTACTAATATTTATGTGTGTGTGTTTAAAATGAAAGTGTTCAAGACAACTCGACACACTCGAGCTACCATCACATCACAATGACTAATTGAAGTATATTGCAGCTTATCGACGCACAAAGATAACTGCATATAAGTAGTATTAAGTACTGGTGTGCCATTGGGGACAATATTTCTCGATGCATCATCAAAAATATGTGCTTGTATAACATATATTTTCTAATTTCAAAATAAAAAGGTGTGAAAAGTGGCTATTGTAAATTATGTAATTCAATTTTTTATATAATTTCTACATTTTCGTGACTTATAATTTATGTTTTAGGCTACAACCACCCCCTCTTCATTGAGGCTGTGCGAGATCCTAAGAACTTGGTTTGTTTCAATATCTTTTATTCGCCAGTCCTAGGATATTAGAGGCAGAATTATATAGGTTTAAAAACTTTATACTGAGGAAATACTCCCTAGCCTAAAGTGACTTCTTGCTTGTGGGATTTTCTTCCCTACCCCTCGCTGAGGTGAAATGAAACTATATCTCCTAACTCCTCTGGAATCTATTTTTCTCATGAGGCGAAAACTAGCTCCAAATAAAAAAATAGCTAAAAATAGCTTGAAAAATCTTAGCTCCCTCAAGCCCTGATGAACTTCAAGTAGCAGACTCGGAAAATTCTCTGTTTATGGATAAATATTGAAATTTTGTGCATTTGAGGCCTGGCGTCCAATGAACTTTGAATGAAGGCT
Organism: Enchytraeus crypticus; assembly: GCA_905160935.1. Classification (NCBI taxonomy): domain Eukaryota; kingdom Metazoa; phylum Annelida; class Clitellata; order Enchytraeida; family Enchytraeidae; genus Enchytraeus; species Enchytraeus crypticus. The sequence goes on along the minus strand of CAJHZI010000211.1, from coordinate 892,801 downwards.
TAGTTTATATTAAGTTACAGACAATTACACCCTTATAAATACATTCATCATCATCATCTTCCCTTAAATCTCAGTTTAACCTTATATATACATTAGTAGGAATAAATTCTCAAGCACATCCTCTTCAATTTAAAGGCTCCTTTTCCTTTATAGTTTTTATAATTCACTTTTAGCTTAAGCGTTATCACTAATATCCCTGTTGATTTTGGCTAATAGTCGCATCCTATGGTTTTTGAAATTTCAGTTTTTAAGTTTTACTAAAAAGCAAATTATAGATGTAAAGGCAGTCAAATTGTAATACTGCCCATGACACTGCCCATGAGATTTGAGTGGCAATGATATTTAATATTAATCAATATCTCAATTTTATTTACTGTTTTCTCTATTAAAATTTGAATTTGAGATTCAATATGATTCAATATTTTGCTGCTAACTTTAATAATTTTCTATTTGCTTTTCTGGTTCTTGTTGCATTGTTGTATGTGCAAGATTCATGTATGGGTTATTAAGCCAGAAATAAAGCAATAAAAAATAATTAAAAATTAAAAAATATAAAATATTTGGCAAAAACTTTTTAACACCTATTAAACTTAGTGTATACAATTATCGTTAGTAAAATACAGTAAACTTCATAAGAGATAAAATAAAATAGTAATGAAGTTGTTACTATTTTGTAGGTACACTTAGTTAATCGGCCAGCTCTTGGTAATCTACCCTCACAGGACTGGATTCAACGATTGCAGAACGCTCTTCTATCTGTATGTCTATGCTTGCATTGCTTAAAACTAAAGCTGGTAAAGCTAAGGTTAACGTCAGTTTCCTCACTCGAAAGCGATGTCAGTGACGGGCGAGCCCGGGATTTGAACCCCGCACATACTGATCCGCTCCTACTGATAGTTTAGTGTAGACATTGCTGATAAATTACCTGTACTAACTCCATATCGCTCTGATAAGTCGCAAAGGTCTGTTACAGAAATAGGTAATTATAATCTGCACATTAGTAATATACAAACACATTTGTGTTAGGTCAAGAATGAAGATGATGATGTGTGGTTTGTTTACACGTAGGTCCTAAGAGCATGAATAGAATGAAGATGATGATGTGTGGTTTGTTTACACGTAGGTCCTAAGAGCACGAATAGAATGAAGATGATGATGTGTGGTTTGTTTACACGTAGGTCCTAAGAGCGAATAGAATGATGATGTGTGGTGTTGTAGGTTAAGAGACACGATGATGTGTGGTTTGTTTCACGTAGGTCTAAGAGCACGAATAGAATGAAGATGATGATGTGTGGTTTGTTACACGTAGTCCTAAGAGCACGAATAGAATGAAGATGATGATGTGTGGTTTGTTTACACGTAGGTCCTAAGAGCACAATAGAATGAAGATGATGATGTGTGGTTTGTTTACACGTAGGTCCTAAGAGCACGAATAGAATGAAGATGATGATGTGTGGTTTGTTTACACGTAGGTCCTAAGAGCATGAATAGAATGAAGATGATGATGTGTGGTTTGTTTACACGTAGGTCCTAGGAGCATGAACAGAATGAAGATGATGATGTGTGGTTTGTTTACACGTAGGTCCCAAGAGCATGAATAGAATGAAGATGATGATGTGTGGTTTGTTTACACGTAGGTCCCAAGAGCATGAATAGAATGAAGATGATGATGTGTGGTTTGTTTACACGTAGGTCCCAAGAGCATGAATAGAATGAAGATGATGATGTGTGGTTTGTTTACACGTAGGTCCCAAGAGCATGAATAGAATGAAGATGATGATGTGTGGTTTGTTTACACGTAGGTCCCAAGAGCATGAATAGAATGAAGATGATGATGTGTGGTTTGTTTACACGTAGGTCCCAAGAGCATGAATAGAATGAAGATGATGATGTGTGGTTTGTTTACAGGTTGCTCCTAAGGGTATGAACAGAATGCAGACGATGATGTGTGGTTCATGCTCTAACGAAAACGCCTTCAAAATGGTTTTCATGGCATATATGGTAACTCAGTTAATTTACTTCTGCTCTTTACACATGTGTTAGAAATTTGCATGGATTTTATTGTCTTTTATCGTGATGGTCATTTAGTACTTAACAGCTTGAGAGGCTTGAGACTCCTGTTCGAATCTCAGCTAAGTTCATGTCGAGGGTCATGATTTGGTATATCCCCATATTTCAATAGATATGGGGAGAGTCTTTGATTTCAGTGGTATGGAAATGGTAAAATTTAAATAGTTTCATTAAAGCGACGTCTAAGTATTGAGTTGTGTAAGTCAATGGCAAACCACCTCAGGAGCCTTACTTACTCTAGCATTGAAATAAAAGTTCTTCTTAATGAAAGTGGACACAATGCTGACAATGGAGAATATAATCACCTTTGAATTACAAGCTTTTTGTGGGTCAGTATATTCAATTCAATTCAAAAGTAAACTATCAGTTATAGAAGGTAGCATTTACTTATAATATAGCAGAGTTTAGTGGTATCATTGTTATGCACTTTCTCATTATTACGCAAGATCGTTTAGTCAATTAATTCTACGCTTCAACGTTTTGTTGTAGTGGTTTCATAGCTGCTGTTTAGTCCTTATGCCTAGTGACTAATAATTTAGTTATTTTAAATTACCTAAAATATAAATACAGTCATTATTAACTATAAGTAATCGGGCCTATATAATATATGTATATATATATATATATATATATATAATAAATGATTATGATTTACTTCTTAAAAGAAATAAGTTATCAAAACCTTTCAAAAGTAATGCAAACGAGTGCATTGCATTTGAAAGGTTTTGATAACTGATTTTTTTAAAAGTTTCGCTAAACTAAACTCTCATTAACTTAAAAACTAAATGTGTCATGCATTTTCGTTGATGCAAAAAGTATAAAAATCAATTCAAATTATTTATAGCCATAAAATTCAAGTTGGCCTAGAGATAGTTATAATTTGTGGTACAGTTTGTATTATTTATTTGAATTATATAAAAATATTATTAATACAATTAAAGATAAGTAATCCTGAAAATTAAATAGTTCTTTACTTTGACTTGTAATGTAACTAAAAGAATTTATTTAAAGTGAGAGAACATAAGAGTTATTGCTTCGGGATGTTGACGGTTTAAACTTCATGCTGATACTTTATACTTCTTCTTAGCACAAAAATTTTGCAGACTGGTCTGGGTGAATTGATCTATAGTGATGTGTTCTGTTTTGGACGTCCCTGACATCATCCCTGGATGAGGGAACTGACGTTAAACTTTTATTATTATTATTACTATTATTGTTAATGAGTAGAAGAAGAAGAGGATGGGAAAGCCCCCCACAGAAGAGGAGATGACAAGCTGTGTGTATAATCAAGCCCCCGGCACTCCCCCACTCACTATTCTCTCCTTCGATCACTCATTCCATGGCAGAACTATGGGTGTGTTTAATGATATTATTTAGTAATGTTCTATGTGTATTCATATACTGTTTACTTCACTGATATTATTATTATTAATAGTCGTACTATTATTTATTATAATTACTTTTTATTCTGTGCCTCTCTGAGCGATTTGAAAAATATATAAAATCTCTAAAATTCCTCTCTCTCATTCCCTGTCCTTCTTCCACTTACTTGAAAACAGTCGCTTGAGAAATTTTACTTTTTGTTGCTCAAGAATTAATTTTCGTTGCTCGAGAATAGATCAGTTCGGTAATTGAAAGCATATTTTGTTGCATGTTAACACTGGTTTGTTTATGTTGAAATCTGATACATATAGTTACATGTAAATGTAATGGGTCTACATTATAGCTTCGTTATAATGCATGCTTATCGTTATAATGGGTGTCAGAGTTAAATTATAAGTGTTAAGTTATTATTTAATTAATATCCGTACAATAGGTTGTAAAGTAAATTACATTTCTAAAGAAAGCTTGTATTAGAAATTTTATGAGGAACTAGTACATTTCAATGGTATTCTATGCAGTGTTTACGTTTTCTTGTCCACTGTTTACATTTGGTGTCCCCGATGTTCTATTTATAGCAATTACTGAAAAGATCTATTAATTTTTGTTGCTCGAGAATTAATTTTATTTAATTGCCCTTCAGAGAGAGAGAGAGAGAGAGAGAGAGAGAGAGAGAGATGAATTATCCCCGCCCATTGGTTTTAGATTTATTTTCTGGCTTTATGTCTCTAATTTCTTAATGATTAATTTAATTGCATTATTTAAAATAATTAATTTAATGAAGAAATTAATTCCTCTGCGTTGATTTTTGGATGGAATTGACAGATATTGCTTTTGAGAGATGGAACTGAGGTTAACATCAGCTTTAGAACTTTTTAGGCTAAGTGTGTCGTCCTCTAACGCATCATTGTAGGTGCTAATCCTCTTGGCTGGAGCCAGTGGCGACGTTGGTAAGATACTCGACCGCGGATCAGTATGTGCGGGGCTCTAATTCTGGGCTCACCCGTCACTGACATCGCTTTCGAGGGAGGAAACTGACGTTAACCTTAGCTTTTTAGCATTTTTTTTATCAGGGAACGCTGTCAGTGTTGGCACTGCCTTAGTAAGAAGGCCAAACCTTAAGTTTGGTCTGGTATAACTGCCGGTTTTCTCAATAACCATTTTTGTCAACATTTCTTGTGATACTTTGTATGATAAGCCTACCCTACCCAAAAACAGTTTGCTAGTAAAATTACCTTTACTCCTATCCCTGAATTTAATGTCTTTCACATGTTAGATACTTTACGGATGCCTTAAAACTTACAGCAACATTTATAGGTGGGCTTTCTTCTTGGTTTTTTGTTTGCAATTATTTGCTTGAGTTTCGAGTTTTGAAGAATTGATTCTATTTGTCGTTTTTAAATACTGCAGGTGTGTTGGGTGTGACTCACACTAAGTGGTTGCACAAGTTGGACTTCCCAGCAGCTGATTGGCCGTGCGTACCATTCCCCATGTACAAATACCCATTGGAGAAACATGCTGAAGAGAACAGGAAAGAAGATCAGAGATGTATCGCCACGGTAACCGTTGCATATTGAACATTTTACATTGCATTAGTTAATTTATCATATGGACGTCCCTGACATCATCCCTGGGTGAGGAAACGGACGTTAAACCTTTATTATTATTATTATTATTATTATCATCATCATATTACAAGCTAAAAACATATTTGTTGCATAGACGCCGTTAGTTATCCTAGTTAGGTGCAAGCTTCAGTGATATTAAAGAGTCGTTGGTTCAAAACTGTATCGAGACTTCTCTGACTGTAAAACACTGGATGTTATGGTTTTATTGTGCTGTATTTCTAGATTCAAGATGAGCTCACAGAGTTATTTTATAAGGGATAAACACTTACCGTTGTCTTGTATATTTTCATTTCATTTGTATTGCATTGTATTGTATTATGTATTGTAGTGTTTTATTGTTTTGTATTGCGTTTCTTTTTTGTTTGTATGTTTACACGCAGGAATTACTGAACCTGCTACAGAGTTGCCTACTTTTCATCATCATCATCATCATCATCATCATCATCATGATCTTCTCTTAAATCCCAGTTGAACTAGGGTCGGGATACGAATAGACCTTCTTTTGAAGTTTTTCCATTCCATTAGTTGCTGGGCTTGTAATTTTCGTTATTTTCCTTCTCGCCATCGTTATTAGTAATCGCTGGTTTTGTTGGCTCATTGATTGCATTTGGAGATGAATAAATAACCTTTCAACATCCTGAAGTATTAGTTATACAAAGCCCCGTTTTTCCAGGTAGTCGCTCATCCATGTACTAACCGGGCCTGATATTTCCTAACTTCGTTTATTCTATGGTATTGTGTAGTTTTATATGACGGGGTATGCTGCAAGTATTGTATGATATTGAATTATATCAAGAGCTGAAGGAAGATCACTGCCTGAAACTGAGACGTGTTGGCGTAGTTTTGTATTGTACGATGTCGATAAAATTGTATTGCTTTGTATCATATTGTATTGCTTTGTATCATATTGTATTGCTGGGTATAATGTATGTATTCTGTTGAGCTATATTACATTTAGATGAAAAGATCTAACAAATAACGCTAAATGAGTTGAACATTGCAGTGTAGTACACTGTATTGTAATGTATATGATTCAAGAAAGATTTACCGAATACAGCGCTAAGGAATTTAAATTGTATTTCACATTGTATATATATACAATATATACTTTACATTGTATTTTAATGTGTCATATTTATTGTATTTATAATTTTAAAAAGAACGATACTAATTGCCACTTAAATACGAAGTAAAATTGACGTTAATCAGAGTTTTGTACTCTACTGTATTGCTTTGTATTTTGTTGTATTTAGATGCGCGAGAAGATAGCAGAATACAACGCTAAGGGGGCGCCAGTGGCTGGGCTCATCGTGGAGCCCATACAGGGAGAGGGCGGGGATAATGTAGGCTCCGCCCAGTTCTTCAGAGACATGCAGAAAGTCTGCGATGAGGTAACAGTAAATACGCAGTAATTATAGTGAAATGATCAACTATGTTGATATCTATCACTTTTTAATACCACATGTTTAAACCGTTAGGCAATTTATTCCACTTTCCGTGTAACCAGTCCAGTGAATGTCCGAGATTTTACTCTCAGATCAGCGGCCGGGATTCGAACCCACGAGGGTTCAATTAACCTCAAGAACTGTCATTTAAAACTGCATGGCGTTACCCCTGCATTACTAAGACATTCAATCAATCAGTCATCAATCAATCAGTCAATGAGTCAATCAGTCGATCGTTTAATTAATAAATTTGACTTTTAGTCATACTATTTATCATGATATAGCTCTGATGATAATATAGTTCTGATAATGAAATAGTTCTGATAATGAAATAGTTCTGATAATGATATAGTTCTGATAATGGTATAGTTCTGACTATGATATAGTTCTGATAATTAATGATATAGTTCTGATAATGATATAGTTCTGATAATGAAATAGTTCTGATAATGAAATAGTTCTGATAATGTAATAGTTCTGATAATGATATAGTTCTGATAATGAAATAGTTCTGATGATAATATGTCTCAGAAATATTGATAACCCTCATTATATCTGTAGGTCTTCTATTTGCCCAATTTCAATGCCTTGAATAGATCGATTCTTCTTTTAGTCCATTTCTAGGTATTATTCAACCAATCTAATTAATCAAGCTGATGCTAAAGTTTACTGAATGATGAATAGTATGACTAAAGGACGAATTTATTAATTAAACGATCGATCGATTGATTGATTGATGATTGATTGATTAATCGATTGCTGATTTATTGATTAAACGATCGATCGATTGATTGATTGATTAAACAGACAGGTATTTACATGATAGTGGACGAGGTACAGACAGGGGGAGGAGCCACGGGTCAGATGTGGCGTCACGAGTCGTGGGGGCTGCCCCGCCCTCCACATATCGTCACATTCAGTAAAAAAATGTTGACAGGCGGCTTCTACTTCACTGACGAAATTCTGCAAACTGAGGTTAACTTATACATTAGCTGCATTGGTATATGTTTAGTTACATAGGTAGGTTGTAGTGTGCTTAAAGTTAAGTTTCAGGAGCACGAGGCTCCTCTTCAAGACGACTCGACTAACTAGAGCTACCGTCACAAAGATTAAGGTAACAGCAACTTACCATCAGGTCAATTCTGTACGCGTATCAACTACAAATAAGGGAAGTAACTTACATACATTAGCTGTACTGTTATATGTTTAATTTACTTCATGTATACTGAGGTGTTAACTTCTAAATATTTTCCATTCTCAAAACAAAGACTAACTTACATTAGCAAAGACTGAGCCTACATACAATAACTGCATTGTTATATGTTTAATTTATTTCATGTAAACTGTGGTGTTAACTTCTGAGTACTTTCTCAAAACTGAGAATAACATACAGTTACATAGGTAGGTAGGTTGCAGTGTGTTTAACGTCAAGGTTCAGAAGCACAAGGCTTCTCTTCAAGCCGACTCGACACACTCGAGCTACTGTCACAAAGATTTAGGTAACAGTAAGTTACTGTTGAGGTAACAGCTGTTACCATTAATTCCGAGAGAATTAATTTATAAGATAATTAATTTATAGTATATATACATACATTAGCTGCATTGTTACATGTTTAATTTATTTCATGTAAGCTGAGGTGTTAACTTCTAAATACTTTACTCTGCTTTCTCTTAACTGAGATTGAAATACATTAGCTGCATTGTTATAATTACGTGTAAATTTATTTTATGTAAACTGAGGCGTTAAACTCTAAGGATACTTTCTGTAAACTGAGGTTAACATTGAGTTATATTCATTAGCTACATATGTTTAATTTACGTCATGTAAACTGAAGTGTTAAACTATATAAATTTATTTTATTTTCTGTAAACTTTATATAAATTTTATTTACTTTCGGAAATAGAGCAAAAATATAAACGTTCACTAAAATTCTTTCAAACGAGGTTAAGGTCCAAATATTTAATAACAAGCAGTATTAACCCTGGATTAAGGGTTATTTAACAAGCATTATTGACCCTGGATTAAGGGTTATTTAACAAGCAGTATTAACCCTGGATTAAGGGTTATTTAACAAGCACTATTAACCCTGGATTAAGGGTTATTTAACAAGCAGTATTAACCCTGGATTAAGGGTTATTTAACAAGCACTATTAACCCTGGATTAAGGGTTATTTAACAAGCATTATTGACCCTGGATTAAGGGTTATTTAACAAGCATTATTGACCCTGGATTAAGGGTTATTTAACAAGCAGTATTAACCCTGGATTAAGGGTTATTTAACAAGCACTATTAACCCTGGATTAAGGGTTATTTAACAAGCATTATTGACCCTGGATTAAGGGTTATTTAACAAGCAGTATTAACCCTGGATTAAGGGTTATTTAACAAGCATTATTGACCCTGGATTAAGGGTTATTTAACAAGCACTATTAACCCTGGGTTAAGGGTTATATATTTAACAAGCACTATTAACCCTGGATTAAGGGTTATTTAACAAGCAGTATTAACCCTGGGTTAAGGGTTATTTAACAAGCAGTATTAACCCTGGATTAAGGGTTATTTAACAAGCACTATTAACCCTGGATTAAGGTGTTATTTAACAAGCACTATTAACCCTGGGTTAAGGGTTATTTAACAAGCAGTATTAACCCTGGATTAAGGGTTATTTAGCAAGCACTATTAACCCTGGATTAAGGGTTATTTTACAAGCAGTATTAACCCTGGATTGAGAGTTATTTAACAACCATTATTGACCCTGGATTAAGGGTTATTTGACAAGCACACAAGGCTTCTCTTCAAGACGACTCGAGCTACCGTCACAAAGAGTAAGATAACAACAAGTTATCATTTTAGTTACATGTTGTAACTATATTTTAGAGATGTATCTATTGATTGACTCTATTGTACCTCACTTGAGCGATGATTATTATTAAATCACTCAGGGTTACCGGGTGTTCAACACGTGGATGGGGGACCCCACTAAGGTGGTACTGCTGGAGGCCCTAATCAGGGCCATCAAAGAACAAAACCTCCTGGAGAGTGTGACCAAAGTGGGTCAGGTTCTACTGAAGGGCCTCGAACAGCTTCAGGTGGGAATAGATGATAGGCTTAGAATTGTTATAATATAGTGTTTATCTTTATCTTAATAATATAATGATTTAATATAGTATTCTCTGATACAATAATATATCTTTATAATATAATATAATGATTAATGTTTATCTTTATTGTATAATGATTAATGTTTATCTTTATTGTATAAAATAATGATTTATCTTTATATTTATTATATAATACAATGATTTAATATAATGATCTCAGATACAATGATTCATCTTTAGCTTTCTTTATAATATAGAGATTTACCTTTCTTCTTCTTCTTTTTACTTCTTTATTTCTAGTATAATGATATGCTTAGTCTTTATTTGAAAATAATTTGTAATGATTTAGCTTTATCTTTATTTATAATATAATGGTTCATCTTTATTTATGATAAAATGATAAAATGATCTCTGATATAATGATTTATTTGTAATTATCCAGATATTTTCAATATCATTTAATTTCCTGGTCATTATATTAGTCATTGTGTTTTGACTGGTGGTTGTATTATGACTAGTCATTGTGTTTTGACTGGTGGTTGTATTATGACTAGTCATTGTGTTTTGACTGGTGGTTGTATTATGACTAGTCATTGTGTTTTGACTGGTGGTTGTATTATGACTAGTCATTGTGTTTTGACTGGTGGTTGTATTATGACTAGTCATTGTGTTTTGACTGGTGGTTGTATTATGACTAGTCATTGTGTTTTGACTGGTGGTTGTATTATGACTAGTCATTGTGTTTTGACTGGTGGTTGTATTATGACTAGTCATTGTGTTTTGACTGGTGGTTGTATTATGACTAGTCATTGTGTTATGACTAGTGGTTGTATTATGACTAGTCATTGTGTTATGACTAGTGGTTGTATTATGACTAGCCATTGTATTATGACTAGTGGTTGTATTATGACTAGTGGTTGTAATATGACTAGTCATTGTGTTATGACTAGTCATTGTGTTATGACTAGCATTGTGTTATGACTAGTCGTTGTGTCATGACTAGTCGTTGTGTTATGACTAGTCATTGTGCTATGACTAGTCATTGTGTTATGACTAGTCAATGTGTTATGACTAATCATTGTGTTATGACTAGTCATTGTGTTATGACTAGTCATTGTGTTATGACTAGTCATTGTGTCATGACTAGTCGTTGTGTTATGACTAGTCATTGTGTTATGACTAGTCATTGTGTTATGACTAATCATTGTGTTATGACTAGTCATTGTGTTATGACTAGTCATTGTGTTATGACTAGTCATTGTGTTATGACTAGTCATTGTATTAATTCTTGTACCCATTTGTGCTCATTCATTAAAGTATGGCGGCAAGACTTGTAAATTTAATTGTAGGTAGTTTTCGATGTTTTATTGGCAAACCGAAATCTGCTAGTTTGTTTCCTATATTAGCCATATTTTATTCTTGTATTATTTATTAAATATTACTTGTTATATACCGATATATTACTTATTGAAGCCATATTTTAATCTTATCCTCTCCCAATATTTAAAACTCTTGCTCATCGCAAAATTAACTTAATTCTACAAGGTTAAACGAACCTCTGTATTGACTTGAACTTATGTGTTTATTTATTGTATTGTAGTGTTTTATATTGTATTGTATTGTATTGCATTTAATGACATCGCTTTCGAGTGAGGAAACTGACGTTAACCTTAGCTTTACCAGCTTTAATGCAGTGCGTTCTATTACCCTGCGTTATATTTGATGAAATCGTATCTCATTTCATTTGATTGCATGGTAATGTAATGTAATGTATCGCATTGTATTGTATCGCATTGTATTGTATTGTATCGTATTGTATTGTACAGACTCAGTACAGCAGTCAGATAATGGACGCTCGGTGTTGGGGTGTATTTGGAGCGATTGACGCGAGAGATACGTCATCAAGGGATAAGCTGCTCAAAGCTCTCGTCAAATCAGGTCCGCGTCTAGACTGTTATTTTATAATCTTTCACTGGCATTGCTTCAATACTGGCTTGTTAATTCCAAAATTTAGAATTACCCGCGTGTTGTATCTGGGCCACTCAATAATAGATCAAATGCAAACTGCACACGAGTCGCAAAAGGCGACTAGACAAGATCTGAGGATGGCAGAGGTAAACTACCTCAGAAGCCACAGTTTTCCCAACCTATCTTCTACATTAAGGTACGGGTAAGGCATTGCCTTTTGTGAAGGGATTAATTAACTTGTTGATCTATGGTGGGCTCTTTATTGAATGCGAAAGCAGATTGTAAGAATATGTACCGTGGTTCTGCCACTTTGCAGATCACGAGAGAGAATTCTACAATAAAGTAACTTGAAGCTAAGTTTAACGTTTCTTTCCTACCACAGAAACTATTTATGTAAACGTTCCAGTGAGGAATCGACTCCATAACCTCTTGCATAGGAGACAAATGTGCTATTGCTTACATCTCTGCTCTCCCACTGATCCAGTTGTTTGTATTTCCTTCTTAATTCTGACTCTTTAATTTTCTAGATATAGTCTCACAGTTTACAAGCCACATCACGATGCAATTTGTTGGTATGTATGTGCGGCTGGAGGCAGTGGCGATGTGGATAAGGTACTCGACCGCGGATGTGTGGGGTTCAAATCCTGGGCTCGCCCGTCACTGACATCGCTTTCGAGTGAGGAAACTGACGTTAACATTAGTTTTATCAGCTTTTTAGAGATAACTTGCATGTTAATAGAAAGTTGCGATATTATACTATTGCTGTTATTGTGCGTACAGGCATTCAGATAGGAGGGAACGGCACACGGAGCATCAGGTTTCGTCCTACACTTATTTTTAAGCCCCATCACGCCGAGATACTGCTGGATAAGTTCAATCAAGTGCTGAAAGAAAACAAGTGAAAACTACCCGGAGAATTATCAGTACGATTCGATAAAGAAGAATCAAATTGGAGCGATTGAATCACTGATATCTGCTTCAGATGATGAATATGACGTTAAACACTTCCTATTGTTACGTATTGTAATTAGTTATGAACAATTATTTATTTGTTTATTAAAATTTTCAATAGCCTAGTCATAAACGTACTTGCCCGACAAGCCGATGTATGCGAATTCAATTTCCGTCAGTGTCGATCACTAGGCTAAACCTGTAAGAGTCGATGTATAACTTCAAATTATGAATATTGTCTATTGTTGCGTTATTTTTTAAATTGTTTTGGTTTCAAATAAATAATAGGCCTAATAATAGTGAACTTTCCAAAAAGCTTACTACAGTTTTTACTGTGATATAACAGTCCGATGATTGGAATCTTTCTGGATTATGTTCGTTCAATCAATACGCTTGTGGTCGTGGTTGATCCACTGGAGTTTGATGCATTTTATTTAGGCCTATCTCTCTGTCAGTTAAACGCCTATTGGCAGGTACTGATATATATTTTTCATCCACTTGTCCTTTTCCTCAATCTTCCTTGTGTTGTTTTCATCAAGGACCTCAATCTTCCTTGTATTGTTTTCATTAAGTACTTTTTCATCAAGTACTCTTTCATCAAGTACTCTTTCATCAAGTACTCTTTCACCCAGTACTCTTTCATTAAGTACTCTTTCATCCAGTACTCTTTCATCAAGTACTCTTTCATCAGGTACTCTTTCATCAAGTACTCTTTCATTCAGTACTCTTTCATCAGGTACTCTTTCATCAAGTACTCTTTCATCAGGTACTCTTTCATCAGGTACTCTTTCATCAGGTTCAGTCTCAATGGATGTCAATTAAATTCCTATGACTGTGATCATTAAAAAAAGCTCTAGTCATCTGATTTCCCATCTTGTGTATGTTAATAATGTTTTTAAACACCAAACAGAATAGTTTCTAACATGTTTAGCGTGAGTGTAACATACAAGGCTGTGTTATATAATTGAGCAACAATCGACTAGAGATCCCCATTAATGAAGAAGTGCTGATGTCAACATGGAGTAGTCACTGCACTAAATTTTGTGAGCTTATTACATATGTTGTTGTTGTTGAGGATTGTCGTTAAACTATTTCCAGTTCACTTATAACACTGTACGCAAAGTGCAACCCTAAATCATAAACTAACAGTGTGATCAATCGAGTGTTTAGAGTGTGATAAATTGAGTGTTTATATTTTTATATATGCTATATTAAAGGTGTGTCATATAATCGCGTAGAGTATTGTAATCATAGTTTTAGACTTTTAGCTCACCTAGAAAAACGCTTACATTCATTATGCTTGTATTATCTATATCAGCTTAATTGTTTTAATCCGAGTGTAACTTTATTAAATTGTTCTTATCAAGTTGTCAACATCGACTCGAGACGAATAGTCAATAATGACTAGCTAATTCAGTCCGGAATCAGTTTCCTGCGTTTCCGCAGTTCCCATGTATTTTCCAGTTTCTACAATATTTATCGATTGAATGATTTTTGGCCAATGCACGTTTGATTAGTATTATCGGCTAATGCATGTAACTTTTGTTTGATTAGTATTAACTATGAGTAGCTTATATTTGTATAAAATACTTGCTATGATATTCAATAGTATTTCTACTAAATTCTTTATCGTTTTGCAACAACTATTTTGTATCAATTTTTGTACTGTTCATACTAAGGCCAGACTTTTATTGCTATTTATTCGATCAATTTGTTTAATTAAATACGCAAAAGTGCTCGCACTTGACCATCATATCGGGTCTGTCACAAATTCACTACGATTCTGGAGCTGTTATTCTAAAGACTGGCCTGGATTTAAACCCTAGAATCCTGAGTCAGTAGAGCTGAAGTTCAATAGTTTATCCACTTGACTATTAACAATCTATTAGACGTTGTAGCCTACGTTACGTTGTAGCCTATGTTACGTTGTAGCCTATGTTACGTTGTAGCCTATGTTACGTTGTAGCCAATGTTACGTTGTAGCCAATGTTACGTTGTAGCCTATGTTACGTTGTATCCTATTGTATGAACCAAAGCAGGCCCTAAAGAGCACCCTCTAGTGCACCACTATTGCACAAGTGTGACTATTCCTGTCTCAATCTTTTGAGTATATCAATACTTGGTAACTAAAGTTGAGGTGTTTTGTGTTAGCTGTGAGCCTAAGCAAAAAAAGTATATACTAAAGAATTCATTGCTGCTATCCTTTCCTATTACCTGGGAAATAATAATAACAACAATAATAATAATAATAATAATATCACACACACACACACAGTCAAGTACTCACACGCATTCGATTATTCGCACTTTCACTCTCTGACAATCACACGCTCGCGCAATCACGAACTCTCAGTCATACCCACTTAATCACGCACACTCGCCAAGATACACACGTACTTACAAGCTCCTACACAATCACCCACACTCTCTCACGCATTCACGCTCTAACAATTCGCTCACTCACTCGCACACTCTCACTCGTACGCACTCAAACTCACCTCACTCCCTCACACACTCATTCACACACTCTCACTTATACGCTCACTCACACGCACTCATCACTCTCTCTCACTGACTCACTCGCACACTCACACTCGCTCACGCACTCGCACACTCATTCACACACTCTCACTCATACGCTCACTCACACCAACTCGTCACTCACTCTCGCTCACCTCACTCACTCATTCACCCACTCGCACACTCACTCTCATACACTCACACACTCATTCACTCGCTCACTCTCACTCGCACTCACACACTCGCTCACTCCCTCACTCACTCATACTCGCTTACTCACTCACACTCACCTCACACACTCATTCACACACCCACACTCGTACGTTCACTCACACTTACTCACTCACTCGCACACTCACTAACTCGCACACTCACTCACTCCCTCACTCCCTCACACTCACTCATTCACTCACTCACTCGAACACTCGCTCACCGACTAACTCGCACACTCCCTCACTCACTCTCACTCCCTCACACTCATTCATTCACTCACTCACTAACTCACGCACTAGCTCACTCACTCACTCGCACACTCACTCATTCACGCACTCGCTCGCTCACTCACTTGCACTCTCGCTCACACACTCTCACACGCACTCACACACTCGCTCACTCATTCATTCACCCACTCGCACACTCACTCGCTCCCTCACACACTCACTCTCACACCTCACTCGCTCACTCACTCGCTTACTCACTCACTCGCATACTCGCTCACTCACTCGCACATTCACTTACCGACTCGCTTGCTCACTCACACTCTCACTCACACTCACCACTCGCTCACTCACTCACTCACCCACTCACACTCACTCACACTTACACACACTCACTCCCTCACTCACTCTCACTCACTCAATCACTCAATCACACACTCTCACTCACACGCACTCACACACTCTCCTCACTCACTCACCTCACTCACACACTCGCTCGCTCATTTACTCGACTCGCACACTCAAACACACACCGACATACAAACACACACAAGCACAAACACATAAACACAATCACAAAGACATAAACATAGGAACAAAAAACGAACAAAAATATACAATCAAACACACACCCATTAACACACAAACACACAATAGAACAATCACACAAACACACACAAATAAAAACATACAAAAACACACAAGCACACACATACAAAAAACATACACACATAAAAACACACACATTCACGCACACAAAGAACAAACAAACCAATACACAAACAACGCGCACAAACACCACACAAAAACACAAACACACACACACAAACAAAAAACCCACTCGCAAACGGACATACACCAAAACCCACAAATACACACTCGAACATACACACAAACACGCACACATTGATACACACACAAACATACACACACACACAATCACACAAACAAGCACATAAACACAAACATACACGAAAATATACAAGCAATACAAACAAACAAACAAGCGCACACAAATATAGTCACACAAAAACATAGACAAACACAAACACACACACACATCAAAACACACGCGCACACAAACTAACACACATACACAAACACACACACGCATAAACACACACACACAAGAACGAACAAGCATGTACAACAAATACACATATAAACGCACACTAGCAGCACAGGAAGACACATACAAACAAACACACACATACACACACGCAAAAATACACAAACTAAAACATACAAAAACACAAACAACAAAGACACACACACAAACAAGTACAAGCATAGACTCAAGCACATATACACACAAACACAAACGCACAAACACAATCACAAAGACGCAAAGACACAAACAAATACATACAAAAGCACACAAACACACACACTCATAAAAACACACACACATTCACTCACACAAGCATCACACAACCAAATACACACTCAGAAAAATACACATACACAAACAAAAAGATATAGACACACAAACAAACCAACACAACACATTCAAACACAAACGCACACAAATACACTTACTCTTACCCACTCACAAACGCATACTCACAAACACACACAAATGCACACTCAAACATACACACACATACACACAAAAAAACAATCACAAAGACACAAACTACCACAAATACAAACACACAACAGAGACACAAATACACATAAACACGAACACACACAAACATACACACAAGCAGATACAAATGCACGAACACACACACATACATAGACAAACACACACACACAAACAAGCATACACAAGCACACAAGCAAACATGAGCACGAATACACAAACACACCAACACATACACAAACACACAAACACACGGACACAAAAATATGAACACACAAACTCACACACACACACACACACACTCAAACACACACAGAAACACACGCAAACAAGCGCTTACACACTCATGCAAACAAACAAACACACACAGAAACACGCAAACATTCACACACAAAACACACATACACACAAACACACACACACACTCACAGACACACACACAAAACACACACATAAATACACACACACACACGCAAAGCACCCACACACATAAATGCACACGCACAAACGCACACAGAAAAGCACACATACACACACACAAACATAGACACACACAAACACAAACACACAAAAGAACAAGCATAACCATACAAAACAAACACACAAACAAACGCACACAAGCACCACAGGAAGACACATATACACACAAACACTCACAAACACACACACGCAGAAACACACAAACTAAACATACAAAACACAAACATCACAGACACACACACATATACATACAAACATCCACTCAAACACACACACAAGAACACACATGAAAACACACACACACAATCACATAAACACACAAACAAAACTCACACAAAAACACACAAACACACACACATAAAAACACATATACATAAAAACGCACACACACATTCACACACACAAACACACACACAAAACACAAACAACACACAAAAACACAAACATAGACACAGAGAAACACACACAGAACCACACAAATAAACCAACACAAACACACATACGAACACAAACGCACACAAACACACTCACTCTTACCCACTGACAATGCACACACACAAACACACAGACAAATATATACACAAAAAAATCACAAGTACACAAACATACAAACACAAATAAAAACACACAACAAACACACAAATACACATAATCACAAACACACACAAACGCACGAACACATACAGACACACACACAAATAAGCACACACAAGACAAACACACCAACATACACACACACACAAACAAATATACATAATCACAAAGAAACACACAAACATACACAAACATACATACAATACAAACAATACAAACAACACACACACACACAAAAATAGACATGCACACACAAATACTCACACTAACACACACACACAAACACACACACGCACACAAACTCAGACACACTCACAAACACACACACAAAAACGAACAAGCATACACAACAAACACACAAACAAACGCACTCAAGCACCACAGAAAAATACAAATACAAACAAAGACACACAAATACACCCACACGTTAACACACAAACAGAAACATACAAAAACACAAACATCAAGGACACACACAAACACATACAAACATACACTCAAACACACACACACACAAACACACATAAACACACAAATACAAACGCACAAACACATTTACAAAGACACAAATGCACAAAGACAAAGATACAAACAAACACACAACAATTGCACACAAACAGTCACACTAACACACACACAAACACACAGGAACATGCAAGCACACAAACACAGACACACAAACACAAACTCGCAAAGATACAAAGACACGAACACAAATACACAAACACACAGACGAGCACACAACCACACACACACACAAACACACAAGAATACAAACTGAAACACACAAACACACACTGAAACCAACAAACAAACAAATACACTCACAAAGAAACGCACAAACATACACACAGATAAACAAACTCACAAACAAGCACCCTCACAAGCACACACACGACCACCCTCACAAACACACACACACTCACACAAATTCAGAACTAACTACATTTATCCTACTATACGTGACCTAAATAAACGTCAGACTCAAGTCATCGTCGTCCTTGCCGGTAGCTTCATACTCCATAGCCTGCCTCTGTAGTAGTAGTAGTACATGTTTGTTTAGAAATTCATCAAACACCGACAAATAATTGTGAAAACAGATAAATCAGCAGACAAAAGTGAGAATCAACATATGTAGCATCAAACAGAAACTAAAATTTGCTCACCACGGCCATCAGAGAGGGTACTGAAGTACCCTATCGAGCTGACCACCGCAGTGAGCAAAGAAAGAAGGAAATCGAAGAAACACTAAAGTTTTGTCTAAAACATGACAACAGTAATATGTTATGTTGATGTCACTAGGATTGTAAATAGATTACCCATGATAATATACTGTATGACATTATCTAATATATATCAGATTTTAGATAGTAATTCAATAATTACCAAGATTCCATAAGAAAAAGTCTGTATGACACCTTAAAAGAATTAAAAGAGTTTTTAAGTTGCGAATTGCTATAGGTATAGCATTCCATATTGAGCATCCTTCAAATACATTAGATGAGAATCTCTAACCTCCCACTCTGTTGTGTGGGAGGCAATGGCAGCTGAACACCCAAGCGACTGCTGTAGAGCACGACAGGTCAGTGACTAGTGATCGTTGTCATGGTAAAGATATCCACTGTTGACGTTCTCCATGCGAGTAAAATCTACGCTATAAAAGAAATACGAAGTAAATTCAAAGAAATTCAAAGATATGAAAGATGACTGTAGCTGCAGAACCCGTGACGTAGAAACGTTCAAATAATCGTCATTGGATACGACGATATACAATCAACCGATAACGATTTCAAACAAAAGTCAAAGCTATAATCTGTAACAAAGTAAAAGCACCCAGTTATAATCTGCAACAAGAGTAAAAGCACCTGGTTATGACCTGCAACAAACGTTAAAGCTCCCAGGTATAATCTGTAACAAAAGTGAAAGCATCCAGTTATAATCTGTAACAAAATTAAAAGCACCCAGTTATAATCTGTAACCAAGGTAAAAGCATCCAGTCATAATCTGTAACAAAAGTACTAACTGCTCCAGATCTCCAGGTATCTTCCACTCACTGCTCCAGATCTCCAGGTATCTTCCACTCACTGCGCCAGGTCTCCAGGTATCTTCCACACACTGCTCCAGATCTCCAGGTATCTTCCACTCACCTCACTGCTCCAGATCTCCAGGTATCTTTCACTCACTGCTCCAGATCTCCAGGTATCTTTCACTCACTGCTCCAGATCTCCAGGTATCTTTCACTCACTGCTCCAGATCTCCAGGTATCTTTCACTCACTGCTCCAGATCTCCACGTATCTTCCACTCACTGCAACACTAAGGCACAGGACTTAGACGCTCTTATAGCTTTCATTGAAACATAAGCAGGTCTTCTTAAAACAGAATAAAACACAGGTGAGATTGTATTGTAGTATTTAACAATTACACAGTAACATAAAAAAAACAAAGAATGCGAATCTAACTTTACCCAGAAATTTTAAATTCCAATAGTAAAATGTCTCAATTAAACATTTATACTCCCAATGATATATTAATTGTATAGGCAGTGTTTCCCGTGTTGCGATCCTAGAAACTAAAGCTTAGGCAAATCGTAGTCTGCAAGTGTCGTCAGAGACGACTGATCAAGTACTGAGAAGGCAACGGGAAACAACTTCAAAAGCATAATGTAGCCTACAGAACATTACGATGCGGCTGAGTCTTTTTTAGTCTTTCATGAAGGGATTAACTCGTTAAATATCTTTAAATATGTTAAATGTTAAATATTTGAATATGAAACCGAAGAAATGATCGCCAGCGTCTCCTCGGCGTCTTCTCCTCAGTGTCTCCTCGGCGTCTTCTCAGCGTCTACTCGGCGTCTACTCGGCGTCTTCTCCCCAGCGTCTCATCAGCGTCTCCTAAGCGTCTCCTCAGCATCTCCTAAGCGTCTCCTCAGCCTCTCTTCGGCGTCTCCTCAGCGTCTCCTCGGCGTCTTCTCCTCAGCGTCTACTCGGCGTCTCCTCAGCGTCTCCTCAGCATCTCCTAAGCGTCTCCTCAGCCTCTCTTCGGCGTCTCCTCAGCGTCTCCTCGGCGTCTCCTCGGCGTCTTCTCCTCAGCGTCTACTCGGCGTCTCCTCAGCGTCTTCTCCTCAGCGTCTACTCGGTGTCTCCTCAGCGTCTACTCGGCGTCCAATCAACCAATCAATCAATCCATCAATCAATCAATCAATCAACCAATCAATTCATCAATCAATCAATCAATCAACCAATCAATCAATCAATTAACCAATCAACCAATCAATTAAACAATCAATAATTGACATCAAATAATTGGTAGAAAGAGCGTATATATATCAGAAAAGTTTTCAGAAATTGTATTAAATAATATAATCAAACAAGTAATTTAATCAAACAAATCTGACAAGAAATAGAAAATGCAGTAACACCAGCAAGTACAGTGCTGGCATATTATCGACCAAGATAACTTTAAAAACTACGAAAAATTAAACCTAATCGAAGGATAAAGTTGTTTTGAAAATACTACGCCATAAACCTTCTGCTACTCAGTTCACTATGAAGGAGAAAGAGGGATAGATTTTACTACAAACTATATCATATGAGTCATTATTTATTTATTGTGTATCACAGGTTATTGTACTTCTAAAATTCATTATCATCATCATCTTCGTTCTCATCCTCATCATCATCATCATCATTATCATCATCATCACCCTCACCATCATCATCAACCCGAACACAACACGAGGATTGTATGTCTAGACGTACTGAGTGATTTATCTACTTGATAGGGCATCTCGATTCTTTGCGCCTCTCACCGCTCCTAATCGTCGAGATTTCAATAATAATAAAGAACATTAGAGAGAACTATGTTCATTAAAAGTGCACATACAAGCACACGGTCATCAAAGAGGGTGTACATACACTATCTAGTTGACAGCCAGCAATCACGTATGAACAAGCAAATATACAACTTGACATGAAGTTTAAGTGACAGATCCTGAGGTGAATTTAACCCTCGTGGGTTCGAATCGCAGCCGCGTTGATCTGAGAGTAAAATCTCGCACATTCACTGGACTGGTTATACGGAAATGGACTAAATTGCCTAACGGTTTAAACATGTGGTATTAAAAGCGATAAATATCAACGTAGTTGATCATTTCACTCTAATGCTTGTTTACTTTTATTACTTTTTTACTTCGACACTGTAAATTTTAGCTTTTATAATTTTATTAAAATGATAATTGAAGGTAGATAAGTAAAACAAAACTGTTACTCTCTCAAATACTGTATTGCAGAGAAGATAATTAAATGCCTAACTATAGAGTAGATTAATAGAGTTCATCTATTTTAGATAAAGAGAAATAACATAACAAATACTGATTTAAAGAGCCACTCATATGTGCACATGAAGAGGAAAGATGAAAAAGACAGAGTGGAGGCGTTATATACCATGGACCTACCAGTAGGCAGTACACTAAGAGAGAGAGAGAGAGAGAGAGAGAGAGAGGAAGGGAGAACAAACACTGGGTCAGAATTTCAATTGCTTGTTTGAGACCAAAGCAATAGAGCTTACAAACTACCTACATAACTAGTATAACATAACATAATTAACAAACTTGCAACATAACATAAATGATCAAAGATATTTAGTTAAGCTTACCACGTGTATTTCTCATTACACGCATCAAGTAGAATTTGACAGCTTGAAGTCACACGTGTAAATGACGCCCTGGTATTAATCCACTTCCTACCAGAGCCTGGCCTCAGCCTAACTGACCCCCCCACGCGCAGCTCTGGACAAAGTTCAACCCTGGCTCAGCTAGGCCGTTATTAATCAGGTGGCGAGGCCTAACTGTGTAGTGTTACAGTAGGCCTAGGCTGCAGTCAACTGTGACCATAAAAGGCTATCTGATGTACAACTTTTGAACTGTCTTGTCTCTAATAACTTCCTGGTATGCCATAGAAAATATATCTTGACAAGATGAAATTAATATATCTCTCTCTCTCTTAGTGCACTGCCTACTGGCAGGTCCATGGCATATAACGCCTCCACTCTTCTCTGTTATCCGCTTTCGTCTTCATTTCCACATATGAGTGGGTGTTTAAATCGTCTAACATATCTAATCTCGGCCTGCCCCTGCCTCTTTTTCTTTCCATTCAGCCTTCTATGACCTCTTTTAGTAGACCTTCCCCCTTAGAAAGTGTCCTATCCGTCTCTTCTTCTTAATTCTTAATACATTTATAAACTGTCTATCTGTGCCAACTCTCTCCAGGACTTCCTCATTTGTAACATTTTGAGTCCAGATAATCCACTCCATTCTTCTCCAAATCCACATTTCCAATGCCTGTAGTTACCTAATATCATCCTTCCTTAAGGTCCATGTTTCGCATCCATACAATAGCGTGGTCCAAACAAATGTTTCACTATCTCCATCTTTGTGTCTTTCTTTAGACTTTTTGTTAAAAGTTCTTTCCTTATACCGAATAGGTCACAATGAATGCACAAAGTGAAATGTATGCAGTATTGTACATCAGAATATGCCGAAAATCAATGGAGAAGAAGATTATGTGGACTGATGAAGTTTCAACCATGGCCTGATGGCGAGGAACCAGACGCTAAATGATTATTGATTGATTGATTGAAGCTAAAATTATAAATAATAAAATATGAAAGCAATCATGAGTATTTAAATAACAACCTTATTAGGCCTACACAAATTAAGGGAGTAATAAACTTCTGATTACAGAAGAGTAAGTCAATAATTAAAGTACTAAACTTCCCAAGAACATTCTATCTTGTACAATATTATATGATGTTCGATTGTGTCTGGGACTGAAGAATAGACCAATGGTTAACTGCACGTGTCGTAAGAGGCGACAAAGCAAAACTGAAGAAGGCAACTGGAAGCCACCGCGGAAGCCATATTTTTCCCAAATTATAGACTACATGAGGAATGATTAGGGCGAGTTAATCAGACTCTGATTATGAATATATATCTTTGACCTGCTATTTGACAGAAAACTTTATATATATATATATATATATATATATATATATATATATATATATATATATGTATATATATATATATATATATATATATATATATATATATACAGGGTGAGTAAAAAATAAGATTGCACCTGCAAAAAGTTTGAATATCTTAGGCTATTGTTAATATTTTCCAATCTCGGCCTGACCCTGCCTCTTTTTCCTTCCATCCTACCTTCTATGATAAGTATTAATTTTACAACATTGCGCAATAAAATCAACAAAACGCTTTTCCAAGCCGCATTGTTCTAGAATTTTTCTATCAAGAACTTGATTTCAACTGGTTTTTCTGGCCTACAATCTCTAATCTCATAACTCGTGTGTGGTCTTTACTTCGATCAGCTTTGTCTTTGGGGATTTTCCTTAAAACAATAGAATAGATTAATTGTTGAGACCAGTTGAGCCGTGCCAATTAACTGGTTCTGTGTCGTCTGTTCACTCAGTTAATTATACCACTCGAGCTAACAGTATGACATTGTATGACATTGTATGACATTGTATGGTAGTGTATGACAGTGTATGACTGTGTATGACTGTGTATGACTATGTATGACAGTGTATGACAGTGTATGACAGTATCAAAGTGTATGACAGTGTATGACATTGTATGGCAGTTTATGACAGTGTATGACTGTGTATGACTGTGTATGACTGTGTATGACTATGTATGACCGTGTATGACAGTGTATGACAGTATCAAAGTGTATGACAGTGTATGACATTGTATGACATTGTATGGCAGTGTATGACAGTGTATGACTGTGTATGACTGTGTATGACTATGTATGACAGTGTATGGCAGCGTATTGTATGGCATTGTATGGCAGTGTATGACAGTGTATGACTGTGTATGACTGTGTATGACTATGTATGACAGTGTATGACAGCGTATGACAGTGTATGACTGTGTACGATAGTGTATGACAGTGAATTACAGTGTATGACAGTGTATGCTACTGTATGAAAGTCTAGTGCATAGTAGATGATAGATGATTTGTTACGAAAGAAATTTTCAAGTTGGGATTGGGCAAATTATTACAAGATATTATCAAAAGTAATCTAAATGAAGATTTGTCGAGAAGAACTTTTCCAGGAAAACATCAATAAATTGATTTTAATTAACTTAATTAATTTTAAATTAATTAGCTAATTTTATATTCGTTAAATTTCTATTTTACCTTTGCAATCGAATGCTTTACTTTTTTCAAAGCACTCCCAGCAGTCTAAACAAGATTAAACAGTACATTGATATAATTCACAGCCCGTCAGAGAGAACACAATTAAACTCTATCTAACGTACTACCGGAAACATACTATCATAGCAACATAATATCGTAGACAAATTAGAGATAATGTTGAAGATGAAATTCACTCCGAGTGTCACTTAACTGTCAAAAGGATGGAACGAGACCGCAGTCATCAGCTGTTAGACTTACTGTACGTGTTCATAAGAGGCAACTGACGCAGATAATAATGGCAGTGGAAATACTAGTAGCCACGTGGTTATAATTTCTGTGTGTAGATCAACAGGTCGCTCATATTTCAGAATTGAAGAGTCTAGCTGCTGCATCGGTTGTGTTCTTTGGTCACTAATTGACTGTCTAAAGTTGCTATGTCTGTTTATGGCTATCGTACAATTATTTCTTGTGCTTGATAAATCTAGGCCTATTGATTGATTGATTGATTGATTGATTGATTGATTGATTGATTGA
This sequence comes from Enchytraeus crypticus, assembly GCA_905160935.1. Classification (NCBI taxonomy): domain Eukaryota; kingdom Metazoa; phylum Annelida; class Clitellata; order Enchytraeida; family Enchytraeidae; genus Enchytraeus; species Enchytraeus crypticus. The sequence goes on along the minus strand of CAJHZI010000211.1, from coordinate 866,879 downwards.
TTGATTGATTGATTGATTGATTGATTGATTGATTGATTGATTGATTGATTGATTGATTGATTGATTGATTGATTGATTGATTGATTGATTGATTGATTGATTGATTGATTGATTGATTGATTGATTGATTGATTGATTGATTGATTGATTGATTGATTGACTGATTGAGTGATTGCTTGATTGATTGATTGACTGATTGAGTGATTGATTTATTGATTTATTGATTGACTGATTGGCTTTTAGTTTGTGACGGGTGCATATTTCTACAGTCTGCTTTCACGCTCAATGAAGAACACTCCAGTGATCGACAAGATAATTTCTTCAATGGATATGCCAATCTACTATTTCTTAAATTCTTGTTAAATCTCCTCTTTCGACAAGTGCTATTTAAGGTTTGTCTATTCTGCAGTGTCCCGGACACAACAAGGGAACTTTGTAGTATAGGAATATACTAATATGCGTGAAAATACAACAAATAAACTCATATAATCATAGTGTCACACTATAAAATAAGCAGACCTCTCGTTTGATACAATTTCTTGAAGACGTATTTAATCTAGTGCTTCGATGTTTCTGGTGCACTACGCGGGTCAAAGGCCATTGAAGGGCCATTCTAAGATCAAGATAAGTACTGACTACTAGCAGAAAAGTTTTCATTAGCGACAGACTAAAAATCCAAGTGTATTGGGATTTTATCTGATAAGCTAACTTTCGTCTTGAAAACAAAATTTATAACTGCTAAATTAGTGTCAAATTTATAAAGATTTACAGATAGCTGTCAGTATACCATCATGCTATGTGTTCTAAATGCATTGATCACACATTTCTACAATAGTTCTCTTAAATGTATTTCATTGTCTTTCTCACTCTCTCTCTCTCTCTCTTACTTTCTCTCTCTCTCCCTCTCCCTCTCCCTCTCTCTCTCTCTCTCACTCTCTCTCTTTCTCTCAGGCACTACCCATAGACAGGTCCACGGCTTATGACTCCTTCATATATCTCTCTCCTCTGATTTTCTATTCATGTCAGCACATGAACTGCAGCTATAAATTCATCCAGCATTCCGAGCCTCGGTCTTCCTCCAATACTTGGGATGCTTGATAATTTGACAATTAATTCACATGTTGATATGAAGGGAAACTCAGAGGATAGAAATAGGTGGAGGAGTTATAAGCCATGGACCTGCCTTTTGGTAGTGCCAGTGGGAGAAGTTATATGCTTCCTCCATTTCATGTTCTTTCATGCATTTCATATATTTTAAAATTTCTCATATTGTTTTATATCGAGATCCGGTTCGTACAAAATATATGCCACTCTTGCATTAATTCTAAAGACAGATGGGACTAGAATTATAACCCCGTACCTAATGTTCCGCAATCAAAAACCTTACGGATCTTGCACCCGGCTCCGAATGGACAAATATTCCAAAATTTGTGAAAATCTAGCGTATATAGTATTATACTAACAACTTATGTGTAAACATAAAGCTGTTAAAGTTAATGTTAACGCCAGTTTCCTCACTCAAAAGCAACGTCAGTGACGGGATAGCCCAGGATTTGACCCCCGCACATACTAATCCGCGATCGAATATACCAGAAATCATTTTAAAACTATCTAATTGTTTTAAAGAACAGGCTCCAACTCATTGCTATCAAATCTAGGACATAATTCATTCACAATTACTGAAAGAAATGTTACAAACATTTTGAATGTAGAAATGAGTGATTTCGATGAGCGCTGAAAACTGTTGAATGAACTTAATATCGATGTCGAAAAATGTCGATGGAGAATATAGCATTAGCCTCTATCGGTAAAACCTGCTCTTCTAATCAATATCTTACAATACAATGCCACAGAGCACTGGCATGCTATAGAATAACTGATATCTAATCTCTGCATGTCTTTCCATTGTTATAATTAATTCATATCTTTACACAGTGATAACAAGCATGGCTATATTATACATGCCTACAGATAATTGTTGACGTTATCTGGCTTTACAGTGACACAAGATACTGTGCAGTGCCTGAGCTAAGAGTGATTGAGTACTTGACCATTTAAAAGTTCGAGGACGCAGAAAATTTCTGTAGATTTGAAGATCGTAGATCTATATAAATGCTCTGATCTTGTTAGATCTTCACCAGCAGTCTTAGACGTTCCTAAGTTAAAATCTTAGAGACACGCTGTCCAGTATTACCAGTTGTGTTCCTGCAGAGCTTAAGCTAGGATAAGCGTCTATTACTTGATCTTGCAGAAGATTCGAGATTCGTCATACTTCAAATTTCGTCACTTCAGCTTCAACACAATGCCTGTCACAGAAGCCGTTGATCCAAGCGATCCATATGGAATGCGCAAGGTATGTTTTGTTGTTGCTGTTGCTGTTGTTGTAGCTTGCTAACTTATAATATTTATTGCCAAGCCCATTTTATGACTTTTAATGAGGTTGAACATGAAACTTACGCATCCTTTCTGTTAATTTCGTATATAATTACATAATTACATAATAATTAGGCTATATTATGAGAAAATATTTCAACGGCATACTTTAGAAATATTAAACAGTTTAAGTATATTCTATTTACTAGGCAAATTCCGTAACTTCAAAGATTTAGTCTAATTGCTTTAGAACTATACAAGTTAAGAAAAATTTCAAAAGGTAATTTTTAGTATGATAAGGGCCAACACAAATTGCTAAACGCAAAAATATTACTAGAAAATTTTTGTAGCTCATTAAAATATTTTAAAGTATATAAAAAGCCAGTAACCCATAATACAACATACTGTATAATCCCGGTGAAACAATAAACAGAATGATAGCGTGAAGGTTATTGGCTTTGTCTAGATGAAATAGTAAATATGAAAACTCTTGAACTTTGAACTAAGAATGCGCTCTTTCAGAGAAATGGTGGACTAGTCTAATGTTAGCGTCTTGTTCGACCAACTCCTGCTGAATCTTTTTATGCGCAGAAAAATTTCTATTAAGAGTATTAAAGTATAACAGTTAGGTCTATATGTGTAAGGTCAAGCCATAGTAACATGCAGCTGGATTAGTGTAAGGTCGATCTATGGACTCTACTCTATGCATACAAGCCTAAATTTGGAAATTCTTCAGGGACATGTGTACTAAGTTTGATGACATTTTATTCCGGTTTTAATATGTCCGGTTTTAATATAGACTTTATTTCACCAAAACATGTTGGATTCAAACAAACAAAAAATACAAATAAAAAGTAAAGTTAACTAAAAGAGATAACACTTGCATACATGTACAGTTCAGCAGTGCACACCTAGTGATTTGCAAGTGACAAATCACTAGGTGTGATAGGTGTCAATCACGACAAACAGAAACAAATCAGCGTAATTATTCAATAGAATATTCATAAATTACAAATAGCATGAAATCCATGATTTAACTTTCTGTCAAATAATTTATTGAATTACAAAGATTACTTAAGCTAAGTAAAATGTAGTCTTTAGCTTGGAAGAAACATATCTTCAGAAGTAGTTTTCATTTCTCTCCCGCTGCTACTGGTTAGCTGCCTCTTAGCTGCCTTTTAGCTGCCTCTTAGCTGCATCTTAGCTGCCTCTTACAACTCCATCATAAAGCAAGTGCACAAGATAGCACTTAAATGAAGTGCACAAGACAGCACTTATATAAGGTGCATATGATAGCACTTACATAGAGCCCCCGAGATAGCACTTAATGAAGTTCATAAGATAGCACTAAATAAAGTTCATAAGATAGCACTTAAATGAAGTGCACAAGATAGCATCTATAGAGTGTGCACAAGATAGCACTTAAATAAAGTACACATGATAGCACTTAAATGAAGTGCACAAGATAGCACTTACATAGAGTCCCCGAGATAGCACTTAAATAAAGTGCACAGTTTTATATTTTAAGTAACATGTGGATAAATCTTACAGGAAAACTGATATTAATATATAAACTGAAAGGAGAGCTATAAACTGTAATAGAAACAAAAGTAAAGACTTTTTCAGTTAAAAGCTGGCAAAGCAAATGTTAACGTCAGTCTCCTCACTCGAAAGTGATATTATTATTATATTATAAACAAGTAATCTAATCGTCTCGTCACCAGCTGGCATTAGGTCAATCACGACACCTGGTGTTCTAGTGGACAAAATTCCTCCACCCCATCAAGTGGTTAATCTTTAGGAGCTCAAAGTCCCAGTGCTCCTTCCATCTCATCCAACCACCTTAATGTCTCGATAGCGTAGGGGTAACGTCATGCAGTTTTAAATGACAGATCCTGAGATGAATTGAACTCTCGCGGTTTCAAATCCCAGCCGCGCTGATCTCAAAGTAAAATAGTGGACATTCACTGGACTGGTTACACGGAAACTGTACTAAATTGGCTAACGGTTTAAACATGTAGTATAAAAATTGATACATATCAACATAGTTGATCATTTTTGTATAATGTGTGTTTACTTTACTTTTTAGTTAATCTGCCCTAGTGGCCTACATTTTAGTGTTATTTAGTCTATAATTAGGTTAGATAGTGTTATTGATTTGAGTGAACTTAGAGCTCTTTTCGTAGGTTGATCATTTTGGGACTTTAGTGTTAACGGCAGACAATGACTCATTAAGCTATGTGGTCTGGAATAGACCAGTTAAATTCAGTTTTATTTAGTTAAAATAAAAAGATCAATCGACTGACCAGAACTCAAACCATGTGTTATTGATTATTAAATAGGTCCAGCTCTCTGTAGGTCACAGAAACGTGTCATTGAATTTTTAACAAATGTTTAAGTTATATCGATTTTTAATAAAAATTCTTTCATCTGAAATATTTTCACACCTAATCATGTGATACATTCTTGATCATATTCTCTCTCTCTCTCTCTTTATCTCTATCTCTTTATCTATCTATCTCTCTCTCTCTCTCTCTCTCTTTCTTTCACTCTCTCTCTCTCCCTCTCCCTCTCTCTCTCTCCCTCTCTCTCTCTCTCTCTCTGTCTCTCTCTCTATCTGACTACTCCTAATAACCAATGTATCTATTGTTATAGCATTTTACTCTCAAAAACAGTTGCAGTTTACTTTTGCTACGATCCTCAATTGCTTCGTCAGTCGCCTCTTGTGAACAAATACCGCTGTTTATAACGTTGACAGCAGATACGATCTTGTCAAATCTCTACCACCATAGGTGTCCCTGCCACAGCAGTCCGCTTTCAAAATATTAGTGGAATCACTGACTATACAGCGATTACTGAGTTACTGTAAATGACCTCTCTCTTAGTGAATAGCCTATTTGCAGGTCCATGGCATATAACTCCTCCACATTTCTATCCTCGCCTTTCTCTTCATATCAACATAAGAATTAGTTATCAAATCATCCAGCATCCCAAGTCTCAGTCTGCCTTTAACTTTTTTTCCTTTCATTATCCATTATTCTCTCAAGGCTCAATTACCTATTTAGTAAAGCATTGCCTTTCAGGGCACGACACACCCAATTCTTTCTATTCTTAATGATATTTATCATAATGTATATTTGTTAGTAATTCACCAATCATTCCAGTATTTGGTTCCCATGGGTTACCCCCCCCCCCCCCATCCTCTTCAATTAGTGAAAATCTACTTCAAGCAACACCAGGTACCGATGAGATTATCTGAGAGATAATCATCAAGTATCGGGAAATTTCTACAGCGTACAAATCTAAAATTAATTACCGCAAAATCTTCTAACCATAAATCAAGTTCAACACTGCTAGATAGCTGACAACACTGTAGGGTGGGGTGTTCTAGCAGGGGAGGGGAGGGAGGGGATCGGTAGGGGTGTGGTGAGAGGAGACTATAAAAGCTTCGAGATGTCGTGAGATGGCGCAGAGTGTAGCGTTGTGCAGCTAGATAGATTGCGAGAGTTGAGATAACGGGTAACACAGTGTACGATGAATAAAATTTCTCGTACAGACAAGAGGCTCTGTTAGCAGTTTGAGTTTATTTGGTCGCTTCAATTAGATTTGTTACAGCATATTCTAATACTGTTTGTTAGACAGATATAATTGTATACAACTAATACATTTAGTAGATAAAATATAGTATAAAAACTATTAAGTTAAGTAGATTAAATGTTGTATTGAGATGTTATTGTATCTTTTTAGATTATTATTCGTTATTAAGATTATGAATGGTTACAATGAGTAAAAGTTAAACTGATATGATGATTCAACTATAATATAGACAGCCTGAGAGGCAAATAGGCAAATATACAGCACTAATCAGAGAAATATGAATGTAGAAGTGTCCACAGTTCTCAAATCATCGAGTTTTTAACGCCCGTTTCTACATCCCACCATGTTGTCTAACATAAAGCAAAACTTCCAATTAGATTATCGTTTACAGACTAGACTAGATACTTTATCTAGATAATTTTACCTAGATAATTATCTAGATAATTTTACCTAGATAATTATCTAGATAATTTTACCTAGATAATTATCTAGATAATTTTACCTAGATAATTATCTAGATAATTTTACCTAGATAATTATCTAGATAATTTTACCTAGATAATTATCTAGATAATTTTACCTAGATAATTATCTAGATAATTTTACCTAGATAATTATCTAGATAATTTTACCTAGATAATTATCTAGATAATTTTACCTAGATAATTATCTAGGTAATTTTACCTATATAATTTGTAGAATTTTAAGTTTACTGTAAAATGTTAGCAGATTAGTCGTAATTTCAACATGGTCGTTCATTGCATAGTGGATTCCTCATGTTGTGTACAGGTAATTAAAGAATAGACCAACCGTAAAGTGCACGACTCAAAAAGGCCACTAATTGAAAACTGAGCACGGCAATGGCAAACCATCTCAGAACGTCAGAAGACATATTTTCCTTAGCCAACGGTTACATTTAAGGACTAGAAAAGGTTGAGGCATTGGTAGAAGATGATTGGGTTAGCTTGTTGATCAATGGAGTGTTCCTTCACAACATAAAAGTATGTCATGATTAGAAATGGGTATCTTGGACCTGCCACCTGGCAGAACAGACTGAGAGCACTGGAGTAGGAAAGAATCAGTTTAATTGGGGTGTGGGTAATCTGTCAACGTATAACATAGCTTTTTATTTTAAGCTCAGAAATTATTGAATTCACTTATTTTTGCCAATTATAGCCGAACAGTATGGCCAAGCTTGACCTATGTTTCTTTAAAGTTAATACCATCGATAAGATAAATATACATGTTTATATAGACCAGAAAAGTTAATCATTGTATGAGTCTTGAAATTCAACTACTAATTTTTATCAAGTTAGAGGCGCTTTAAGAGCGAATCCTAATTCGCTCTTTTCAGTGCTTTGTTGTATGGGATAACTATAGGCCTATAATAGACCTATATATGACAAAACTTTCTGTTACTTTTCTTTTTAAAAAATATCTAGCACTTTTAAAATGGCCTTTACTAAAGATAAGTGATTCAATAGCTTTATATTTACAACCAGGTTATAAATTTGTGCAGGACCTGTGTGCGCTAGGCATATACTGTGAAACTGGGCTAATATAAAATATATAACCCTGCTGAGTCTGTAAATGTAGCCTTGAGAATAAAACTGCTACAAAAATGCTTTTGTTGTAAAAATCAACTAAAACAGGTATTCAAAAACCCGAGGAAATGAGGCAGATTTTTCAGCTTTTAAATAGCAATTTCAAGATAAATAGCAATTTTCAGAGTCTATACTTTTATGGTCACCAAAGGGAAGTTTAATCAAAGTTGCGTGCTTATAATATAGCGTTGTGTGGTTATATAAAAACCATACAACAGCCTGTAGCTCTTGACGTTAATAAAGTATGCAGAATAGATGCCTAATATAAGAACAGGTTTATCATTTATCTTATACAGTATAATGTACCTACTGGTATGACGAACAGTCAACCTCCTAAGCTTAAGCTTCTATGCTGTTTTCTTCTATAGCAATTGTTATTAGTGATAGCTTCAACAATAATTTGAATCCGTGCTTTGAATAGTTTTATAAAATTGACGTACACTATTTCAGTGAAAAGTGTAAGGGTTAGCATAGTAGTCTAATTTTTGGACTCATATAACAGATTTATTCTGATTTTTGACTCAACTCTTCTATTGCTGAAAAGTGAAAATGCCAAACGACATCACCGATGTAAGTTTCTTACTATATTTTGTGTATTTCGAAATCACATGTGAAAGAATCCCGTAACAAATACGCGTATAAAACACACTAAATAGCAGTAACTCCAATAATGTAAAATAATTGCCAATCATTTGGACTCAATTTCGTGTGAGTACATGTATAGTAATGTTCCCTGTATAAAGAGGTAACTGATATTTAACACACAGACTCAGTTTTTCTTGAGTACCAAAACATATACTGTCACATAAGCCTATAAGCTGATGTACTTTCAGATACTGTGTTTCATACAAACACACACTGTATGATGTAACATAGCACTCACATAGTATGTAGTCCTACATAGGCCCCTACAGTCTCAGCTTTTCTTGCGTATAAAACATACACTGTCACATACAAGCTGATGTACTTTCACATACTCTTGTTTCATACAAACACATACTGTATTATGTAACATATGTTGTCATATAGCATGATGCATATGACGTCATATAGCATGATGCATATGACGTCATATAGCATGATGTATATGACGTCATATGATATGACATGATAACATGATGTATGAATGTTGTCAAATAGGGGCACATAATATTATAATCTCTGATACAGCCCATACCTTTAAATGTAGGCACATATTCAGTCATATATAAACATAATTATGCTCACATTAAACGTAAGATAAGTGTTAATAAATATGCTTAAGCTCTAAGCTATGTGAACAGTAGTCACGTGTACATCCATCATATAATGAAAAAAGTAAACACGCATTATAGTAAAATGATCAACTATGTCGATATCTGCCACTTTTTAACACCACATGTTTAATCCGTTAGGCAATTTAATCCATTTTCCTTATAACCAGTCCAATGAATGTCCGAGATTTTATTCTCAGATCAGCTCGGCTGAGATTCGAACCCACGAGGGTTCAATTCACCTCAGGATCTGTCATTTAAAAGTTCATGACGTTATCCATTGCGCTATTGAGACATTCAATTGAATTAAATTGTTTTAAATAAAAGGTAAAAAATTCGTTTAAATTTATGTATTTGTCCACAGTTCATGGGTCCATTGAAAATTGAAGCATTAGAGCGCCACCTGTATACCCAGGTCATGATTTTGTGCACCTAATTTTCTGATTGTGTGCACGTAATTTTGCGTACATCTAATCCACCACAGACACGAGCTTATACGCACACAAATATCTGCACATAACTAGACACACGCACGCACACAAGCACACACATTTACACATTAAACTAACTAGCAATTTGTATCCAGGTCGTGATATTGTGGCAGAAGAAAGAGAGGTGAATATGTAGAACATAAAATAGTGCTTCATATTATCCAAATACTGAAATAGAATTACTTGTGTGGACCAATGAACTGTGGACAAATATCTTAATTTAAACGAAATTTGTATCTTTTTATTAAAACAATTTACTTATTTAGGTCATAATATTACGATGTCGCTTTAATTATAGTCACTTTTTAAACTTTTATGGTTGACTTTACTAATTGACGGGGTACTAAAAGGCGACGCTATATATTTGATCTCAATTTCACACCAGTGATGACAACTTACCGACAAGTGACAGTATGTTACAATGCGCTACATGTGTGAGATACTATTAGCAACCTGTACACTGTACGCTCGTATATCTGCTATAAGCCTATAACATATGTTGCTACAATAAGCTCCTTCATAATGTTTTTGCAAAAAGGCGTGTAAACTCCTCTTAGTGCACTCCCTACTGGCAGGTCCATGGTATATAGCGCCTGCACTCTTCTCTGTCTTCCGCTTTCCTCTTCGTTTTCAGGAGTGGGTCTTTAAGACATCTAAAGTTCATAATATTGTTATTATATTGAAACGTTTTGAATTTGATTTATTTTTGGAACCGATACCCGCACCCCGTATTCCAGTTTAATGCCTTATCATGTTGGTGGGTCTCAATAATTACAATTATGAAGAGCACATATTCAAGGCTCACATTAGAAGAGTTTGATCCAAACAGAGTTGGGGTACTTATGTTAATTTTACTAAGATGAGTATTTGAGTAATTTAAATTTAATCAAGTTTAATCACGTAAAGGCTGCTTTATATCTTAGATCTGTTAGCTACTGTGCAAAGGGATGATCAATAAAAACTGCTGTATTTCTGGCATCAACTGTGTAATTGAATGAGAAATTTAATGAAGATCTTGCGTGTCAACTTTGACAAGTCGCCCTTGCCTCTATCAATACTACTCTGGGCTTGTGATATGGGTAGTCTGTGCTTTCAATAAACCCCTCGGGTTCTGTCTAGTGCAAATAATCTATTTAGTTAATTTCATTATCACTTAGTTAATTTAATTAGCATTTAAAGCACGAAGGCCTACGCTGTCGTGATGGCGCATGAATATGGCTATTCAACGCCGCTAATGTTATACCACTCCACTAATGTTACACCACTCCGCTAATGTTATATCACTCCACTTATGTTATACCACTCCGCTAATGTTATATCACTCCACTTATGTTATACCACTCCGCTAATGTTAGACCATTATGCTAATGTTATACCACTCCGCTAATGTTAGACCATTATGCTAATGTTATACCACTCCGCTAATGTTATATCACTCCACTTATGTTATACCACTCCGCTAATGTTAGACCATTATGCTAATGTTATACCACTCCGCTAATGTTAGACCATTATGCTAATGTTATACCACTCCGCTAATGTTATATCACTCCACTTATGTTATACCACTCCGCTAATGTTAGACCATTATGCTAATGTTATACCACTCCGCTAATGTAATATCAATCGACTAATTATTGCATTAGATTATGAAGTAACAGCCGTTACTTTATCATGTATAACTTGTACACTCAGCGATGTTCATTGCACATCAGAAACGGTATCACTGTGGTTGTCCCACCTGGAATCAAATCTGCTCACATTGATAATTACTGAAATCAATGCTGATTGATTGATTGATTGATATATTGATTGATTGATCGGTTAATTGATTGAATGATTCATCGATCGATTAACTGAGTGATTGATTGATTGATCGATTGTTTGATAGATTAATATATTGATTGCTTGATTGATTAATTGATTGATTGATTAATTGATAGATAGATTGATTGATTGATTGACTGACTGATCGATTGATTGATTGATTGATTTATTGATCGATTGATCGATTGATTGATTTTTGCAGAGCTCTTCAAGCTCAGGTCTCCAGAAGGCCACTAACGTCGTGTACCAGGCGCAGCATGTGTCGAGAGACAAGAGAGGCCAAGCCATTGGGCAGAGAGGCGGGTTCAGAGGCTGTACCATCTGGTTCACAGGTAAATTATACCTATAAGCTTTTTAAGTTTTGGCAGCCTATTTGTCTGCTTTTTTGTCTGCATAATTGTCTGTTTGTTTATCTGCATAAATGTCTGTTTATTTGATGGTAAGGTGCTCTTACTATCAAATGCTAGGCATGTGATTAGAACCAGTAAAGTCAAATACATGTAGAAATAAACATTTAAAAGAAATAAAATATATTTTGAAAATTCCCAGAACACAAGGTATATCAAACAGTCTGCAACAACTAGAAGAATGTTGACTGTTGTCAACATTGTCAGGAATGTTGACATGTTAAAGAGTGTTAGACAATAGTTTAAAATCGTATTCTATAGCCAGAGACTACAGAAGAGCAACTGTGCGGTAATGTTAATGTTCATGATAGGTAGGTTGTAATGTGTTTAACGTCAACGTTCAGAAGCACACGCCTTCGCTTCAAGACGACTCGACACACTCGAGCTACCGTCACAAAGATTTAAGTATTAGTAAGTTACTGTATAGTTACTGCATTGTATTGTATTGTATTGTATTGTTATTACGTTACTGTTAATGGCCATGTCTGTTGTATATCAACGACTTATATTGACTTTCAAGTCTCCATCATAACGGTGTAATATTCTCAAAAATCTCCAGCAACCATTTTTCTAAATAATAACTCGATTCTAACATATCTGATCGATTGATTTACTGACTGACTAACTGACCAGCTGACTAACTGACTAACTGACTAACTGTCTAACTGACTAACTGACTAGTTGACTAACTGACTAACTGACTAACTGGCTGCCTGACTGAATAATTGATTGATTAATTGACTAGGACTTTCTGGCGCCGGTAAGACAACTATATCTTTTGCCCTGGAGGATTACCTGGTGGGTAAGGGCATCCCCTCGTACAGTCTTGATGGAGACAACATAAGACACGGGTTGAACAAGAACTTAGGCTTCACACCTGAGGACCGCTATGAAAACATTAGGCGTATCTCTGAGGTGGCCAAGCTTTTCGCTGATGGTGGAATAGTTTGCCTCACCAGCTTCATTTCTCCCTACAGAAAGGTTCCTCGCCATTAGAGTTCTTTTCAGTTTTCCTATTTGCAATCAGTTATCGTTTTATTCTGTTTTCTTAATTCTTTGGAAACGATAATTTCTATAGCGGTGTCGCTCTCGCAACCGGTCCTCGAGGCTATTTTACAAGCGTAAGGTTCGGTTTACTGTATTTGGCGTTGCTAGCAAATAAATGTTTGTATCATTTTAATAAAAAGAAACAAATAACAAATAAATGAGAACAATTATCTGGCACTTACACTACGTGTGCTAAACTTCCATATATTGATGATAATAAAAAAATAACAATGATAATAACACACATTATAGTGAATTGAGCAAATGCTTTGATATCTGTCACTTTTAATATTAAATATGATAGATTCAGTTTCTTTAGTCAATAAATCTGTAATGGTTCCTAGCTAAACTTCTGCGCAAGTTGTCATTAATCACTTATATCTGGTTTCTAGGGATTCTTTGTTGTTAACAGAAAATTTATGAAATCCACTGAATCCAATAAAACAGCTAACATCAATAAATTTAATGAATTTACAACAATGTAGCATTTTTTAGTAATAGCAATTTAATTAATTTGATTAGATAAATGTTATTTTAAATTAGTATTGTGCTCTGAACGACCAGTGAGAAGATGTAGACAGACAATATATGTCTAAGTTACATTCTAATCTGCTCCTATGTGCTGCGCGCATTATGCAATGAAAACACTGTGCGCTACGTGTGGCTTAATTCATTTTGTGATGGTTTAATTTTAATTTTAATTTTCAGATCTCATAGAGAATGTATTGTAAAATAAAATAGTCTAAAGTCGAGTACGTAAGTTTATACATGTATGTACCTGGACTACACATCGTAGGAGTTGATATTTCGTCTTTAGAATTGACACCGGCTGTTACATTTTGTTGCTGAGTTTAATTGTTTGCGCACCTTTTTTATCCACTTAAATCCGCCTACAATAACATCATTGTATTTTTATATTACGATGAGGTTATTCGTGTACTAATTCAAATACTAATACTAATACTATTGCATTCGTGTAATTTGAAGTATTCAGGTATTCATGTGTTATTGTATTCATAAACGTTTAAATTACGTACTACTGTACATGTATGTTGAAGTATTCATTTATTCGTGTATTCTTGTCTTCATGCGTTTTTATATTAATATATTTTTAAGTACTTAATTAATTTCTGTGTAGAATCTGATATGATCTACTAGTTTTCGTTACGTTAGTCAATGACGTCAGCATCACGTGACTAAGTTAATCGATTGATAGATTAACTGATAGACCGCCATTCCATTGAGCTCTTGATTATCTCAATAGACGTAGTATTTAATTTATCTTTATTTTTCATTTATTTGATTAATTGATATATTGACTGGTTAATTGATTGATTGCGAAAGATTTAATAACGGGTGAATTAGTTGACAGATTGATTGATGTTCTAATGAATTGACTGATAAGTGGATGGATTGAGCGGTGAATTGATTGATTGATTGACTGATTGATTAATTAATTGATTGATTGATTGATTGATTGATTGACTGACTGATTGATTGATTGACTGTCTGATTGATTCATTGATTTATTTATTGATTGATTGATTGATTGACTGATTGATTGAGTGATTGATTGACAGGACAGAGACGATGGTAGAAAGCTGCACGAGGAGGCGGGGCTACAGTTCATCGAGGTCTACGTGGACACGCCCATAGACGTGTGTGAACAGAGAGATGTGAAAGGGTTGTACAAGAAGGCGAGGGCCGGTGAAATCAAGGGTTAGCTTCCATACTCCATATCTATATAAGAAACCACATCTCTACATAAACAAATATAATGTAAACGACTCTGAATTGCAGAATAGGAGGAAACGGACGTTTAACCTTTATTATTATTATTATTATTATTATTATTATTATTATTATTATTATTATTATTATTATTATTATTATTATTATTATATAGGATTCTCCATCTCTACAGAAAGAAATATAATTTAAACGACTTTGAATTGCAGCATATGTGGGTTACATAATATAACTATACGTAGGTGTTTTGTTTTCATTTTATAATAAGCTTAAATCGCTTTGGCTTTCGTTATACAGAGTATTCCGAACAAAATATTTAGTAATTTTCTTCTTTCTAGACCTTTCTATAAATGAGAGTCACTAAAATTTTCATAGTTTTTAAATTTATCCACTCGACTTGCAAATACATAATTTACTAGGATAGATTAGATTTATATTTAGAATCAGATTTCTCGTTAGTTAATCAGTTCGTTTGATTGATTGATTAATTAATCAATTAATGGATTGATTGCTTGATTTATTCATTTATTTATTAGTGGATGAATTGATTGACTGATTGCTTTATTGATTGGTTGATAGATTAATTGATTGATTGATTGATTGAATGAGTGATTGATTGATTGAGTGATTGATTGATTGACTGATTGGTTGATTGATTGATGCAGGCTTCACGGGTGTAGACCAGGCATATGAGGCTCCAGTCAACCCTGAGCTGATACTGAAGGCAGGAGAGCTGAGCATAGATGAGTGCTGTCAACAAGTGGTCAAACTACTACAGGAGAGGGTATGCTAAATACATATTAAATACATGTTAAATACATGCTAAATGCATGTTAAATACATGCTAAACACAATACTAATAATAATAATAACACACATTATAGTGAAATGATCAACTATGTTGGTATCTATAACTTTTAATACCACATGTTATATCCGTTAGGCAACTTAGTCCATTTTCCGTGTAGCCAGTCCAGTGAATGTCCGAGATTTTACTCTCAGATCAGCGCGGCTGGGAATCGAATCCACGAGAGTTCGATTCACCTCTGGGTCTGTCATTTAAAACTTCATGACGTTATCTACACCCTTAACCATTGCGCTATTGAGACATGCAATACAGTACAATACAATACTATACGAAAGAATAGAATAGAACTGAATACAGTACACTACAGTACTGTCCAGTACAGTGCAGTACAGAACAGTTTGTTATAATAACACGAGTCTTGTCAAAGCACTCATGATCTTGTTTCACGGTTATGTAGCTTCGATATGAATTATGAGTGCAGAGTCAAGTATTCCTGGAATACAATATAATAACCATTAACCACTGTCACAATGCGAGGACATTATCATTATACCAGGAATTGTCATCATTATTTAATTATTTTACCAACTTAATGGCAACTCAATGTTAATACTGTAAAGTGGAACTTTGCAGTATTAACAGAGTTTAATATCATTACAAACAATATCGTCAAAAAATCGTCATCATCACGACTTCGTTATCTTCAATAATATCTATCAGGTTTATATATATATATATATATATATATATATATATATATATATATATATATATATATATATATATATATATATAATCCAAATCGCATTAGTGGCTCTGATAAGCTACTTTAATTATAACTAACACTATCACTATTATCATTATAATAGTGATAGTGTTATTATTGTTATTATTATTATTATTATTGTTATTATTATTATTATTATTGTTATTATTATTATTATTATCGTTATTATTATTATTATTGTTATTATTATTATTATTGTTATTATTATTATTATTATTGTTATTATTATTATTATTTTTTTTTAAATTAAATTTTTTAGTTTTTACCCCGGTGTAAAGAACCTGGGGTTTGATAAAAACGATTCAAGCAATACGTGCTGAATCGCCGCCCGGCTACTCGAGGTCATCAATCGGCTTAAAAGAATTGTTGAAGATATTATTATATCATATTATTATTGTTATTATTATTATTATTGTTATTATTATTATTATTATTATTATTGTTGTTATTATTATTATTATTGTTATTATTATTATTACATCATTTATCATACATCAATAACAACACCCCGCTTGTCAGATTCAGTAATTCTGATAAGCTGTTATCACGTTGGCATTACTTTCATTACGATCACTATTAGCTCTAATCATTGGTTGTCACGTATCATATTGATTGACTGATAAGTTCTTATCACTTATCACATCGACTGATAAGCTGTTATCATGTTGACAGGGCATCGTGCCAGAGTCAGCTCTCACTCAGGTCAAGGAACTCTTCGTGCCCGCAGACAAGCTCGAGGTCGCCCTCAAGGAGGCGGAGTCTCTGCACGTGCTGGACATTACTGAGGTATGATTGACAGCTATGATTGACAACTCTATCTGGTACACTGAAGTGTGATTGACAACTCTATCTGATAGACTGAGTTACTATTGATAATGTAAGTTTGATAATATTATTGATAAAAGTTGGAATAACTCCAAGAAGACAAAGATTAGAAGGACTTTAGTGTAGACCACTCTCCTGTATAGTTGTGATACATGGACGTTAAGAAAAGAGGATATTATAAAACTGGATGCGTTCGAAACGTGGTTATGGAAAGGAATGGAGATCAAATGGACTGACAAATTACGAACAAAGAAGTGCTAAAAAGGGTTGACATGAAGAGACAATTGATAGATATCATAAGAAATAGAAATAAGAACTTGATGGGTCATGTACTGAGAGAGAATGGTTTGCTGAAAGAGGTAATTGAGAGAATTATGGAAAGAAAACGTTAGAGGAAGACCGAGACTTGGAATGATGGATAATTTGATAACCTATTGGTATGCTAATGTCATGACAAGAGCATAGGATAGATATATGTAGATGAATTATATGTCATGGACTTGCCAATAGGCATTGCACTGAAGAGAGCAAGAGATAGATAGAGAGAGAGAGAGAGAGAGAGAGAGAGAGAGAGAGAGAGAGAAAGAGAGAGTAATAGATTATATGGACAAACTGAAGTGCTGATTGTTGAGCCATGCTGTATCAGACACTCGTGTAATTAAGCATTCAGGATTTTTTACTTTCACTGAGATCGTTTCAATAGCTAAAATTATCAAGGCTTTTTGCAACTTTCAATTTGAAGTAAAACAGACAACTGATGTTGTTTACATTATAATACTAAACTGTAAGCCTGGTTTCAGTTTCCTAAGGCTGGCAAACGATATCTTGTTAGATAAAAATTACCAGAGCTATGGCAGCTCTGTTTACAGCTTTACAGTCTAATTAAAGTCAAATATCTCTTTAGGAAATCTTTTAAAAATAACGTGTGCTGTTGAATTAATATTTGGGTCGGTCTTTTTTCGCTTTAGGCATTTTTAAATGAATTTTTAGTTTTTAGCAGCAGTAGAGCGCACTTAGAACAGCCTGTAAAATATAGTTAATATCGTTTAATCGACTGTATGCCTCAATCGATTAGTTATCTAGCAATTGTCTGCAGGATTGTGTATTTATGTGCTGCTCAGTATCTCTCTCTCAACTGACTCTCTTTCTATTTCACTCTCTCTCCCTTTCTTTCTCTCTCCGTGCCTTTCATACACACTCTCTATCTCTCTCTCTCTCTCTCTCCCTCTCTGTCTCTCTCTCTCTCTCTCTTTCTCTCTTTCTCTCTCTCTCTCTCTCTGTCTCCCATTCTTTTGTCTCTCTCTCTCTCTCTCTCTCTCTCTCTCTCTCTCTCGCTATGGCCTTGGGCTGATTTAAGAAGGATCATTAGTTCTGGTCTATTTATAGACACAAAGGCTGATCTATAGAATACAGTCAGTAGCTAATTCTGAGCCACATTGATCAGTTTGCAATGCTGATGTGTCAAGTAGGACCCTACTCATCATGCTATGCTGATATGTGTTTAATTAAGCAAATACATGTAGTACCAATGCAGTACTGAATCAGCGTATAGTACCAATGCAGTACTGAATCAGCGTATAGTACCAATGCAGTACTGAATCAGCAAATAGTAAACTTTGCTACTTTTTTCTTTTAAATTTCGTCTACTTTATGCCATAATGGTTAAAACTATCTCTAAAACACATCAGCAAATAGCTGTGAATTTAAAATAGAAATAGCATCAGTCAACCAAAAAGATTAAGTATTCTATCAGTTAATCAATCAATCGATCAATTATATAGTCAATCATTAAAAATTAAAATAGTAAATCTATCTATCTACTTATTTATCTATGAACCTATCCATCTGCCTGTCTAGCTCTTAATCAATCTTATTATAAATACAACAAAATATAAAATTGACTTTTTAAAATTCTCTCGTCTGCTTTCACTCAGCCTGGTTTGTCGACCGGTATAGCCGTAGTCTGCAGATAATACAATATTAATAGAGTATCGATCAACAGGTGTCAAATGGTATCACTATTTTATGTAGATTGAGATAGAAAGTAATTAGAGCTTTAACTTGGTACTCACCTGTAGTACCCTGTTCGGCCGAGTCAAGTCTATCTCATAGATCAAACGTATTGCAATATACTTAGCCCTGACAATGTCCAACAAGTTTTAATTTATAATTTCTCTTTTACAATTTTACGCGTTCGTCAGTGTGTAAACATATCAGCTTTTGTAAATCAGACACTTAATTGATCATCAGAAGGAAGACCAATTGATTGATTGATTGGATGAGTAATTGATTGATTGACTGATTGATTGATTGACTGACTGACTGATTGATTGGTTGATTGATCGATTGATTGATTTTCAGACTGATCGATAATTGATTGATTGACTGATTGATTAATTGATTGATTGATTCACTGATTGATTTATTGACTGATTGATCGATTGATTGAATTACTGACTGATCGAAAATTGATTGACTGATTGATTAATTGATTGATGACCAGGTTGACCTGCAGTGGGTACAGGTGTTAAGCGAGGGTTGGGCCACACCGCTCACAGGGTTCATGAGGGAGAGGCAGTACCTACAGAGCCAGCACTTCGGTGCCCTACTTGACGGAGGCATCACCAATCAATCCATACCCATAGTGTTGTCTCTACAAACAGAGGATAAAGAGCGACTTGAGGGGTCACCAGCCATAGCTCTCAGGTTTTTAATGAAACCTTTTTATTTGTTTCTTGTCATAATAAACAACAAATATAGCATACCTGCAATCTTAGGTTCTCCCGTCACTGACATCGCTTTCGAGTGAGGAAACTGACGCTAACCTTAGCTTTAGTTTTATACCATACTTAATTTTTAATGCAACCTTTTTATTTGTTTCTTGTCATAATAAACAACAAACACAGCATAATTAACTAGAAACTAAATGTCCCTGACATTGAGTTATGGCGATGAACCGGACGTTAAATTCTTATTGATTGATTGATTTATTAAACGCATAATCAGGAAGAGGGTTACCACAAAAGAGCCTTAGCTTTGCGAGGTAATACAGCCAGTAGCAATTGCTAAGAATAATAAATACTTTTACTATTGGTTACACAGTGCAACAAACACCCATTGAGATGTTTAAACATTCAGTAGGTCGCCTATAAGTGAGCTACCCATTAGCATTTCACTTGGTTGCCGCTTAAACTGACATATGAAATATGAAGCAGTAAAATATCTAAACCTAACGATTAAGTCATTGGATCTCGTACGCTACGTCACGGCCAGTGATACTCGCTTCTCCTTTCAGCAGGTTTTTTTAGATTTGTTCCGGGTATGCAAATCATTTAAAATTGCTTCAGATCAAAAGATAAGACATTACTTAACGTTTTTATTGTTTTTGTTCGGTTTTCATCGGAATATTTCTCTAACTCTTCGTCTCCTTTTCGTAAGGCTGACATTGAGTTAACTGAGTCAATTTTTTAAGAAAATTATAGAAAAAATCATTAGGGTTGATGAGATTGAGTGATCTGATTTATTCTGACATTTTTTAAAAGTTGAGTAGCATTAACTATGCTCACTTAAGCACGAGTTACATTCTTATTACAAATTAATGAACAATCGTTTCTATCTGTCATGTAGTGAAATTTTTATCTCTGGCAGGTATAACAATTTATATACATGTATTTACTTGATGTTTTAATTATTGTCGTGATTAATTAGTCAAAATAAATAAATGTATCAAATATTGCTGCAATGAAGTGTCTATATAAATTCATATAAATTCATAAGTTCCTATGTCACGACGCTATTTGATGTGTCTTGATCCCTGTGCAGGTATAACGGCAAGAGAGTAGCCATACTGAGAACCCCAGAGTTCTTTGACCACAGGAAGGAAGAGAGGTGTAGCAGGCAGTTTGGCATGAACAACCCGGGTCATCCTTACATCAAGGTCAGTCTCGTTATCTCGATTCATCATCATCATCGTCATCATCATCTTCCCTTAAATCCCAGTTTAACCAGGCTCGGGATACGAATAGATTTTCTCCAGTCCTCCCTGTCCCACACCATATAATCACTCGATATCTCGATTGATTTAGTAAATTGCTAAACCGGGCATCATTCCTAGAGAAAACAATCCTGTTTACCCAAACATAATTGTAATATACTGTACTGTAAATATATTGTACATATGTAATAATATTAATATTATTATATAATATATAATAATATTAATATTATATAATAATATTAATGTATTGTAAATATATTATACTGTATTTTGGTGCATTTTATTCTTTGTATTATACGGCGTATATAGCGGTATTGTATTCTATTGTATTTTCGTGTGTATGGCTGTATTGTATGTATTGTGTATGTCCGGCTTGATTTTGTCTCAATAGTGTTCGATGTTGTCATTGATGACTGTAGCACTCTAATTGTTGTTATGTTGTGTTATGTCACAGTTGATGCACGACAGCGGTGATTAGCTGGTGGATGTATTGTATTGTATTGTATTTTCGTGTGTTGTATTGTATGTATTGTGTATTTCACAGTTGATACACGACAGCGGTGATTGGCTGGTGTATTGTATTGTATTTTCTTGTGTTGTATTGTAGTTTCTTGTGTTGTATTGTACTGTATGTATTGTGCACAGTTGATACACGACAGCGGAGATTGGCTGGTGTACTGTATTGTATTTCTTGTGTTGTATTGTATGCATTGTGTATGTCACAGTTGATACACGACAGCGGTGACTGGCTGGTATATTCTATTGTATTTTCGTGTGTTGTATTGTATGTGGAGGCGTTATGTACCATGGACCTGCCAGTAGGCAGTGTACTAAGTGAGAGAGTATCGTATGTATTGTATGTATTGTGCACAGTTGATACACGACAGCGGTGATTGGTTGGTGGGGGGAGATCTGGAAGTGTTTGAGAGGATCAGGTGGAACGATGGACTGGACGAGTACAGGCTCACACCCAAAGAACTGAGAGCAAAGTTCCGTCAACTTAATGTACGTCATCAATATCTTAATTGTCTGATGGGACATTACGTCATCATGTCCTAATGTTCTGATGAGACATTAAAATACAGAGTGTCATATTTATTAATTGATTCAGTGATTGCTTCATTTATATATTGAATAATCGAGTCATTGATTGCCATATTTATTGATTGATTGCTTCATTTATATATTGCATGATTGATTGCCCAATTGATTAATTTATTGTGTTGTTGAATGATTGAGTGATTAATTGACTTAATTATTGATTAAATTGAGTGATTGCTTGATTTATATATTGAATGACTGAGTGATTGATTGAGTGATATATCGATCAACAATTTCATTCATATAAGTAGTCGTGCATTTAGAATACTATATTATTTAATAAATTAATATATTTATTATTTAATTGATTACTTTATTAATTACTATATTAATTAAATAATCTTTCAGTCGACGATTTATACTAGTACTTTGTTAATCAAATAATTAATGTTATGCGAGTATGCATTCCATCGTTAATTCATGTAAGACACGTCACTTTCAAAGAGAGAACCTGACATTAAATTATAATTGGGCCAATTAACATAATTAATTCTAAATCTAATTAACGGATGGTATATTATCGAGTTATACAACAGCGAATCAGTAGATAATGGCTGCAGGGTTCAAATCCAGTGATTTCCCAGTCACTGACATGTCACTCGAGCGTGAAACTGACGTTAAACTTGAATTAGCTTTTTAAAGTATACTTTGTGTATTGCAGGCGGACGCAGTGTTCGCCTTTCAGCTACGTAACCCGGTGCACAACGGTCACGCCTTGCTCATGCACGACACGAAGAGGAAGCTGAAGGAGAGAGGGTACTCGAACCCCGTCCTACTGCTACACCCCCTGGGTGGCTGGACTAAGGACGACGATGTACCCCTGCCCTGGCGCATGAAGCAGCACCAGGCCCTGCTGGACGAGGGTGTGCTCGACCCCAACAGCACCGTCATGGCCATCTTCCCCTCCCCCATGATGTACGCTGGGCCCACTGAGGTGCGTCTAAAAGAAGATACATGTATTACTTACATATATCGACACATGCCATTACAAGCCTACAAAAGCACTTAATTAATGCAGAAAATATAAAAAACATTCACAAAGATGTAGTGAAGCGGCAAATACAGGCTTATAGGCCTACATTGCTCTTACGTATACCGCAATTTAAACTGTAAAATCACTTGTTAATATAAAAGTTAGATTTATTATTTAATTTGGTAAAACTATGAGGTAATTAAATATAAAAGCCAATACAGTCTAAACTGTATGAATTGATCAAGAGCACCGCTTGATTATATCTCTTATTTTACTTGGGGAGGGGATATGGCGTAACGGTTAGAGTGTTGGCCTCGAATACAATGGCCTGGTTTCAAAGCCCAGGTCAGTGAAGGAATGATGGATATCCCTTTGGGCCCATGGAAGGCTAATCTTGTATCGTAGCTTACTGCCGATTGGCGCTACCAGCAGCAAAGATATGATTAACCGTGGGAAGGATTAAAAATAACCTGCCAGGAACCTGTAAAGCGGTCACGAAGACCGGACACCTGCCATGACACTGCTAGAATTTATTGGAGGCTATTATTATTTTTATTTATATCTCAGGTACAATGGCACGCCAAGGCTCGTATGTCGACGGGCGCTAACTTCTACATAGTGGGTAGGGACCCTGCCGGCATGCCGCACCCCGACACCAAGGAAGATATCTACAACGCTACACACGGCGCCAAGGTATAGGCTTCCTTCTAATAATAATAATAACAACAATTATAGAGTGCTACAGTCTCCAATGACAACATCGAGCACTATTGAGACAAAATCAAGCCAGCGAGCAAAAAGAAGGTTCAAAAACGGTGAAAATTCCAAAATCCAGAAAATCAGTCAAAAGTATTTCTCTTTAATTCTAGAGTACTTATTGAACTGTCATATTTTCAACCAGATAAGCTACCATGAGCGTGTTGTACAACAAGAGGTGCTGGTTAGATTTATCTTATATATGCGCTGTGTACCATGGACGCTCGTGTATGCATGTTTAATCGAGAGAGCTGTGTTTGTGTATCCAATGTTAATGTCAGATTATGTGTGTACTGGGTATTATTTTAATTATTTACTGTATTGCATTACTTATTACTTAATTACTTAAATTTTTTACTTAACTAATTAATTTTTTTACTAATTAATTTTTTTACTTTACTAATTAATTACTTAATTAATTAATTAATTACTGTTTGGGTATTATTTTAAAAACTAAGTCTCTCTCGCTCTCTTTCTCTATCGCTTACTCTCTCTTTCTCTCTCTCTCTCTGTCTCTCTACTTCTCTCTCTCCCTCTCTCTCTCTTTATCGCTGTGATCAGATGAAATATTTCCAGGGTATTTTAGCTATCATTTTAAGACATCTTCTCCGACTCGAGAAAAAGTTACTTTGAAGTCTGCATGCATTAATCGACGCTAATAACTTTAGGAATTTGTTACTCTTTACGTTAATTTTATTGATTTATGAAATGTTTAATTAATCGATTTAATATGCAAGAAGATTGATTGGTTGATTGATTGAGTGATTGATTGATTTGTTAATTGATTGATCCACTGACTGATTGATTGACTGATTGATTGATTGATTGATTGATCGACTGACTGATCGATTGATTGGTTGATTGATTGATTAATTGATTGATTGAATGATTGATTGATTGATTGATTGACTACTACAGGTGCTTACAATGGCTCCTGGTCTCACGCAGCTGGAGATTGTTCCTTTCAGGGTGGCAGCGTACAACCTCAAGAAAAAGGCCATGGATTTCTTCGACCCCGAAAAGAAGGACGACTTCCTCTTTATTTCTGGCACGAAAATGAGGGCCCTAGCAAGGGCCGGGGAGACGCCCCCAGAGGGCTTTATGGCCCCTAAAGCCTGGCAAATAATGGTGGAATATTATCAAAGTCTTGCGCAGCAGAAGTAGAGTATATTGACTGCGGTATTATTAAGAGTTAGTTGATTGATTGAAAGACTTGACTAGTTGATATTTTGTTAGTAGGTCATAGATTCGAAACCAAGCATGTCATGTTTGTTAGTACATTTGTGGTTTGAAAAATACGTTAGGATAGAATCTATGGTGTCACAAATGAAAAATAATTTATAAATATAGGTCTAGCATTGTTTGGTCTTATTATTTATTATTTAACTAATTGATTGATCTATTGTGAGTGGAATTGCACATTGATGAATATATTGAAGGATATAATCGACTCTTTATACAGTGACAGGTTGTAGTGTGTTTAACGTTAAGATGGAGAAGCACTACTAAAGGCACAATTCTTTTAGGCAGAATCATTTAATGGTAAACAGGTTGTAGCGAGTTTAACGTCAAGGTTCAGAAGCACAAGGCTTCTCTTCAAGACGACTCTACACACTCGAGCTATCGTCACAAAGATTAAGGTAACAGTAATTTACTGGTATATCAATGGTACAATAGGAATCATTTAATGTTGTTTAACACATACTTATATATTTTACAATAGTTATTGCGAAAGGTATTAACTGCACTTACTTTAATTTCATGCTTATTGTCTATGAACAACGCACAGCTAAACGTTATTGTGAATTTACATGAAGAACAATATATTACAATAATTTTGCTAATAAGAATTAACTCTATTTTGCTATATTTTCTACGTGCATAAACTTATACTAGATAATGTGGTTCCCTTAGGTATGTATATATATTTTGCATGTATGTAATGATTTCCAAAGACACATCGGTCAAACAAGCGTGGCATGAAATTGATCTTTTTATTTATGTAATATTTTTATTTATCACTAATATTTTGCGCGTTATATGTAAATTATTCTATGCTAATTGTAAATATGTAAACGTGATATGTATGCATGTATATCTTCGTGTTTTCAGTATATGAAATGGTGCTCTTACTTGTTCGCTTCTAGGTTAAAGATAACTAAACGTAGTTACATTGTTACTATTCCTGCATTTGGATAACATTCTGTAAATCGTCCATGATGCTAATTAAATTGTAATATTGCTTGACATTAAATCAAGAGATTTAGACAACATTTATACTGAGTCGTTGATTTTAAGTTACTTAATTAATTAATTAATTAATTCCTCGTGTTGTGTCCGGGTTGTTTGAAGAATTGACCAAACCGGTGACTGCAAGTGTCGTAAAAGGCGACTAAAGCACTAAGATCTATACCAATGTCAGTAAGGGCATTCGGTTTATGAGCGCCTAGACTCCATTGCTATAAAAATTTAAACGAATGGAAAAGTCTCAAATAGGGGATTGGCTGGTTGTGTGGCGTAGGAGAGAGAAGATTGAAGAAGGTCTATTTGTATCCCGACCCTGGTTAAACTAGGATTCAATGGAGGAGGAGAATGATGACGATAATTAATTAATTAATTTAATTAATGTCGCGTGAACAGAATATTTTACGGATTATAACTACTCAATATTAATCCCCTAATTATGAAATTACTTATCCATCTATTTTATGGATTGTAACTATTCAATATTAATCGCCTGATTAATTATGTAACTACTTAGCAATCTAATAGACAACTGATGATGGATTCTTACAGCAGCGCACACTAAGCCTGTGTAAGACACATAGACTTCGCAGTATACAATTGTAGGCACTTACGAGTACAAGCATATATTTAAATATAGGTACATAAGAGTACAAGCGTACAATCTAAGCGATGAGACATTTTAAAACATACAAACCTTTAATTTATACCGACAGAATCATGCACACATTCACACACAGTTGCGAAATATACACGTATACACAGTCTCAATGTAAAAGCCAGCGCCACGTCTTTACTTCTGTTCGGTACTCTAAATGATGTCGATAACGGGCGAACCTAGGATTCGAACTCTGCACGTAATGATCCAAAATGGCTAACAAAAATTCCAAGAATTCAACTCAGTTCTTAGAATGCTGCTTCTCTTCAGAAATTGAAAGGAATTCGCAAATACATTGAACACGCTCTACTGTTTTATTTTGTGCTTTACTATTTAATTGCATTAATGCTTTTACTTAGTACATAAGAAAAGACTATTAACAGTCATTTAAAATCTAAGACCCATACCACTCACTAAAGTACGGCTTAGCAAAGATTAAGTCTATCACCCGATAATTAATAATAATATTTAATTGAGTAATAATTACATTAAATTACAATTAGGCCTAATAATTATTCAGCAGTTTCATAGTTACATCGACAAGCCTACGAAGCATAAATATGCAATAGAAAAGTTAGAATTTGATCCCCTCTTGTTGTTGTTATCCACCCGTAGTTCACGATAGAAGCTACAGCAGAAAACTTGCATGAGGTCAGTGACCTCCGCTAGAATCTTGCCTTGAACCCAGCCAGCCTACTGCCGAGCCTGTAGGATATATCAATCAATCTAACAATGCAAATATTAACTCAACTGTTAGAATTTAAATTAATTTAGCTAATAAAATCAAATTAAATAAACTTTACTTGCTATTTATGCGTTACTAAAATAAATGTACAATCAATTAAACACTTGCTAACACAACATAACAGTACTAGTCAGGAAGCAGCTATAAGCTTATATAAGACTCAGTCAGTGTCGGATCCAGGGCGGCCTTGGTCCCCGAAATTTCTATGCACATTTTTTTAAATTTTACAAATAACCTAAGATGAATTTAACATTTATTTAATCAGTGGACACTGGCAGATTCAGTGGGACTCATCACACACATGTCAGTATCCACTTAACCGAAACGGTTCCCGTCAAAAAAGTCACAAAAAAATTTCTTGGCTCCCGAAAAATTGTTTGGAACCTCCCCTGGACTCAATTCAATCAATTAATCAGTTAAATGCTCAATCAGTGAAACAATGGATTAAACATTTATTCAATTCAATACTCAATTAGTTAAACACTCAATCAATTAAACACTTATGAGGACAAGAAAAAGCCATGGATTACTGGATATGTCATTTAATTAATAGGCTTCATATTTTATCACCACATGGTTAAATATATGTTTATTTTTTACAAATATTTATTCATCTATTGATTTGCTCAGTTACGTTCGTTCGTTATTCATTATTCATTCATTCATTCAATCGTCAAGTCAATTCAGGAGTGGCTTGCATATTTGGAATGCTTAACTTATAACGTAGTCAACAAATTTGTTACTTCTACACGCAAAGGTTATCTTCAGCTAAAGCTCCAGTAGCAATATTAAACCCTACACCAGCAGGTATGTTAATATATTGTCCTACTATTAGGTCTATACCAGTATGCCTAAGAGTATAGGACTATGAGTGTATGCCTATCGTCCTATTATTAGGTCAATATATAAACAGGCCGAATAATATATTGTCCTACTATTAGGTCAATATAGAAGCAGGTCTATTACTATATTATTCAACTATTAGGTCTATATGTCAGCAGGCCTATTATTATATTGTCCTATTATTAGGTCCACACACAAAAAGGTCTATTACTATACTGTCCTACTATTGGGTCTATATGGAAGCAGGTCTATTACTATATTGTCCTACTATTGGGTCTATATGGAAGCAGGTCTATTACTATATTGTCCTACTATTGGGTCTATATGCAAGCAGGTCTATTATTATATTGTCCTACTATTGGGTCTATATGGAAGCAGGTCTATTACTATATTGTCCTACTATTGGGTCTATATACAAGCAGGTCTGTTACTATATTGGCCTACTATTGGGTCTATGTGCAAGCAGGTCTCTAAATATATTTGCCTAATTATAATAAGCTTAATTGTTAGCCACGTAAAAGCTCAAGTTTAGGCCTATAAGCATACAGGAATATATCTCCTCTTTGTCAAGAAGCAAAATCTACAAATCACCTAGAAAATCAATATTGATACTCTCTAACTCATCTTCCACTCAGTGAAGTCTCAATTGATTAGGATTCAATCTTTTATACGCTAACTCAGTAGAGCATTACGAGTTACGTGGTTGTATATGTTTCAGAACTTCGAGAACGTTTAGCTTGATAGTATTACATTCCGTGCGAATATGTAGGAAGAGCGGAGAAGATTTACGCAACAGATCCGAAGAATCTCATGTTTTTCTTATTTAAATGCAGCAACATGTAACTTTTATGAGAGAAAAGCTGCGGATGTAAAGTAACGAGATAAATGGGGGGGGTTAAATGGGTAATTTCCCCCCATATACAAAAAATCTGCAAACCTCCCAGGAAGACCCCCCCCCCCACACGAGAGCGGCTGAGGCATAGCAAGTGGGTAAATTCTTCAACTGCGGATTGTTGGGAGCGGGGTTCAAATTCAGTTCATCTCTTTCACTGTCATTCTGTAGAGACAAAAAGACGCTAAACTTGACAATAGCATCTTTTAAACTTAACACACAAACTGTTACCAATTTTACCGCCCCTATAGGTATTTGGTCTGCTCCCAGCCGGCATACCCCCATTTCTAAAAATGTGGTCACGCCCCTGTTGATTTATGACTCTGTATCAACCTGGCTACGAGCTCTAACTGTGTGTCTTATAATCTACAGCACGTCAGTCAACCCAACGTTCTCACCTCTCTCCAACACACAGCAAGTTCTTTATAGACCAATCCATCAAATCTCACCCACATCCTACATTCCTCTTACCTATATTTACGTGCATCTACCAAGTACCTACATCTTATCTTTACTTACGTGTATCTACCAAGTACTCTATCAATATGTTGCATACTGGTTATACTTTCATTAGAGAAAATACATGTACTTGTCTATCCATTAGCCGATTTCATCTAAATGGCTGTGATTTAGAGACTTAGCAATAGTATATATTTCTCTCAAATTGTACTTTTTTTCTTCAAATAAATATGTTATATGATGAGGTTTACTATATGACTTTCTCAGCACCTGATTGGCAGTTTTATTAGTCTCTAAACTCTAGCTATATAGGCCTAGCTGTAATACAGAGATGGGAAAAATAATTTTTAAAACAGGTCTATTTTGAAATACTTTTGAAAATACTTCTAAACGTATTTTGAAAATACTGTTTAAAAGTATTTTTAAAATAGAAAATAAAATAGCATTCTTTTTTGTTTTGATAAACTTTTGTACACATCACTGCTATATTACCTGCAGACTTAACGGCAGTCGTTGTCCAAAAAATAAACTTTATATCATCAGCTACACCCTATAACTTCACCCTATAACTTAACGAAGCTTTAACTGATTTCTCTGCCTAAAACTTAACAGCAGCAACGGCGAGAACCATTCATTAACAGAAGCCTATAGCTTTAGACTGAGGGAAGCCCCAGCCTAGAACTACCTCATATCTCACTACCTATCTATAAGACGTACATCATAGAAGGCTGACGTATGGAAGCATGATATGAGAGTAATCCGATATCATCGTAGAAACAACTCATGAATGTACCACGGCGAGAGCTATCCAGGCTGGCTAAGGCTACAGGTTGCCAGTTGAGCCTGCCTGAACGCTCTGAATAGATAAGGTATATACTGGTGCAGCGAGATAGAGAGAATGGGCTAATCTCTATTAACCTCTCTAGACTTCGTCTTATTTTAATTATTTTATTTTTATTTTAGACTTCATCGGAAAAATA
The DNA here is from genome assembly GCA_905160935.1 of Enchytraeus crypticus. Taxonomy (NCBI): domain Eukaryota; kingdom Metazoa; phylum Annelida; class Clitellata; order Enchytraeida; family Enchytraeidae; genus Enchytraeus; species Enchytraeus crypticus. Next base: position 836,463 of record CAJHZI010000211.1, on the reverse strand, counting down.
TAGCAGTAAGTTAAATGCTGTATTAAATGTTTAGATAAGAGACGTTGTTAATATGTCAATATCTATTAAATAGATCCAACTTTTCTTAACTTTACTTGTTATCTACATGTATATCTATAGCTATATACTGTAGATGTCGACTATCTAGTGACTGTGTTGTCTCACATATAGCTTAGATTGTTTGTGTTTAGCAACCCTCTTCCTTTTTCTTATTTCCTTGTTTGCTAAGTTTGTTTTTATTTGCTGATATTTTGTTCTGACTTAAAAAAATTCGAGAAAAACAAATATTTCATTATTGATTTCAGTACAATTATTGCTGAAATATCCAGAAACTACATTTTCAAAGTTACGAGATATACAGCACTACATTGGTAATAGAGTTGCAGTTAAAATCTGGTGTTAAAAATGGATGAGTTTAAACCTTTTATTTGTCGAGGGTGTGCTCTCTCTCAATCTCTCTTAGTGCACTGCCTACGGGTAGGTCCATGATATATAAAACCTAAATAGAAGAGTGGAGGCCATGGATCTGCCAGTAGGCAGGACCATAAGAGAGAGTGAGAGAACGAGCAATCCCTCGATAAATCAAAGAGCCTATCCCATTCAAGGTTTTAACTCTAACTCTACTATCAACATATCTTCTTACCTCACTAGTATTGATAGAACTGACAGGTTCTAGGAAAATACTTCTACCCACTCTGTTTTAAAGATTCATTCTATTAAATAGGATTTAAAATATGAATGCATATGAACAGTTGAGCTTAAAGTTAAACCATCCGCCCCTAGCATAGCGTCAAGTTGATCGGCGTCAAATTGCTTTTCTCTGCAATTTAGTATGAACCGATTAGTTCAGCGACACGTTAAATGAGTTGTAAATTTTTATTAATTCGAGCAGAATGATATGAAAAACTACATAAGAACCTAAGTCTCAAAGAAAGAAGAAGAAAGAAGAATAAGAAGAAAGAAGAAGTCTCAAAGAAAGAAGAGTCTTAAGAAAGTTAAGATGCTATACATCTCTTCAGATGTGTAAATGAGAGATGCGTGCATGTCCTACTTATCTAAATAAACTACTTGGCTGGAGCCAGTGGCGAAGTCGGTAAGACACTCGATCGTGGATCAGTATGTGCGGGGTTCAAAACCTGAACTCTCCCGTCACTGACATCGCTTTCGAGAGAGGAAACTGAAGTTAGCCTTAGCTTTTTAGCTTTACTTAGGAATTGAGCCCGCTAGCTGGTTGTGCTCCTGACAGAGACAAGCGTAGATACTTACTTCTACCATGAACTTGACCTCTCCTCTGGAACATCCCAGGCTTTGATCCACTATAGGACGTACCTCCTCCGACCTGTCCATCTGACTCATATCCAGATCCTCCTTGCGCCCGCCCGTCAGAGGAAACCAACATGGCGGAGGCAGGTCGATCAGGAGGATTCTGATAAGTGTTCCAACCATTTCCGGTATTGTTCATTCCAGTCTTATTAGGAGAAAGAGGAAATCCGGGATTATGTTCTCCAGGCTGGCCTGAATGTATGGAAGAATTACCACTGATATGTTGAACCGGTAGTGGGGTCCATTTGCTTCTGTCGGGTTGCAAGGTTTCTACCGGTAGCGGGTGTTGTCGTTGTTGATGTTGTGGTAGCCAGCGCTGTTGAGGATACGGCTGTTGTTGGGGCTGATTCTGATCTCGTTGATATGTTTTTTGAGGATAGCCCCATTGTTGTTGCTGTGGTTGCCATCCTTTTTGCTGATATGGTTGCATATAATTAACCTGTTGCCCACGGTTGTCTGGTGACTGATTCATAAAAGGTTTCTGTACATTTCCCTGTTGCTCAGGTAATGGTTCACTTTGTATTAGATTTACTGGTTGCTGCGGCTGCCACATCTGGTGTCCCGGTCCGCTTTGTGCTCCGGTTCTCCTTCCACCAGACTGGAAACATTCCGAGTGTCCCGCATAACATGATTGTTGTGAAGCTTTCACGTGTTGTGGTGGATTCACATGTGATGGTTGATTCACATGTTGTGGTTGATTCACATGTGGATTCACATGTGATGGTTGATTCACATGTGGTGGTTGCTTCAAATGTGGATTCACATGTGGTGGTTGATTGCTGTATTGCCATCTTTCTCTCTCGTGCATCAAATGCTTGCGCTCCTCGTAGCTGCGCCACTGGTCTCGCTGAGGACTGCACTGTCCCTCATTCCGTCGCCTCATTTCAGACTGAACAAACGCATCATGTGATGTGGGATTGGACAAAGAATAACCGTCGAAACTATCCTTCCTATCATATCGAACGAAGTCACCCACTGAGCCACCGTTGACAGGTCTACCAAAGCAGCTTAAGTTGGCATCCAGAGAGAACCTCTGCCTTGGTTTGTTGAACTCAGAACTATCGTGAAATGTTGGCTCAGTGGTCACATTTCTGTCACTCGCCACATTAACAGTGAAACTTGGCTGCGAGTCTTCAAATCTTGGATTTCTCTGATTCGACACGAAGTCCCTGTATCCAATCCTCTGAGCGGATTCTCTATCCACGGATGACGTCCAGCCAGGCTGGTTGGCGTAGTTAGATCTGCTGGGAACCACGCTAGGATGAGGATAGTTCGAAGAGGCTGGAGAATTTTGATCATTTCCATATCTCCATCGCTCCTGGATTGAAGCGTTTCCACTAGCTCCTATTGCGCCACCACTTCCCCGATCAGATGAAACTTGTTTGTACTGCACGCCGAAGGTCTGAGTTGTCGTTGATTTTGAAGTTCCAGTTCTTTTCGAAGGTTCCCTATCATAGGCTCCAGACAGGCTCTCCACCTGTTCGCTGAAGCGTCTTCTCTGATAGCCTTCCAAGTGCTCGAAAGCTCCCGCCACATCCCCGTACTGTTGAGCTGCTTCCCAGGGCGTCATCGGCGCCTTCGGAGAATTTATCTGATCTTGAGGTTTCACCGAGACGCCATTTCTTTGGGGCGCTTGACTGAAGTTAGAACTACCGGGGTTCTGTGGGGAGCTGAGTCTACCCACGTGAAGACTGACGCTGTGTCTGCGCACAGGGACAGCTGGAGGCTGGTAGATCTGCTCCACGTCATAGGTCCTGACGGGTTTGGCAGGAGGGGGTTCTGGAATTATGAACTGTAATGGAGACTTTCTCTCGGGATTCTCTTTAGGAGACAAATCGCTCTGGTAGTTCTGGATATCTTGAATGCGCTCAAGTTCCTGTGTTTGTTTCTGAGAACCAGAAATTTCTGCAGCGATGTTAGATGTTTTAGAACCGAAAGAATCCTTCAAGTTTTGAGTGAACTGGTCGCTGTTGTTAGCAACCTTTTCTTGTAGCTGTCGCTTGTGGTCTAGTGAATGGCGGTTTTCATCTCGGGCACGGCTTTCCATGACCGAAGAATAGGAAGGAGGTGGAGCTAATGGAGGAGGTGGAGCTAATGAAGAAGGCGGGACTAATGGCGTTTGCTCACTATCGCTCGCCACTGTCTCAAACTTGACGTTATCTTCACTCAACACCAGATCCTCGTCGCCTGGTTTCGCCACAAAAGTAGCCAGTCTGGTAGGAGTGCTGGGTCTCTCGCTGGGTGATGAGGAGCCTCTAACTGTTAGGCTAGACTTACTCTCATCATTCGATGGGTATCCACTGGGCGAATCTTTAGTAACATTAATTAAATCGTACCCAATTTCTTTTGACTTTAGATTTCCTTCCACTTTTCGTTTTGGATTGCCTGCAGAAACTCCATGTGAACCAATGTCATCTTGTCGAACTATCTCATCGCTGTCATCGTGGGTCTGTTGACTACCTGACGCAATCTGATTGACTTCTTTTGGCCGCCATTGTACATCGCCTGCAAAATGCTGTGTTTTCCCTTGAGGATAAAATCTTTCTGATGTTTGCTGGTAAGGTGGGACTTGGTACTGGGGCTTAGCGGAGCCCCACCCGTTATCGGGTTTCGTCGCTTGATGCGCTAGTGATATCTGAGACGTTGAAAATCTCCTCCTACGTCTTCCAGTGTTGAATCGGTCGTCTATATCTGGCTTAGACGCCCATATCACCACCTCATGCACGTCTTCGCCAGACAACAACTTCTTAGCCATGTCACTTGCAGACGGTAACTGACCACCGCTTGAACTACCAGCTGAAGGATTAATGTAAGTATTGGAATTCTGTTGATTTGAACTCCACTGCATCATTCTAGGAACATTTGCTGTAAGATATGATCCAGGCGTATTTCCTGTGGGACTTTGCCTGTGCGAATCAGATATATCCCAATTCGAGTTGCCTCTTTCATAACCTGAATCCTCTGATATCTTGATAACGGGCGGCGCTAAAGGCTGATGAAGAGGTCGTAGGGATATGGTAGCGTCAGCAGACTGTCTCCTAGTAGGACGCTGTCTTGTGGCAACTCTCGAACCTTCCACTGAAGACTCATTCTGATTTCTAAAATCCATAGATAGACTTGGACTTCCGGTTAATCGATCCATATGAGCATTGGGGATATTTCTGTTGAGGGGATTATTTACGAAACTTCTCTGCAATTCAGAATCGATTTGAGGTTCATTGCTCGTCGAGTGCCCCTCAGAACCATTCATTACATTCACGTACTGTTCAACACCTTGCCTGCTTTCATTAGATATTATAAGATGACTACCTCTACTAATGCTGGAACTACCAGCTCTTGAGCTACCCAGCTGTTCTTGATGAACGTTACTTGATTGTTCCAGGACACTCTCTTCCACCGGACCTCTACTGGAAGATCTCTGGGAGGTGCGTAGTGTGCTTGCTATGTAAGAAACCTGTTCAGTGTCTTCAAATTCATCGCCAACGGTAGGATCAGCTCCCAATTGTTGGCTTCCTTCCAATTTTGTCGAATAATTTTCTGCTTGTATTTGTTTGGCAGGTCTTTGAGCTATATTATCAGATAATGGACCACGAAAGTCAGCAATTCCTCTTTCGATTGGATTTACGTTAGGTCTAAAATTTGCTCCGGATCTTTCCACAGATCGACGTCTAACGGGCTGGAAAATAGAACCCTGGGATAGTCTCCGTGTACTGTACCAGTTAGGAACATCTCTTTGTCCTGGACTGGAAAGTTCATACTGAGCCAGACTTCCACGCCTAGGTCTGGTTCCTCCAGCACCAAATAGCGACCTCTCTTCTCGAACGACCTTCGTCAGTACTCTGTCGCCAAACGGTTCCCTCTTCATTTCGGTAATGATATGTTTCCTTAGTTCAGGATCATTGGGATCTTGTTCGAACACTTCTTCGTCTCTGGCGCAGATATTTGACTGCATGCCGGTAACAGCTCTAGAAACAGACTGCGCAGGAGTTGTTGATCCAGCAGAGTTAGCTGCATCCCACGCTCTATCATCTGCGTAGCTGCTGTAGGCTGAGCTAGAACAGCCGCTGCTGCTGCTTGCTGAATACCTGCATGAGTCATCAGACTGGTTGTAAACAACAGCAGGCCTACTGGGCGCCATGACGTAATGATACTCAGCTGGCTCTTCGGCCCGCATGGGGGTGGAGCGATCGAAAGTGGGCGTAGTGCTACGGGATGATTGACGTGAAGAGTAGGCTGACGAAGGACGCGAAAGATTTCTGGGTGTGGTCGAACGAGATGAATAATAATCTCCGCCCATTGGTGGGCCGGGTCTGAAATAAATAAATAAAATTTTTATTGCTGATTATGAATGAGAAATCTTCACAAATCTTATTCTGTTAGATATAAGATAATGAGAATGATCAAAGCTGAATTGCAGACATTTGTAATTTAGGTGATGATTATTTGTAATAATGTACTGTACATTGATATCTTTTTCGAATATCTGTATTCTGTCTGTCTATGGCCATAGGCCTCTATAAAACAAAATTTATACATTTTGAAATGCAATAACTTTAACTAACATTGGTCATCTCTGTACAACTTTAAAACATAGCCAACAGTTAGGCTATTAACATTTTATTAACGTAAATCAGAGCTAAAACTTCGGCAAGATACGACTTAGAGAAACACATAAATTACTCTAGATAACAGACAGAACGCAGCTACAGTCCTACAACTGATACTGAACCGGTAGAAGATTCTAGAAAAACTTATCTAATTCTAGTCTAAACGCCATCTCCATAGTACCTCATCTTGAAAAACTAACAAAATTTAGAGGCTGTTTGCTTCGTTATACTTCATTTTATGAAATATTAGAATTCATTGTCAGGAAGTTTAGTAATAGGTTCTTTTTCATTCAACCTTTCTATATGATTTCCATGTCATAATAAACAACAAATACTTAATTAGAAACTAAACAAATAATCAGGAAGAGGGTTACCACAAAAGAGCCTAAGTTCCTTTGTGAGATAATACAGTCAGTAGCAAGTACAAAGAATAACAAATACGTTGATTAATTGTCGTTTAATATTAAGACGTCAACGTTAAAGTTGCACTTTTACTATCACAATTGACTCAATAAAATTAGCAATTTTTATCTTCAGCTAAAAACGATAACCGGATTACTCTCAGTTTCATTGAACTAATAGGTGTTTCTGATTTTAGTGGCATTATCAGTCGAGACTCTTAACTGATGAGCTACCGACCTGACCTATAAAGTTAAAGTTTCCATCCAGTGTCCATGAGTTGCGACCAGCGCGTAAACCTCCTTTTCTCTAATTCCCTTTATCTTTGGATTGATTTTCTGGATTTTGGAATTTCAACATTTCTTAGATTCTTTTTGCTCGCTGGCTTGATTTTGTCTTATTAGTGCTCGACGTTATCATTGATGACTGTAGCACTACGAGGGTTCAATTCACCCCAGGAATTCAGTAAACTCCTGTTTAATCACCAAATATTCTGTAAGATTAAAGGAGAAAACACTGCTGCTCAGTGCCCCTGTTTTCGGGCGTTTACACCGCTTATTTGCTAATCAATTGATTAAGAAATAGGCCTAATATGCTAGTCCTGTTTACAAAGTATGCTGATTGGTAGATCAGCCTGAAGGACAGCGCTGAACGACATAATTTTGGCGGTTGACCTTGTGGTTAATAACCAAGCAACATTTATGATCGTTGTTATGTTATGTTAAACTGTTGATTGTACCTGAAGAGGACCAGTCGAAGAGGGGTTGTGTAGTGAATGACGTTGAGAAGATCGGTTGCTGTCTGTAATCTCATGTTGTCTGTACACTGAAAGTCGTTTATAGAGAGCAAACGATCCCCGATCATCACGCCTCCATCACTGGCCTTGCTGCATCTGTGCAACTGTTAGTTGTACAATTTACTAACTTTTTAATTTACGATTTTTCGATTATATTTTATTGATTTATTTATTTATTCTTAGATTTGCTTTACATTTAGATCTGGATCTACTAATGGATAAATTAATCATTATAAAAACTAGCAATTATTTATAGTTTTTTATTTATTTTGAGCAAGGCTCAACATAAATATGAGATTAAATATGAAGTTAAGCTCCATCGCGCCGGTTAGTACTTTGTGGGCGACCACCTTGGAAGACCGAGTGTTGAGAGCTTTGAAAGACAAAAAATCCCGAGGGTGTTGGAAGGTTATTCTTAAATCCGCACCGGCTGCAATTGATGCGCCAACAAAGGCAACGATTACTAATAACCATGGAAAGGAATGGAAGAAGTACTGAAAACTACAAAAAACAGAAACCAAGAAAGGAAATCATGTAGCACATGCGGTATGTCATGTGTATAACTAAAGGAACAAAAAAAGGCAACGTAACTATCCCATGACCGACCAGTTAGATCAAATTAGAGGAGAATAATTTTAATATTTACTTGCCCCAGAGAAACGAGTGTGTTAGCGATTTCTAGTCGTTATTATAATGTTATTAATTGCAGTATTTGTTGTGTTGGCTTAATTCAAAAATAATTATGTTCTAAACTTTCTCTGAGAGTTGCAGACTTAGCCGTCGGATTACTGATGATTGTATCAGAAGGTACCTTTAAAAGTCTTGTTGACCCCTGGTAAACAGGAAATCATCAGTTCAAATTTCGGAGGATTTAAAAGTATAATTTTGTGGTACTTAGCTGATGTTAAGCTATTTTGAGCATTCTAAACCTCTAAATAAGTAATTAAGTATGTAATTAAGTACGTAATTAACAGTAAAAGTAAAAGTACGTAAGTAAAAGTAAAACGTAAAAGTAAAAAATACGTAAATAATTATGTAATTAAATGACATAAGATTTTGAAGCTGTTAAGATTTAGGTGTTGTTTTTTAGATCTGCATGGTCTGGTGTCCAAAACTCTACCAGTACAATAAAATAAAATATGTTAAGAAATAGCCTTAGAAAAATTAATTCTCATACTCAAATATTGCTACTGATTGCTACTCTTATATACGGCTACTGATCCGTCAACCAGTGAGACACTAGATATAATCAAAAAAGTCAGGCTATTTCATAACAAAAGAGCGTTTAGCTGCTGATCCACTACTCTATAAGAAATCAGATATATTCTACAACAACTCCCCGTGTTGTGTCTGGGTTGTTTGAAGAATTGAGCAACTGGTGACTGCACGTGTTGTAAAAGGCGACTAAAGCATTAATATCCAAACCAACGTCAGAATGGGCATTCGGTTGTTAAGTGACTAGGCCCCAGCCCAGAAATTGCTACAACAGTTTCTAAAACGAATGTAAGAGACTTTCGTAAGGTATGGGACATAGAGGAGTGGAGAAGGTCTATTCGTATCCCGACCCTAGGATTAAAGGGAAGAAGAACAAGAACAAGAACAAGACCAAGAAGAAGAAGAAGAAGAAGAAGAAGAAGAAGAAGAAGAAGAAGAAGAAGAAGAAGTACAACAACTGAAAACTATTTCATAGTTCATCATAACCATAGATGAAAAAAATGTTTTTTTACGTTTTTTATATCTGTTAAAAAACGCGTTTTTTACGTTTTTTATTTATTATAAAATTAAAAACGTAAAAAAACCTAAACCGTTAACGTCCAAGTCAAACGTAAAAATTTAATTTTCTTGTATTGATAATTATTAACAACTGACAGTGTGGCTGTATGTGACCTGAAAGTATTTGTTTATATTTGTATGGAGTCTATGGACATACTTTAGAACCTTAGAACTTTAGATCAAGTATAGTTGCAATTAAATTGTTTACTGTTATGGAATGAAGGCATGGTTATATATATGCAAACTTACGTGTACGCCACTAACGTTTTTTTCAACGTTTTTTACGTTTTTTTATTTTTTGGGAAAAATCGCGTTTTTTAACGTTTTTATTTTTGGTACGAACGTTTTTTTCATCTATGCTCATAACGTTTACAGGCAGTGATGTTACCTTCGATACAACGATAGGCTTTCCATTTCCTCCGGTCAGCCTCAATCCAAATGGAGATCCTCCTTCCAAACATAGGCTAACCACGTGACCATCTCCCGAAGCTGCCATCATGATTAATTACTCAATCAATCAATCAATCGACTCGATAAATTCTTGTAGAAACTGACGAAACATATTTACGAAAGGTTATTAGTTTTTATTGTAAATAATCCATCGTTAGAGAGAATGTATCTTTTTAGAACTGATAAAGAAAACTTTAATTTACTGCAGGCTCTTCGCTGTGAATATTGATTTATAAAATTTGTTTAAGTTAGACTGCGAAGCTTATCTATTAGGCCTGGCCTATAGATGTGCTTACACGTAAAGATATCTCAACATTTTCTCACATTTTGATCCGTGATGTTAAAAACTTTCAAAACATCATTTTCAATAGAAAAACACGTAAAAATCATAATTAATAACATTTGAAAATAACTCATAAATGCCATTCTGTTAGATACTGTATTTTAAAGTACTACATAGAAGTAATAATAGGATGTATAGCGAGTAGCAAGACAGCTCCAGTTTTGAACCCCGCACCTAAGTAGTGTCTATTCTATTAGGTTTAGCCTACGTTGTGTTTATTCTCGTATACTTACATTTACTCAAGCTAGCTTACGTTTACTTGATGCTTAGGCCTATTCTCGTATACTTAAGTTTACTCATGCTAGATCACGTTTACTTAGTGTTTATTCACGTTTACTTACGTTTACTCAAGCTAGCTCACGTTTACTTAGTGTTTATTCACGTTTACTTACGTTTACTGATGCTAGCTCACGTTTACGTAGTGTTTATTCACGTTTACTTACGTTTACTCGTGCTAGTTCACATTTACGTAGTGTTTATTCACGTTTACTTACGTTTACTCGTGCTAGTTCACGTTTATGTAGTGTTTATTCACGTTTACTTACGCTTACTCGTGCTAGTTCACGTTTACGTAGTGTTTATTCACGTTTACTTACGCTTACTCATGCTAGCTCACGTTTACTTGCTCTCACCTATCTATCTAGCTACGGCTGAAGAACGAGTAGCACCGGACGAAATAGCGGAAAGAAACAAGACCGAGATTGGCTCACCAGCCTAGCACTAGATCCATCAGACTTCAGCATGATGTAGGGATGAAGTGGCCTCGCCCCCTCCCCATTTTCCTCCCAGCTGTTAAAAGTTTAAAAAAGTAAAACATTCAACATTAAAAGCTTTGCATATTTAAATTTCAACGCAGAGAAATTGTCCTTCGTAATTTAATTTTTAATAGATTATACCGTTCCAAGACTTTAGTGTGGCAAAAGAGCTAAGATTAATGTCAGTTTCCTCACTGGAAAGCGATGTCAGCGACGGGCGAGTCCAGGATTTGAACCCCGCACATACTGATTCACAGTCGAATATCTTACCGACATCGCCACTGGCTCCAGCCAAAAGTAGGCAGGCCTACTTCAAAAAATGCAAGCAACAAATTTAATCAAATGCAGATGAAGATATGCGCAACCAGTATTTTGAGTCAGAAATTTAAAAACCCCCAATAAACCCCCAATACACGTAATTAGAAACTGCTACCCCCCCCCCCCCCCCAGTCTAGAACTCAATTAAGATCCAACTGCAGTCTGCTGAGGTTTTTAATTCCAGGACTTCCGTTAACTCTGAGATGATCCTGAATTCCGGTAGATAAACAAAAGTTTGTCTCTAACTCTACGGTAAGAGAGGAGAGGAGAGTATATACGGGGTTCAAATGCTGAGCTTGTCTTGTGTCTTCGATATTCATTCGAGATATGATATTATTGTAGATATTGGTTTAAATCCTGCATTTTCTGAAGGAATAAAGATTTCAAAGGGGAACGCGTTGCCGGCGTTGGGCGTATGTATTTTTGAATTTTTAAATGCTGTATTGAACAGCTCACTGAAAACCGTTTCAATCTGAGATTATCAGTATAGATTAGCTAAAACTCACTTTTCAAATTTATGTATTAATCTGACAGAATTCGCCAATTTCTTCAACTATTGCCTGATCATTTATTTTTAGAAATATTCTACTGTATGTCATTTAAACTTTACTGTTTCCTATCTATCATTTCAACGTAATCATTTTTAAACGAAAGCCTATCTTAACATCGATATCTTGAAAGCATATCAGAAACGTACGATTGCAAGGTTTGATCCCACACCTGCTGAACGGTTGCCAGAAACCAAGCCGATCTTTCTATTTCCTTCAGCTATAATATTTAAATTCCAGTTAACATGTACTTGATAACATGTGACAACGTATAATATTGGGTAACATGTAATAAAGTATAGGCCTACTACTAGGTAACATGCAGTTGCGTATTATACTAGGCAACATATAGTAACGTATAATACTAGGTAACATATACTACGTAATATGAGGAAGCGCATGCTACTATTAACTCGGATATCGGATGCACTGGATTGTAGAGGATTGAATTGTTTACGAAAAGCTTCTCACAGTCAAAGTCCATGACGAAGTTAAATGGTCCTGGTTGTAACTCTTTGGATTTTATATTTAAAATAGACTTGCGCAGTATTATTTCATATCATTTATCTTTCAGACCAAACATCTTCGGAAGTCTAACATCCACTTCAGATCCTAGTCAATTACAACGCTTGTAAATTTGTAATAGACTCAGTAGAAGATAAAAGAAGCAGGGTCATAAGTAAGTCCTAAACGTTTATAACTTTGAATGTCTCAATAGCGCAATGATTAGAGGTGTAGATAACGTCATGAAGTTTTAAATGACAGACCCTGAGGTGATTTGAACCCTCGTGAGTTCGAATCCCAGTCGCGCTAATCTGAGAGTAAAATCTCTGACATTCACTGGACTGGCTACACGGTAAATGGACAAAAATTTCCTAACGGATTTAACATGTGGTATTAAAAGTGATAGATATCAACTTAGCTGATTACTTCAATATAATGCGTGTTATTATTATTATTATTAACAAATAAGTTAAGTTCTTTAAAGCTAAGGCCTGCGCGCGCGAGAGAGAGAGAGAGAGAGCACCGATTTTCACACAGATTTGCACCGTTTTTGGACGTTCTTTTTAGCTCGCCGGCTTGTTTTTGTCTCAATAGTGCTCGATGTTGTCATTGATGACTGTAGCACTCTAATTGTTGTTACTATTATTAAAGACATGCATCGAATTCTTTTTTTAATTCCTTATACTTTTAGACTGATTATCTAGAATTTTGGAATTTGTGCCGTTTTGGACCTTCCATTTGCTTTAGATTTTCCTAAATAGTGCATGAATTAGTCATGGACGACAGTATTAGTAATGGAAAAATTAAAGTTTGTATTTAAATGCAGCTCATGCGGAAGTCGAAACTTCGTTGCTAGGCAACGAATTTGTAAATCTAGTTGTAAATAAAGCTTGGATTACAAAAATGTAACATTTTCAAATGACTCTAATGTAACAATTCAAAATGTAATGTTTTTAGATGACTCTAATATAAACAATACAACGACAATTAGAGTGCTACTGGCGTCTATGACAACATTGAGCACTATTGCGACAAAATCAAGCCGGTGAGCAAAAATAAGCCAAAAACGGTGCAAATACCAAAATTCAGAAAATCAGTCCAAATATTGTTGTGTAGCAAATGTAGACAATGACAACGATAAGAGTACTACAGTCTACAGTTTTCAATGATAACATCGAGCACTATAAAACCTAAGCCAAGCTGACAAGGGTACGGACGATGCGAATCCAATAACCAGAGAACTAGAGAAATTAATATTTTATAATTTTAAATTGGCAAAACGGCCTGTGAGTTGATTTAATTTATTTTTGTATAGGCTAACTTTATTTCATTTTCGATATTAAAATTTCTCATTTTTGCTGATATACCTACTACTACGTTTATTTACTCAGTCGATCATAATTGTTTAGTATTTTGTGGATTCACTAATGTGAATTAATGTGTATTAATCTCTATTCTACTTTTAAGTTTTGAAGTTTAGCAAAGCAGTAATTATTACAATATACATCTATATAAATATTTGAATGTATTAATAGAGTAGGGGTAACTTCATGAAGTTTTAAATGACAGATCCTGAGGTGAATTGAACCCTCATGGGTTCGAATCCCAGCCGCGCTGATATGAGAGTAAAATCATGGACATTCACTGGACTGGTTATACGGAAAATGGTCTAAATTGCCTAACGGTTTAAACCTGTGGTATTAAAAGTGATAGACATCAACATACTTGACCATTTAACCATAATGTGTTTACTTTACTTTTTTACTACTACTATCATTTCTTCTGTCGATCATAATTGTTGACTATTTTGTGGATTCACTATTAATGTGCATTAATCTCTATTCTCCTTTTAAGCTTTTATGTTTAGCAACGCAGTAATTATTACAATAGACATTTCTGATTCTATTTCTACTTCCTGATAGAATGACAGTGGACGAGGACTCCGGCGTGCCCCAAGGTGAGGACCAGGGGAAGGCTGATGCCTCTGTCAAATCCTCCAAGTCCAGTGCCAGGGTCTCTCCTACTGGCAGTGCCAGTGGTGAGGTGGAGGTGAAGGATTCAGGGGAGGAAGAAACAGTTCCACCTGATGAGGAGGGAGAGGGAGAAGGAGAGGGAGAGGCAGAAGAAGAGGAGGAGGAATCAGAGGGAGTTGCTGAACTGAAGAAAGAATTACGACATGTTCTGGTGAAAATACCTCATGTTGAGTATGTTCTAATGACTCGTATCTACTAAAAATAGACATTTGTTTAAAATAATTATATATAATATTATCAAATACTCGTAATAATATTCTTGTAATATGTTTTCATAACGATATGTTGTTGATTATTTGCAAATCATAATGCTTATAATTATTATATTTGATTATTTGTTGACATTTTTAACATCTTTTAAAACTAATTTTATTAAAATACTCTATCTCACATCACGGCGTTGAAACTAAAAATAATATTGCTCTTGTCTTAACAAAGGACATGTCTAAAAGACATGTCCTTTGTTAAGATAGTTATTGTGTTATCTGTTTATTGGACAGGTAGTGTCTACTTTCATTTTGACTGGTGTAAAATATTAAGCAGGCTTGTTTTGTCTTACCCATCATGCATCCCTTAGCTGGTCAATAAACTGATAACAGCTAGTAATTAGCCAATTGGCTCTTGCAGAAGATTGTTATTCTTAACATATTTGAGAAGCAGGCTCTTTACATTTGCGAAGAACGAATTAAATTTTCAGCGACTGTAGTTCTCTTGGCTAATAATTTATCAATTCAATAGCATATGTTAAAGTTTAACTCTTGTCAAATATCAGTATCTTCTCATTTATGACAGTACTCAATAAATTAATATAATATAGTTTAAAATAACAAATCTCTTCTACTTTGTGCTAGATATCTATCTATGTTTCTATTAAAAGACTAGAAAGTGTGACCAATGTTAGCATCAATTAATTTCACGAAAGGATATCAGTAACGGCTGAGCCCAGAATTTGAACCCTGCATATATTGACCTGCAGAAATCTTAGCCACATTGACAAGGACTCCATTCATAACATTAAATGTTTTAATACTATAACTATTCACAGAGAACAGGATGTGACGTTTTCTGCGGATGATTTTCCAGACACATACAGTTATAACAGCCTGCGAGAGAAGCTGGTGCTAGCCTATGCCGATAACTATCGGCGACAGTACATTCATCTTTATAGAGACAGGAAGCCCCTGCTACTCTCTCCCCTCAATGAACTAGGCATAGAGGTAAAGCAGAGTGCTTAGAATCCTTAGATCATATCAAGTTAGTATTTATTCTAGCTTATACGTCACTCTTTCTTAGAGACGTCCCTGACATTGCCTTATGGCGAGTAACCGGACGTTAAATTCTTATGGATTATTGATTTATTGAATGATGGAGGTATATTAAAGTGCATTGATAGTGTTAACTGAATTGAAGGATAGGGCGTAGTTTGATATCACCTACTATCTCAAAACAGCTCAGTAGCTGGGTGAGTAATGGATTCTAACACTTTTCGATCCACAGTCAAACAGTTACCCAATCCTGCTACTGGTTATATATGTTTCATTAGTGGTTTTTCATTGTTGTTATTGAGACATGTTGTCGCTATTGTTATATGTTGTCGCTTTTGATGTGTGGTATCACTATTGATCTGTTTTCACTATTTATGTGTTATTGCTATTGATGTGTTATCGCTATTTATGTGGTATCACTATTGACGTGTTTTCACTATTTATGTGTTATCGCTATTTATGTGGTATCACTATTGATGTGTTTTCACTATTTATGTGTTATTGCTATTGATGTGTTATCGCTATTTATGTGTCATCACTATTGACGTGTTTTCACTATTTATGTGTTACTGCTATTGATATATGTTGTCTCTGTTGATGTGTGATATCACTATTGATGTGTTTTCACTATTTATGTGTTATAACTATTGATATATGTTATCTCTGCTGATGTATGGTATCACTATTGATGTGTTTTCACTATTTATGTGTTATAACTATTGATATATGTTGTCGCTGTTGATGTGTTATATCAGTATTGATGTGTTATCACTATTGTCGTGTTATCACTATTGACGTGTTATTATTATTGATATTTTATCATTGTTGATGTGTTGTAACTATTGATATGTTATCTCTAGTGATATGTTACCACTATTGATGTGTTACCACTATTGATGTGTTACCACTATTGATGTGTTACTACTATTGATGTGTTACCACTATTGATGTGTTACCACTATTGATGTGTTACTACTATTGATGTGTTACCACTATTGATGTGTTTTCGCTATTGACGTGTGTCATGGCCACTGATTGACGTGTGCAGAAGTTTGTGTGCACGACAGTGAGACCGGTTGAGTTGCCCTACAGAGAGTTGTACGAGTGGAGAGGAGCCTCGGAGTTTGTCGCTGATTATCTCAACTACAAGCCTCTTAATCCTGAGCACGAGCTGGTACGAGACGTTGCTTTCATCAATGATACCAAATTAATTAATTATTTATTTTTAATTCATTATCATCATTAATTAATTAGTAATAAATGCATTAAATATAATATAAATATGAATAAATATAAATATAAATAAATAATAACATATAAATAATAAAAATAGAAATAAATCATAATAAATAAATCAAAAATAATAAATTAAATAAATGAAAATAATAAATAATAATAAATAACAAATATAAATGTAAATAATATAAATAATAATAAATAATGAATAAATATAAATACATTAAATAAATAATACAAATAAATAATTAACTAATTAATTAATTTCTTCTATTTAAGATAAAAAGTGTCAGTATTAAGGAGTTAAAGCCCTGATTTCCTGCTCAATGATGACTATCAGTGAGGCAGTTAGAACTCTTGTTATGATAATTCCTGCGCATTATTAGTTTTAGATCACATTCTAAGAATTGATCCCTGACACCCTTTATTTGACAGTGCTGTTAATAATTGCACTATTGTATAGATATTGTAATAGTGTATATACTGTATATGTTTGTGGTTTTATGATCAGTCAATAAGTATTTAACGTCCGGTTTCTCGCCATAATAAACGTCCTCATCCATGACGTCCCTGAAATTAAGCAATTTCAGGGACGTCATGGATGAGGAGCCCTTCGGTCGTCGATCAGGACAGTAACAACATTAAACCTTGTGATTCAGATTTACGAATAATATATTGTTATTTATTTTTAAATAATCCATTGACTCTAATTTATTGATCCTTTCAATGATTGTAGGCCTGATTGATTGATTACTTGATTGATTGATTGATTGATTAATTGATTGATTAATTGATTGATTGATTTATTGATTGATTTATTGATTGATTGATTGATTACCTAATTGATTGATTGATTGATTAATTGATTGATCGATTGATCGATTGATTACTTGATTGATTGATTGATTGATTGCAGCCCCAGCACCTCTATTCTCCCTCCACCGTCCTATCGAGACAGTACGGACACTGTTTTGAGTACAGCACCCTCCTGGCCTCTCTGCTCATTGGGGTCGGGTTCGATGCCTACGTGGTGAGCGGCTACGCCACCAGAGAGACGACGATACTCGACCAGACCTACGACATCTGTCCTCAACTCATCCTGCCCCCCAGGGTAGCTCTGTCTATCTCTAGTAGTCATCCCAGGGTAGCTCTGTCTATCTCTAGTAGTCATCCCAGGGTAGCTCTGTCTATCTCTAGTAGTCATCCCAGGGTAGCTCTGTCTATCTCTAGTAGTCATCCCAGGGTAGCTCTGTCTAATCCTATCAACCAAATGTCCACGACCTGAGACCAACCCGCAAACCTCCATTCCGCTAGTACCCTTCCTTGAACTGACCACCCGGATTTTGACTCGCACCGTTTATGAACCCCTCACTCTGATCATCGGTTTTAATTTGGTTCCACAGTGTTCAATGTTGTCATGGACAACAGTAGCACTCTAATCGTATTATTGTTGTTGTTTATCCCTATTAGTCACCTCTCTACTCCCGGGGTAGCTCTGTCTATCTCTAAAAGTCACCCGCTTTCGCGATTTTTCTATTTTAGTTTAGTTTTCGTTTAAATTTTAGTTATTTATCGTCTGTTAATTAAAATTGCATGAGTGTTTCAATTCAATGGTATATCGGTCGATTAGATCTCACAGATATTAGTACTAGTTAGAATTCGCTCAAGTTGTGCTTGCTGGAACTCTTTGTGTATTTGTTGTTGTTGTTCAGAAAGAGACGCCACCGCCCGTGCAGGAGAACCTCAAGTACCTCGTCAAGCCGCCCAAAGAGCTCGTGAGCAAGTTTGACGCGGCTCAGGAGCAGAAGAGACTCAAAGTGATCTCGGATGAGCAGGAGCGGCTCAGGCAGATAGAGGATGAGCGAATCAGGGTCAGCTCTAGTTCTCACACTAATACGCTAAGTCTTGCGTAATGACTATAATAATAATAATAATAATAATAGTAATAATAATAATAATAATATTAAGAACAATAATAATAATAATAATAATAATTGCAGAGCAAACCGGCGATAAACGAGAGACATCTTTTCTTTGGCAAAGGCTTTGCAAAGATTTAATGCAGTCTGCTTCAACAATTCTTTTAAGCCGATTGATGAACTCGAGTAGCCGGGCGGCGATTCAGCACGTATTGCTTGAATCGTTTCTATCAAACCCCAGGTTCTCTACACCGGGGTAAAAAAGAATTTTTTTGTAATAATAATAATAATTATTATTATAACCACATGTGCACAGTTGTCAGAGATGCCCCCTGAGGACGCTCTCTATGGGCTGAGGATTCACTCGTGGGTACTGGTGCTTGCCGGTAAGAGAGAGGTCGCTGAGAGCTTCTACATAGAGCCCACCACCGGGCTGCCTCACCCCCTACACACCTCCATCTACCTGGGCGTCGAGAGCCTGTGGAACGACAAGAACTACTGGACCAACATGCAGGACTGCTCTGAAGGGGTTAAGGTTGGCATCCTTTATTTTCCAGATAGAATCTGTTTCCTTGTTTGAATGAATTAAAAATTTAAACGGATGGAAAAGTCTCAAATAGGGGATTGGCTGGTGTGGTGTAGGACAGAGAGGATTTGTGAACAGTGTATTTTTAGCCCGACCATGGTTAAACTGGGAATCAAGGGAGGATGATAATGATGATGCTACTATTCCCTGTTTGGTGAGCACCTAAGCTCTAGAAATTGCTATAACATTTTCTACTCCCGACCATAGTTAAACTGGCATTCAAAGGAAGAAGATGATGGTGATAATGATGAATCTGTTAGTTTTCTTACCCCAGGATGCATCATGTCCTTGCTTTACCTTTAATCTTTAAGCGATAAATTCATTCTGTTTTTCTCTGTGTATCTATTAGAGATGAGTAGTGCCTAAATTAACTTGAGCTGGAGATGATTGAGTAACTTTGTGATCTAAAATTCAAATTTCCTCTTGGACAATAGCAGACTAATGCTCTGCACCATTCGTCCATGACCACATCAAACTTGTTATGTCTCTCAAGGTTAAATAAATAAACAGACATTAGGTGCTATAAGATATTCGGCCGCGGATAAATATGTGCGGGGTTGAAATCCTGGGCTCGCCTGTCGCTGACATCGCTTTCGAGTGAGGAAAATGACTCATATGACTCTCCTTCTATCTATATATTTGACTAGTAACTAATAATTGATTTATTGAAGGATTGATCAATTAATGCATTGATTGATTAAAGGATTGATCAATTAATGCATTGATTGATTGAAGGATTGATCAATTAATGCATTGATTGATTGAAGGATTGATCAATTAATGCATTGATTGATTGATTGATTGATGCACTGATTGACAGAAGCTGCGCTATGACCTGGGTGACTGCGCCCTGTGGGAGTACATGTTCCCATCCAACGAGAGACCTGAGCTGCTGCTCCCGGCTGAGTCCAAGGGCAGGCCTGGAAAACTGGAGGAGCTGGAGGTGGAGGAGGAGGTATGACGTCCCTGACATCATCCCTGGATGAGGAAATGGACGTTAAACCTTTATTATTATTACTGTTATTATTATTATTGTTATTATTGTTATTATTATTATTATTATTATTATTATTATTATTATGGGACTCCTGTGTTGATGTTCTATTGTACATTCCATTTGTATGGTGTAGTACAATAGGCGTTATACTATATTAGTATACTAATGTCATTAAATTGTCCAACATTAGTATAGTATCATTATTAGTATAGTATCACTATTATCATTAATTTTCTTTATTTTGGATTTCTTTATTTCAATTCTTTAATTTCTACTTTACACTGTGAGTCTTATAAGTGACACCCCTTTTATATTTGCAATAAAATCGTAACCAGTCGACACATTTCTATAAAATTTACAGGTTGTTGGAATCAACCAATTTTCGCTATTACTGCAAAATTTCGTTACCATATCTTTAAGAACAAAAAAGTTATTGATATATAGGAACGCTAGGGGCAATGATGAATTTACAACTATGGGCCAAGTAACTGACATTCTCTATATTGTTATAATGAAAACAGGGAAAACATCTTATGCATATCATGCTATACTTATCTTAAAAAACAGGCATTTTTGTTCAAAACGTGCCATATTATGTGCAGATTTGTAGAAAATTGCCGAAGTTATTGCCTTTTTAATAGCCCTGGGGTGTCAAAAGAACTATGCAGACTGTTGTTACGCATAAGGCCTGACTGCGCATTTAGCCTGTGCGCTAAAGCTGCAGCTGC
The DNA here is from genome assembly GCA_905160935.1 of Enchytraeus crypticus. Taxonomy (NCBI): domain Eukaryota; kingdom Metazoa; phylum Annelida; class Clitellata; order Enchytraeida; family Enchytraeidae; genus Enchytraeus; species Enchytraeus crypticus. The sequence goes on along the minus strand of CAJHZI010000211.1, from coordinate 815,883 downwards.
TAGGCTAAAAATCAGATCAGCCATATGACATATCAGACTGGCTAGGCCGATGCTCCATTTACCGCCATCACTTGTTCACCGATTTGAAACTCATTCAATACAAATCACAAATCCATCATTTCCATTCTTCAAAGATGGTTTTCAGCAAAGAAGATCGCATTTTGATTTACGAAATGCGAATAGCCAAAGGCTATGGCGCCAAGCGTATCCTGAAAGAATTTCCTCGTAAAAACTGGTCGTTGTCTGGGGTTGCCAGATTGCTTAGAACCATTACTGAAAGCGGATCATCTGCTAGAAAGGCAAGGCCCAAGACAGGAAGAACGCCTGAAATTGTCGCAGCTGTTGAGGAGATGATTATGAGTCAGGAATCACAGCCTGGAACTCATCGAAGTACAAGACAGATAGCACGTGAGATTGAAGTGAGTCAAGCAACTGTTAGCAGGATTATACGCCATGAGCTTAATCTGAAATGCTTGAAAAAGAAACAAGCTCAAGAACTTACAGAAGCAAATAAGTTGACAAGGTTGGTGCGTGCAAAGCTTCTGCTGCGAGATTATCCCCAGAGCAAAGTTGATTTCATATGGTTCACTGATGAGAAGATTTTCACAGTTGCTGCACCAAAGAATGCACAGAATGATAGGCTCTACGTGTTTGCAGGAACTCGAAAGAAACAAGTTCCTGCAGCACGCTTGTTAAAGACGCGTTCGACCTTCACGAAGTCTGTCATGGTATCAGTCGGGGTGTCGTCCCTTGGAGCAACTGATCTTATCTTCATTGATCCAGGTGTCAAGATTAACGGCGCTTACTACCGAGACGTGCTTCTGTCACAGCATCTCTTACCAGCTATCAGGGCCATGTCAGGAGAATTCTTTATCTTTCAGCAAGACAGCGCTCCCGCTCATCGCGCATGTGAAACAGTTGCGATGTTACGACAGAATACACCTGCGTTCATACCACCGACTTTGTGGCCTCCGAATAGCCCGGATCTTAACCCAGTGGACTATAAGATATGGGGAGTCATCCAAGAGCGTGTCTATAAGACCAGAATTCGTGATGTGAATCACCTAAAAGAACGCCTCATTGAAGAGTGGTCTTCATTTGATCAAAAAATTATCGATGGATCAATCAGACAGTGGCGCCAGCGTCTTCGGGCTTGCATATCAGTTGATGGTGGTCATTTTGAACAAAAGTTATAAGCCACACCCAAATCATAATCTAACCATAGGCTCAATCAAACAGCTCTTTTCAGAGCTACCACAAATAATCAATAATTCAAAGCATCTCGCATAACGTGAGATTGCATGCGCATGATGTAGCCTACGTCTGTGGCGTTCTATATTAGGATTTTTGTTTTGACCCCCACCCGCAGTCGAGTTTAGATAACTTTTTTATTTTTATATGTATCTGAAAGAAATTTTGCAATATTGCAGAGAATTGTTAGCTCTCCACTCCCAGTAAATTTCACATGGATCGGTTGACTGATTGCGATTTTATTGCAAATATAAAAGGGGTGTCACTTATAAGACTCACAGTGTATATTTTCGTTTTAGTTCACCATGGTTCACATTTAAATTGTGCTCACTTATTGCATTTACTTGTTTGTTTGCATTGCTTGTGAACTGTACAGGGTTGAATGACCCTTTTTGGTGAGCTAAATAAAAAAAATTAAAAAAATAGTAATATAGTTTAATACATATTTTATTGTATCATACAATATGGATGTAATCCCTAAAAATCTATCTATTTCATTCTAAGTTGCTGATTGATTGATTGATAAAATGATCATTTTTGCTGTCTTGCTACGTATCATTCCTGATACCTCTGTACGGAAGAGAACTGTAAATTGAACTATAAATCCCTCCAAAACTTGTATAGGTGGAATTAAGGAATATCTAATATGATGTGTTTTATGCGTGTCTAATGAGTAATAGGATATCAATGGATGCTGAAGTCCTGATATATTTTGTTTTCTTTAGAAAGAGGAAGATATAGAGAGACATATGGACCTGCCGCCTTCCTGGACTCAGAGAATTGTTCTATCTCCCACAGGTTTATCTTATCTCTATCTCAGAGAATTGATCAATCTCCCAAAGGTTTATTTTATCTCAGATAATTGTTATATTTACTTGAAAGCTAAATTATCAGAACCTGACACCTTATAGCTTATACCTTATAGTCTTAGTGACAGCATCTTAAGATCATGGCCATCTATCGACGATATATTACTAACCACTTCTTAATTTTGGGAGATTCCGACTGCATTATACTAATTTGCTGTTAATTTAATCTTTGTGACGGTAGCTCGCGTGTGTGGAGTCGTCTTGAATCTTGAAGGAAGCCTAAATTGCGTTTCTGTGTCGTTAAACACACTACAACGTAATACCTTTATTTCTGTTCTGCATTGCATTGTATGGTGTAAGTTACACACCAGTGACTTGCCAGGAACTTACTGTTACCTTAATCTTTGTGACGGTAGCTCGAGTGTGTCGAGTCGTCTTGAAGAGAAACCGTGTGCTTCGGAACTTTGACTTTAAACACTGCAACTTAATACCTTTATTACTGTTCTGTGCAGACTTTGAGAAGCGCTGCCCTGGTGGCAAGAAGACGACTCTATACAAGAGAGCTAAGCTGGAGCAATTTGCTCCCTATCTGCTTCAAGATGGGCTCATTTCTAAGCTTTCTGTCTATGAAGATTTACAGAGTAAGAATACCAATCAATCACTCAATCAATCAATACTGAATTAATCTCCTTAAGAGTTTGCTCCATATTTTCATAGAAATGGTTTACAATTTAATTGTTTACTGCTTAATTAATTGCTTCATTATTAATTTATTGGATGTTGATTGATTGTCAGATGTTTGGAATTTGTGATTGATTGATTTACTTAATGGAGCAAATGAAATTAGACTTAATAGAGAAATAATATTAAAATAATGTTTTCCGTTAATAATAATATTATTAATAGTAATATTGTTTGTAGTAGATTAGCTAATGTAAATTAGTTAACACCGAAGAGAACACACTAACTTAATTTAAACCTACTAATTATTATATCGATTGATAATTGATTAATAAAACGATTGACTGCTAGATTAACTGATTAACCCTATTTCAATACAGTTTGATTTGTTGATTGATCAAATGATGGACTGATTGATTGATTGAGTGACTGATTGATTGATTCTGTATTAGGAAAGGAACTGGTAGAAGTGAGAGAGATCTATCACAAGCGGACAGATAAGCTGACAGATAGAACCTACAATTACGTCACGGGTTGGGTGAAAGAAAACTTTAAACCCGGCCGCAATAGGCAACTAAAGGGTTAGAAAAGTACACTGTGCAAGTTGTACAATGCTATACAGTTTAGATTTCGTTATATATTTGTAACAAAATTGTTTATTTTTAACCTTTCCTATTAATGTTGTATTGTATTTAATATATTTTCGTTTCAAGAAATTTCATATATTATGATCATGCAATCGATCAATGAGTATTTAACGTCCGATTCCTCGCCTTAAGGCAATGTTAAGGCCATGATGCACTTGCACATAAGTATTACTGTAAGTTACAAGTATTGACACAGGCCCATGTACATGTATTTCAATAGCCCAAGGCTTTGTTCAATTATAAGCATTCTCTGGTTATACGCAAGTTATTTTTTGATCCGCGTATAAGCGGATTCCACTCTATATGTGATATGTTATATAATATTGTGATATATACAAAATATATATACATGTATATATATACATGTATATATATATATATATATACATATATATATATATATATACATGTATATATATATATATATATATATATATATATATATATATACATGTATATATATATACATGTATATATATATATAAAATAATAAAACTTTGCTTTTAAATAGCACTGTACTGCTATGCATTAAAATACAACATTTAATAGCCTCGCAGACTTATGCTACATACAGATGAGTTGCGTCACTTGTTCTGTCGCAGAGCATCTGTACAGAGTGGGCGGGATTATGCCGGAGAATGACAGGACGCTGACATATTATAACCACGCCCGCTTTGATGGCCTGGCCCAGTTGATTGACGCCCCACTGTCGCTGACTCAGCATTTTATCAACAGAGACGATTTCCTCTCCTACAGACACGTTCAGTTTGGAGAGAGACAGATCAAGTTTGGACCATCTGAGAGAACACAACGACCCATCGAGGTGGGTTCGGCTTTCTGGTTGAGCAACTAAAGAGATAAAAGCTGGTAAAGCTAAGGTTAACGTCAGTTTCCTCACTCGAAAGCGATGTCAGTGACAGGCGAGCAAAAAGGATTTGAACCCCGCACCTACTGATCCGCGGTCGAGTATCTTACCGACTTCTCCACTGGCTCCGGCCATGATGAGGCTTTTTTAAGGCTTGCTCCAGGATCATAATGTCAGTATATCTTAAGTTCCAGTATCATGTCAATATGTCTTAAGCTCCAGTGTCATAATGTCAATATATCTTGTCAATATAACATGTTTTCATATGTTTCAGATGATGACTCATATGTTTCAGATGATGACTCATATGTTTCAGGTGATGATGACTCATATGTTTCAGATGATGACTCATTTGTTTCAGATGATGACTCATGTGATTCAGATGATGACTCATATTTTTTCAGATGATGACTCATATGTTTCAGATGATGACTCATATGTTACAGATAATGACGGAGCGCTTTGAGAGGAACAAGGCGAAGAAGGCTGACGAGGACATAGAGGAGATAGTGTACAACGAGATAGAGGACCGGATATATGTTAGATATCACCGTGGAGAGACCAGGATCAGTGCTACCACTCGTGAGTTTATAAAACCCCCAAACACTGACGACAAGGGCAGTGGCATCCCGTGGAGTCCAGATCAGCACGTCTCCTTCCTGGTCAGTCAATCAATCAATCAATTAATCAATCAATCAACTGATCAATCTGTTACTTCGTCTCCTTCCTGGTCAGTCAGTCAATCAAACAAGCAATTAATCAATTGACCAATCAATCAATTAATTAATCATTTGATCAATCACTCAATCAATCTATTACTCCATCTCCTTCCTGGTGAGTCAATCAATCAATCAATTAATTAATCATTTGATCAATCACTCAATCAATCTGTTACTCCATCTCCTTCCTGGTGAGTCAATCAATCAATCAATTAATCAGTTAGTGAATTTAAAAAACAATTGATGAATCACTCAATCAATGTGTTAATCAGTCATGGTCTGAACCAGTCGATTCACTTTTAGCAGTCTCATGTGTTTTTCGGAGATTTGATTTAATTGATCTCGTGTGTCGTTTTGTTACTATGAAAGATTAAATTATGCTTGATATTTAATGTGTTACGAATACAGCAAAATACAGCAAATTATAGACTTTTATAAAGTAATCTAAGAAATAAATTGATTGTTTAAAATAATTTTAAAATATGAGCTGAGATAATTTTAAAATAAGCAGTTAATTGTACGACTGTAGTTAAACTGGGATTCGAGGGAAGGTAATGATGATTACATGTAATTAATTAACTGACTAATTTGTAGATTGAGTTATTAATTGATTTATTGTTTTATTGATTGATTGATTGATTGATTTATTGACTGACTGACTGATTGACTGACTGACTGGCTGACTGGCGGACCCAGCACAGACAGAGAAAAGGAAGGTGGAGCTGTATGAGATGACGATGTGATTGACTGATTGATTGACTGACTGACTGACTGACTGACTGATTGACTGACTGACTGACTGACAGGCTGACCCAGCACAGACGGAGAAAAGGAAGGTGGAGCTGTACGAGATGATGATGTGATTGATATTGATTGATTGATTGATTGATTGATTGATTGATTGATTGACTGACTGACTGACTGACAGGCTGACCCAGCACAGACAGAGAAGAGGAAGGTGGAGTTGTACGAGATGATGATGACGCTGCTGAGATGGGAGACGGGCTGTGTGGAGCAGGTGAGAGAGGCTGAGAGAGAGATCCGCGACACTCTCGACCAGAGAATTAAAGAGGAGGCTACTTCAGAACTGGAGATTTCCATCTTTGACACGCGGCGCAACGATAAGTCATCGAAGCATCGTGCTCAGCTGGTATACGTATGACTAGTAAAGCTAATTTAACGTCAGTTTCCTCACGAGAGCGATATCAGTGACGGGCCAGCCTAGGATTTGAACCCCGCATATAGTGATCTGCTGTCGATTAACTAACCAACATCGCCACTTGCTCCAGCCATTGATAATGTACAGAGCTAAAAAATAATTCACAAACGATTGTAAACAAGAGTCTATTTGAGTCAAATACTCAGTGGATTGATTGACTGATTGTTTGATTGATTTATTGACTGATTGATTGATCGCTTTCTCTTGTGGTCTTTTCGTACTCAGTCGTCATCGGGCGGTGCCTTGGTGTCTGTTTATGCAGAGTCTGCAAGAGGGTCCCGGACATTGTCTTATGGCGAGAACCGAACGTTAAATTCTTATTGATTGATTGATTGATTGATTGACTGCTAGGAGAAGCAGAGAGAGGAAGCTAGAATGGCTAGTGAGGACAGCGAGCATTGATTGATTGATTGATTGATTGATTGATTGATTGATCGATCCATCGATTGACTGAGTGATTGATTGATTGATTGGATGTCAGGAGAAGCAGAGAGAGGAAGCTAGACTGGCTAGTGAGGACAGTGAGCAGGACTATTTGGCTCCTCTGCTCGCGAGAAGAGAGCCGAGCGAGAGGTTGACTCGCGAGCAGGCCCTACAGATCAGAGAGGAGGCGCTCAGTGAGCTCAAGCAAAAGCTCGTCGATAGGGCAAACCTCATACAGGCGCGCTTCGAGAAGGTACGTCCAATAAAATCTTGTGTTTATTGATTCAAAACGACAGTATACGGGTGAAAGCTATTCTAGAAAAAGCTAATGTTAACGACTTTTTCCTCACTCGAAAGCGATGTCAGTGACGGGCGAGCCCAGGATTTGGACCCCGCACATTCTGATCAGCGGTGTAATATCGAATACGTTGTATTACATGTTATGGTTTAGGTAAGAGTAGATCCACAATGCTTGGTTTGGTATCAACGAAATTGCACCAGGTGTATTGTGTGGCATTGTGTTATATCATATACGCGACGGCTAACCAATAGAAGAAGCAGGGCTGGTATCAACATAATGAAGTGTAATGTATTATATTGTATAGTATAGTATTGTATTGTACTGTATTGTATATTATAGGTGACAGCTGAACTACAGAAGAAGCAAGCCTGGTATCAACAGAATGAAGTGTAGTGTATTGTATTATATAGTATTGTATTGTATTGTACTGTATTTTATGGTATTGTATTGTTTAGGTAACAGCAGAGCTACAGAAGAAGCAAGCCTGGTATCAACAGAATCAGGTGTCTATGAAGAAAGCTGACGAACAAGAATATCTCGATTACTGCAGCAACGCCATGTTCAAGATACACATTCTTGAGCTACGACTAAACAGGTGCATTCAGTGATCTTAGTATTATGTTCGTTCAGTGCTGTAATACTAATATTTCTATTAGAATTAAATTGCGTTCAGTGATCTTAGATAGTATTATGTTCGTTCAGTGCTGTAATACTAATATTTCTATTAGAATTATATTGCGTTCAGTGATCTTAGTTTCAATGCCACGATCTTCTATTGGAATCATTCTTATCGAACTCAGGGGCCTTTACACCCGAGGTTTAAGTTATTAAAAAAGTAATAATAACGAAAATCATAATAATTATTTAATAATTAATAATAATTGAATTATTAATATTAATAATTCTATGTTGGTTGCAGACACAAGGAGATGGCGCCGACTAAATACAGGGCTCTGGAGAAGAGATTGAGAGATGATCCCAGGCTGGCTGAGCATTTCCGCTAATCATTATCAACTATTTCTTTATTTTAATTCATCCTTTAACTTCTGTTTAATTTACTCCCCATAAACTGGCTGAAAATACCCGTAAGCATTGCCACAGTGTACAGTCAAGTCACAGTACTATAAACTAATTAAGATAAATTGTGTTACTAAGATAGTACAGAAGAAATTTGAGTAATAATTAAATATCTGATGGAAATTCTTGTTATCTGCTATGTTCTGAAGTACACTTATTTTTTATATTCCATGACACAATGTGGCATTGATTTCTCCTCAGAATTTAGACATGGAGAAAATTTGCCGTATCGGTTCATTCAGCTGTGACATTAGAGATCTCCGCTACATTCCCTAACACGTTGACAAATAGCTTCACGTCACGCTATGAGTCTACTGCTAAGTTTCTAACTCCTGATATACAGTATATAAATGGAAATATAAATGTTTGTTCAAATTCTGGAAAGACTTACACGCCAAATATATTCCTTAGAATGACGTTCAACAGAACACATCAATCTATTTCATGTCAGAAATGTACATTTGTTTGTAAACAAATCAATACATACGGCAACACGGACAGTCAACTAGTAAACTGTGAAATGATTAAAATATGCAGTATTACTATGTAAAAGTGGCAGGTATATGATTGGTATCAGTACGGCCTGGTTACCAAGAGCAGCTAATACATTATAAAAATAATATACGTTACAATTCAGATGAAATCGACATAATGTAAACAGATAATTATACATTTTTATATTTATAAGTTTTGAGTGACAAATGCTGTTAAGGATAATAATATTCTTTTAAAGTATATTGCTAAGAGTTGGTCATCATAATGGATTTACAGCCATCGTTGCTGCCACACTAGCATCTTCATATCGGACATATTGAGCTTAACATCACGGTTCAGAAGCACAAATATTCTCTTTAAGATGGCTCACTACACCCCATCAATCATGACAAAAACGATCATACGCTAAGTTATAAATTTGAATACTTTAATAGCAACACTGGCTTTGGATCAAAATACACAGACATAAAAGAATTGTATCTCCACAAAATGGTGTTCACTCCGAATTATGATCAAATTTTATAATTGTTAAATTTAAACAGATCATTTTTAAATTTTAAACTTAAGATTTAAAATATACATAAAATAGAATTTTAATTTAAGTTTCTTCTTTCCTAAATAAGTTCATAATCATAAAGCAATGAAATATGAATAACTTATTATCAACTCTAAATAGACTATAGTTATAAATATTAATAAGTATTAATAACTTCCTCATTAACTTTTATTTACTAATCAAATTCAGCATGCACCAGTCTAATAATTCACTAAAATTGTCTACGCCAAAGTCTAAAGCTATCAGAGCATCAGCCGGTATGTGCCACAGGGGCGGCACAGGCAGCAGGAGCGGCACTGGAAGAGGAAGACGAAGACTTGATGGGTTTACTGAGTATCATATACGTCATGCCCTCCAAATCTTCATACACTGCGTCCTCAACAGTAATTACTGGACTTGTTTCGTCTTCTTGATATCTAAACACAAATTAATCATTCAATCAATCAATCAATCAATCAATCAATGCATCTTCTACTGTTATAACTGGAATTTTTTATCTTCCTAATATCCATGCAGCCAATCAATCAGTAAATCAATTAATCATTACATAGATGAACAAACAAATCAGTCAATAATTACATAGACCAGTAACCAATCAATACATAGAACAATAACCAGCCAATCAATCATTACATAGATTACTAACCAATCAATCAACCATTACATATTTCAGTAACCAATCAATCAATCATTACATAGATCAGTAACCAATCAGTCAATCATTATGTAGAATAGACCAGTAACCAATCGATCATTCATTACATAGATCAAAGAAACCAATCAATCATAAATCATTACATAGATCAGTAGCCAATCAATCAATAATTATATACATCATTCGACAAATCAATCAGTCAAGGGAAAGCTAAATCAACCAAAGGATGTTACTAAACCTCTAGCAAACAAAAGTATACTAAATTCCTACAATATAAAAATTACAACTTTAATTTGAAAATTTACTCCAAAAACGGATTTACTTCAATGAAATTCTATACACTAAGCACAACACAAGCACGACACAGGCACAACACAGGCACAACACAAGCACAACACAGGCACAACACAGGCACAACACGAGCACAACACAGGCACAACACAAGCACAACAGAGGCACAACACAAGCACAACACGAGCACAACACAAGCACAACACGTATGATTAGTAAATGTGAACTGGAGTCATACTTGAGCTTATCCATGAAGAATTTCTTGGCATCTTTGTTGTGTCTAAATACAGTTACCATTACTTTCTGCATATTATTTCTGCAACAGGCAATCAAAAAATAGTATATAATTATTCATTGATTATTATTAATAACACTCGTGAAAATAGTCAAACAGACAATTTAAATTTTATCTCACACATATGACTGTATTACCTATTATGCTTTATCCGTAATTTCTCTACTGTAACTTTCTGCTGTTGTTAGTATTACATGAAATACATAAATAAATTATTATGCTGTTACAATGCTAGTCATAAATTATTAATCATTAATTAATTAATAACTAATAATATTAATAACTGAATGACTATAGAATTGCATATCTATGTTTGCATTTTATAAACTTTAAATATGAAGTTAATCAAGAACTAAGGCCTCAGCTCAACCACAGATAGAGCAGTAATGATACAACAGCTGAAGTCACAACAGTGCAACAAATTATGCTTTGACCCTATGCTTCGACCCTGCCAAAATTATGCATTGACCCTTCGAATCCCAGCAGCGCTGATCTGAGAGTAAAATCTTAGACATTCACAGGACTAGTTACACTGAAAATGGTCCAAATTGCCTAACGATTAAGACATGTGGTATTAAAAGTGGTAGATATCAACATAGTTGACCATTTCACTATAGTGCGTGTTTACTTTTATAAAAACTTGCCTTTAAAACGAGTTAATGTATGTCACTATGACTCAGTGATAGTATAAGTAATTAATTATATCTTGTTAATTAACTATATATAAATAATTAATAAGATACATACTTGAAAGCAAGCAGCTCCAGGATCTGCATCAGAAACTTTCCTAGACCCTTCCCCCTAACCCCCTCTGTTAACTGAATCTCATAACTGCACACAAATCAATCAGTCAGTCAATCAATTATTTTATTAATTTAGTTATCCTTCAATTGAGCAACAATTCTACATTTATTTATTCACAACAAGTATGACAATGCACATGTTCATTTTAATTGATTAATAGACGTCACACCAGTAAAGAACTGATTGATTGATTAATTGATTGATAGATGACTCAAGATAGTGAAGACTTTGGTTTGAACCACGCTGTTGTATGAATGTGAAACATGGACCTTAAGAAAGGAAGATATTAGGAAACTGGAGGCATTGGAAATGTGGATTTGGAGAAGAATGGAGAGGATTAGCTGGACTCAAAAGTTTACAAATGAGGAAGTCCTGGAGAGAGTTGGCACAGATAGACAGTTGATAAATGTATTAAGAAATAGGAAGAAGAGATGGATAGGACACATTCTAAGGGAGAAGGTCTATTAAAAGAGGTCATAGAAGGCAGAATGGAAGGAAAAAGAGGCAGGGGCAGGCCGAGATTAGGTATGTTAGATGATTTAAACACCCACTCATATGTGGAAATGAAGAGGAAGGCGGAAGAAAGAGAAGAGTGGAGGCGTTATGTACCATGGACCTGCCAGTAGGCAGTGCACTAAGAGAGAGAGATGACGCACCAGTAAACAACTCTCATGTCGTCCTCTGCATCAAATCTGAAGTGAACAACAGCAACAACATCAGTGGGTGGCGCCCTCTGTCGTACAATGAGATACCAGGCCTTGTGTGACGTCATCTCCTTTCTCTTCTCTTCCTCGTTCCATCCCCACTCACTAGCCTCATACCTACGCATACAACCACACATACAGCCATACATACAACCAGGCATCATAGAGATACAACCACACAAACAGATACAACCACACATACAACCAGGCAACATCAAGCTACAGCTACAAAAAACAGATACAACTACACATACAAAGATACAACTGCACAGAGGCACATAGAGCTAGAAAGAGCAGATACTGCACCCAACAGGCTCGTATGGCATTTAAAATCTATGGACCAATTCCAGTGTTAAGTCCGCGACACTGAGGAATAGACCAACCGCTAACTGCATATGTCTTAAGAAGCGAGCAAACATGAGAACTAAGGGAAGCAATGGGATTTCACCTCAGTAGCCGTATGTTTTCAAGCTATACGCTACAAGGTATGGATACCGTATACCTAGTAAGGAATCAACTTGTTATTCTATGTTTGTCATTCAAAATGTTTTCAATAGTTACACTCTAGAAAACTATATATTAATTAATAGCTTATTTTATGTAATTTTACATCAATTTCATATATATAATGTTATGTGTTAGATCTGCAATAAACAAATGATTTGTTGCAAATTACACAGAAAAAGGTTTTCAGCTGTATATACTGTACTGTCATCGCAATTTAAATTCAAAATAATCAAGACAGAGGATCAATATCGGTTTTATTCACTCATTTCATTCACCCACGCACTTTCATTCACTGGAAGATTTACGGAAAATGGTCTAAATAGCCTAACGATTCAAACATGTGGTATTAAAAGTGATAGATTTCAACGTAGTTGATCTTTTCGCTGTAATGCGTGTTTACTTTTTTTATATTTAACTGGTCCAGTATTTCATAACTCGTAAGCACTACTCACAGGGCCTTCATGTTCTGCTTGGTTATAGTGAAGGCTGCCTCGGCAGTGGCAGAATCCAGTTCAGAGAATCTCACACAGCTGATGTCCAAGTCTAGTCTGTACAGAGACAAAACAAAGTGTTATCATCCTCCATGACAATTCTACGGCAATCCGTTATATATTGAACAAAATAACAAGATTAAATAACGTAATAAAATGTCAGAGAGTGTAGAATTGCTTGTTGTTGAATATTATATTATATTTTAACTAAAAGTCAAAGGTAAATTAATGCATATTACAGTACCTCAAACCAAACCAAAGAATTCACAACAAAGGTGAGACTGTGGTAGGCTAAGCAAAATACCAGGGCTCATATATTGTAGATACCACTACTAATATATCATAGATCATATGATATATTATCTGTGATATCATATATCACAGATACCACTACTAATATCCCTGGCTTTTCAGTTGCTGAGGATTTCCTCTGCTACAAATACACACTCAGCCAGTTAACATTATACAATAGATTGTTTCACTAACCCGTTCCTTGCGTAAGTCTTAAACGGCAGAAGCGATTCCATTGGGTCACGAACCTAAATCATACCAACAAAATTCTTAGTACTCAGCAATATATAGTATAAATATAAATAAATATTATTTGTTTTATAAATATTTTAGAATTATTAATAAAACACACAAAGGTAAATATAAAATTAAATCTACGAAAACAAAACTAATATTTCAAAGCAGAAAGTTCAGCGCAGTCCAACCTTGGAGAATGAAACCCACCAGCAACATCACGTTTTCTTAAGAGATGAATGCTGTTGCAGTAGACAATATGGCATCGCCAAGGATTTCAGGATGTTATAGAATAATTAGTAGTTCATATTCCAGGGAATGGCTGGTACAATCAGAACTTAGTCCCTAGGTTACTCGACTTTCCAAGCATCCATTTTACAATACTATGGTATTTACGGAAGAAGTAGTTCTTTATAAATATACCTTTATAAATATACTGATAGATTAATTGACTGAATTGAGAGCAAATATAAATACTCAATTTAACAAAGCAGAAAAGGAGTAATCAAGAATCAAAAAATACATCAGAAATTAAAGTATAGCAAAAGCTAAACTAACACTGCTATCCTACTGAATGATTAAATCCCCAGCAAACAACAAAATCACTCAGTGTTGTTGTCCATGACAACATAATGCACAAATACAGACACATACTGTCTAAGTATAGCCAAATCAGTTTTTCGACAATTAAAAATGGGATATTAACATAGCAAGCGAGCACAAATATAAAACAAAAATTGTGAAATTCAGCAAAACTTACGCTATTTGCTGCGTCAATTATTGCCCACATTTCAGCCTCCTTTGCTTCCTCCTAAAATTATAAATATGAATAATTTGACACAAATGAAAGTTAGTTGCAAAATTATGAGTATTACTTATGCCATGTCAAATACAGAATATTATTCTCCTTTGTCAAACATTTCTAACGCTTTATTTCCTATTTGAAAATAAATTGGTAAGGATATGTAAATGATGAAATTTCTACTCAACAGTTCTGTTATTTCTAAGTTGAATTACAAATTAGGAAGAGCATATAGCGTAACAATTAGTGTTAACAATAACAATATGTACCTACATATTACTACAAATCAATCATCACACTAACTACTACACACAATTAACTCAGATGACTTATTATAACCATCTGTACCACAGAAGCCTTTTGGAATGCAAACACTCTGGCTGGAGCCAGTGGCGATGTCGGTAAGTTATTCGACCGCGGATCAGTATATGTGGGGTTCAAATCCTGGGCTCGCCCGTCACTGACATCGCTTTCGAGTGAGAAAACTGACATTAACATTAGCTTTACCAGCTTTTACTTTGTCATAATTATTAACTGTTATTAACCTCCTTCTTTTTCAGCTTTTTCTCCTTACCCCGATTTGATTTGCGCTGCAATAAATATAAAAATATATATGACAAATAACATCAGTGATTTTTTTAAATTTAGTCCACATGAAAATATCATCTAGCAAGCCAGACTACTATTAAAATAATGCCATGGCTATCAAAAAACATTTATGAATAAATTTGTCACATTTTTTCCGAATAAAAATGTTTTTTTGCTATTTATAAACAGTAGCGTCATAGAAAACTAGTAGTCATTTTTTAGTTGCGCATTGCTGTTGAATAATAGTACAGGTAATCAGCTAGATAGAGTCTATTTTGCTCTTACTGATGACCGTTTATTTCTATCTTGATTGATCCACTTACCTATGTTTGTGTGTTGATTCATGATACAAAGTAATAAACACAGTTCTATCTCTTATTTAAAAAATGATTCATTAGTACATACCCCCATTGTCAAATATCTAGGCCAGAGTCAGAACCTTACTGCGAAAAAACAAAACATAGAATGGTCAGCTCAAGAGTAGAATAATATCTTAATAAAGTATCTGAATAATATCCTCACATTTTATTTTGCATTTGTTTTAAGATTTGAGTTTGCTAATGCTACTCATTTTCAATTTCATTTCTCCTCAATTTCAATCATAGTCATCTATATTACAGAAACTAATTATAAGACTGAAGCTTAAAAGAATTCTAGGTTGGAGAAAATTATTTTCATTCAATTAGACATCATCTTTGGGTGAGCAGACAGACTTTAAATCTTCATTGTTTTGCATAAGCCTGATACGCTGCAGACCAGAGACCGGATTCCTAGAGGGAGAGTCCTACAGAATTCTGGCATTAGGGAAATGCCAATTTAACTAGGATCGAGATACGAATAGACTTTCTCCAGTCCTCTATGTTCCAAACCATATCATCAGTCAATCTCCTATTTTTCATGTCCTTCTTAATCACTGCATCCAACGAATTTGTGGGATACCTCTCTAGCTTAACATCAAGCTCTTCCCTCTAAACTCTCTTTACTACATCCTCATCATTTTCCAATTGGACCTTCCTAGTTTTACCATATATTAGACAACAATAATAATAACAACAATTAGAGTGCTACAGTCATCAATGACAACATCGAGCACTATTGGGACAAAATCAAGTCGGCGAGCACAAAGAAGGTCCAAAAACGGTGCAAATTCCAAAATCCAGATAATCAGTACAAAGTAATAAGAAATAATTAAAGTAATAAAGTAATAACCTACAACTTACATAAATATATTGTTTCTAAATTTTTAGTGTAATATAAGTTTTTAAGGAAAGTAATACAAAATCTCATTTATTACACAAATTTTTTAATAAGTGAACATAAAGAAGTTACCGCGTGAATATTTGTTTGCTTACAAATTCTCAGTTCAAGGCCCAGCTAGTAATTATATATCGACCTACTCTAGCCAACATCCACCAGGATTTAAGTATGCGGGCAAACAATGGAAGGAGGCCGAGATTTAATTGCACATTTTCTTCGCATTCCTCCGCATTCATTTCTTCAATGTCAACCAAAAAAATGTCAATCGTATTTAAGATTATATTGATACATTCACTAATAAAGAATTATTGTATGGGACACATATACGCAGCTAATTATATGTGTAATACTCAGAAGACAGCTGCATAGTAATACAGACTACACAGGATACATAAGTATATAAGCAAGCATGCATAATATTTTCAGAAAGATCGAACATATATGAACAAACAGAACAATATACCAGTACCCAAAAAGATGTTCATTTTTTTATGGCCACAGCTATTGCAGAGGCAATGACTTGGAGACGGGCTCTGGTCTAGGGAGTTCTAGGATCGTTTGAAGCACGATTCGCTCGATCTGAACTATAGGAATCCCAAAACTGTTTGAAGTAAGTTTCAACATTTTAATAATAATAATAATAATAATAATAATAATAATAATAATAATAATATAATAATAATAATATAATAATAATAATAATAATAATAATAATTATAACATTTTATAGGATCATCGATCACCTTGCAGGCATAGTCTGACTGGTGCTTTGGTTGGTCGGTCCTATGGCGATTGTCGGATTTCAGGGGTACTATACGTATACGGTTCACCGAGCGATATACAACCGACGTCTTGAAGAGAAGCCCATGAGGCATAATCCACAGGCGTAACCACGGCCAAAAATCTGGGGGGTGGACACAATCAGTGACGTATCCGCGGGGGGGGGGGCGGGAGCCTGCCTCCCCTTAGGCCCGCCGATAAAAAAATGTAAGCTATATTTTTATTGTTTTATGGCAATTTCTATGTGTAAATATGTATGTAGGAGCAGTGGTTAAGGGGGGGTGGGGAACTTAGTTTTACTAGCATACACAGTACAACTACTGGCTGGAGCCAGTGGCGATGTCGGTAAGGTACTTGACCGCGGATCAGTATGTGAGGGGTTCAAATCCTGGGCTAGCCCGTCACTGACATCGCTTTGGAGTGAGGAAACTAACGTTAACATTAGCTTTACCAGCTTTTACCATTCGAAAATCGATCCACTGGCAGTGGCCTTGCCCTGCACGGTAGAAGCAGCGCCGTGCGCAAATTCCTCGATATTTTCTAAGGAAACTCCGAATGATGCTATGAAATTGCATTTACAACTTTCAGAATTCAAAATCGAAATTGGTAATATATTTATTCTTACCAGACGTGCCTTCTTGGTCTTTAAAGGAAATTTATTCATGATGCAATTATGCAGAACTTGGTTTACTGTCTATTAATTTATTTTGTAACAAACTCTATAAGCAAAATCTTTAATGACATTTTTCAGAGCATCTACCGATGGTTGATAAGTTGACTTCTCAAGATACAATATGCAGCCGCAACCTCTAGATTGGCCTATATAGTTTCATCACGCTTAGCTCGGCTAGTTGGCACTATCCTGTATTTCGTCACACTAAATTAACATCGGTCGCTCAGCCCTATAGTCTCCTATATACTAGGCCTACTATAATACTAGTAAAGTATGTGACAGTATATAGTAGTCTACGGCCAAGCATACAAGTAGGCCTACAACTACAGCTATGTCATTAATTAATATCATGGAAGCGTATCAGTTTACCACTCGATCTACAGCACGATTCTATAAATGCTAGTAATACTTACACATGCAATTATTGAGTGACATTGAAAATACGCACAAATTTTTTACATAAAGTAAATTTATTTTTTATATTAAATTTATATTTATTCTAAATTCTGGAGGGGGGACATTTGCATGCATGTCCCCCCAGTCTAAATTCTGGGGGGACGTGTCCCCCTGTCCCCCCGGTGGTTACGCCAATGGCTTAATCCCGGTGTAGAGCTGATCAGAGAGTCAAATGTAGAATATGTTCACCTTTCATGGTACACCGGCCGGTACACCTGACGTCTTGAAAAGAAGCCTTCTGCGTGGCTTCTGACCTTAACCTTAGACCCTTTTTTAAAAAAGGAGATTAAGCATTCACTCTTAGCCAAACTGTAATTAAAAAGCAGCGCAAAAATTAGTAAAAGAGGTGAAAACAGTCAGGTATAGTTAACTCAATTAATAGCAGTTTGCTATAGAAGCTGGCAACGAATCGCGCGCTATAATTTAAGCATCACGTAGGCCTACTATTATAGTGATGCTTAAATTTAGGATCAATATATAGTAAAGCGCGATTTACTTACAGAAATTAATTCAAATACAGGGAGACAGATCGAGTGGATTGAGGGAGGTACGGAGAGAGAGAGAGAGAGAGAGGAGAGGAGAGGAGAGGAGAGGAGAGGAGAGGAGAGGAGAGGAGAGGAGAGGAGAGGAGAGAGAGAGAGGGAGAAAGAGAATCGAGAAGATGCAGCATGCATGAATCTATCACCTCTCCTTATCATCCTGAGCGATAGGCTAATTAAGATCGAGTTTATAACTTATAAGAATAAAATAAGAATATTAAAAAGGATGAATTAATTGGCCTATATATCGGCCAAGTAATCGAGATAGACGTATTCGTAGTATGTACTCTTGTAGGCCTACTATAATAATGTATCAGCAGTTGAAACTACAGTGTATAATGTGTATAATAATATATAGTTGCAACTTACAAACACACTTTAGAAGTCGGCCTGTGTAGGCCTACATGTGAATTGTTTATGTTATTTATGGGCAGTTAACACTGTTGTTAGAGCGCTGTGCTTGTAATACCAAGGTACAGAAATCACGCACTTCTTGAGTAGACTCTAAATACTCAATGACAGATGTGGCGGTCTATAAGCTTAAATATAAGTTAAGAGATTGACCTTATATAATTATTGCCTTGCGGTCGTTGTCTCGTCTCTGTTGTTAGTTTCTGCAGAGCTGTTAATTACGCGTTACAAGTGTGGCTTCTCTTATTGCATGCGCAACAGCTATAGACAAATTAAAATATGTTTGTAGATTAGTACTCACGGAAATTCAATAAGTTTGAGAAAAATATGCACATATCTCCTAGTATAAGACAAGGTTGGTATAAGGTGGTTTACGGCTTCATTGGTGTTTCAGGCTTAGTGCAATTTATTCTCTAAATAATCTAATAATAATAATCTAATAATGAATAATAATAATAATAATAATGAATAATAATAATGAATGATAATGAATAATAATAATGAATGTCTAAATAGCGTAGGTAATAATGCGTGTTTACTTTTCTCTTTTTAGAATAAATAAATAATTAATTTCAGAATGATCTAAATTAATTTTAGAATGATTTTTACAGATTTTGGAAGTAAGCCTCTTAATGTACCCATTAATTTTTGTTAATCGTAGAGTGTACCTCATTACGCCAGATTTTGTCAGGAGGACTGTGTAAGCGTATCTACTTTGATATTTTTTTTACAAATTACCGTCAAAAATATTGTTTTATCCTTAAAGGAAGTCCTAAGCTTATTTCATTTGTTTTATTTTTATAAACAAATAAAGTAAAAGTTTGTTTACGTTTAATCTTATCTTCTCGTCTAATTTCTCAACAAAAATCGGTCAAAACGTTGCGACAAGAATACATCGATCGTAGGAAGATGGCCACTGCTTGCCTGCTACAGTGGGTGCCGGAGTCTCTGAGGACCATGGCCGTGACGACCGTCGTCGACAATTACGCTGCCTTTAGGATGGAACTACAGTACTTACCCGAATCTGTGCAATTCGACGTATATCATAAGGTTCGTGCACAATATTAGAAATATTTAGCTTATTAAATATGTAAATAACACAAAATTGGTATTTAAAAGGCTTTATCTTAGTCTGATTCTATTCTTTGTATTGTATGAATATCATTTTTATCAGTTATTTCTACCAAAACTTCCGACTACCAAAGTTAGTTATTGCTACCAAAGCTTCCGACTACCTTTTAATCTATTGTTTCAAATTGTGAGCATTCTGATCTGATCTGAACACGAACCTTGAACCATTTCAGAATGCCTCGATTTCTTCAACCCTTCAACAATAGCTGATACAGCGACGGATCAGTCTGAGTTTTACTGCTGATCAGTAGACAGGGTACAGATCCAATAGGCTTGGCGCTGATATTTTGATATCCTGATATCCTGATATCCTGATAGAACTTACATTAATCCGTCTCTGCTGTGTATCTTTCACTGCATAATGCGTTTAAGTTAAACTGTATAATAAGTATATATTCGATGGAGTTTGTTCAACAACGCGACACAGAATGATGAAATACAAATTTGTTATTTATGGAGGCTGACTCCTTAGTGCTTGATACTGTCATTAATGATAACTTGATCTATTTACATTATTCTGCAGCAAGTAAACAACAGCTGTCTCCTGTTGCTAGTCTTCAAATTCTCAGATTTTGCAAATTTTTACATTTTACTTCAAAGTCTTCACTGTTGTTTGAGTCTGTTTCATGTTTTATATTTGTTGTTGCTGTTGCAGCTTTATGACAAAGGTCACCTACAACAGCTCTTTATGGAATTCTCAGATCTTGATGTAATGGGAAGAGTTCTACGGATAAATGACAAAAGGTAGACTCTTCTTTTATACCTCTACCTATATTGTTTATACCTTTACCTATATTGGTTATTTTTTAGGAAATTGAGATTAATTATTGTTATTTATTCATTGAAACGGACTAATAGACTGTTAGATATATACAATTTTTTCGATTTTTTAATTGAATAGGTGGAAGGCATCACTCGTTTATCCCATATTATTGATAATTTTTATCTAACATTTTCTTAGCTTACGTCTCATTAGGTATGTTTTATTAGGTATGTTAGATGATTTAAGGACCCACTCATATGTGGAAATGAAGAGGAAGGCGGAAGACAGAGAAGAGTGGAGGCGTTATGTACCATGGACCTGCCAGTAGGCAGTGCACTAAGAGACGTCTCATTAGATTTTTTCGTCATTGTTTTACCTGTTATTATATGTAATAACAGGTATTATATATAATAACAGGTATTTCTCGTCACTATCAGAAAATTAACACTAGTGAATAGGGTGATGGTTTGATAGTCAGTTATCTACCCTTCCATTTAAAATCTGTAATTTCCTGTCTGAAAACATTTGTCTGGTATAGGGCCGCAGCGGATTGAAGGACGAACTGCCAATCGTGCAGGTAAATAATTTTAACGTTATGCACTGACAGTACATAGGATATGGGGTCAGTTCCAAACCTAGAGAATAATATTGACACATTAACTTTACTAATACTTACTGACTTACTCTATATTTCTCTTATCTTTAATTTCTTACATTTTGCTGCTTTGTGTTGTATTTATGTAGACACTTGCTGCACCACTGCTTTCAAGCTGTGATGGACCGCTATTCTAAGTTATCAAAGACGCTAGCTGACTCGTATAAACTCAACTGTGAAAAAGCCGTCTGGGACGTGGTTGACTGCAAGCAGATTGCGAGTAAAGAGATCAGAACTGCGATACAGCTTGAGGCACTGTCAACAAAACGCAAGGCCATCTTATTTGGCTTTGCTCTAGGTTTGTCAGCCGTGTTATTCCAGCGCATTATAAGTCTTATATCTTATACAGTGTCATTTATATTGTGGTTGGGTTGTAGGACCATATAATTGATACCTGTCAAATATTGCCAATTAAACATTTAAAATTGATGTTAATCTTAAATATCAATAGTGATGTTTATTTCAATATCAGAGAGGTCAAATTATTGAATAGTGGTGTTGGTGATATAAAGTTTTAAACGTCATGTTTTCTGCACTCTACTATTTGATTAACTGAACACTGAGCACTTACTGATCTGCGGTGGAATAAATGTTAGTTTGTGTGTGCAGGTGGTTTTCTGTCAGACGCGGGATGGTTATACGATGCTGACAGTGTCATGGCTACCTGTTTAACCCTGTGTAGAAGTGTCGACGACACTCATCACAGGCTGCAGGCACTACAGTGTTGTGTTAGGTGAGTCAATCAATCAATCAATCAATCCATCAATCATAGTACATAGTAACAGGCTGCGGGCTTTACAGTGTTGTATTAGGTGAGTTAATCCATCAATCAAGCAATCAATCAATCAATCAATCATAGTAACAGACTGCAGGCTCTACAGTGTTGTGTTAGGTGAGTTAATCCATCAGTCAATCAATCGATCAATCGTAGCAAATAGTAACAGGCTGCAGGCTCTATAGCTTATTACAGAAATGATAACACCATGTATTGTACTGTATTGCGTTTTTTGTTACGTGGTAGCCCACTGCTTAATGAAAATGAGGAACGGTAGCAGCCATGTGTTCTGGTATTTATTGTACTGCACTATACTGTATAGTATAATGCAACTGATGGTATGATGTAGGACAGGGAGAGTTTGAGGCAGTCTGTTTGTATCCCGACCCTAGTTAAACTGGGATTCAAGGGAAGATGATGATGATGATTGTATTGTATAGTATTGTATATACTGTACTGAATGGTACTGTATGTTATGGTATATTGTTGTTTCACGCAGGTTAATGAAGATAAGGAATGGGAACAGCCTGTATGTTCTGGTATTTAGTGTATTGCATTATATTGTATAGTATTGTGTATACTGTACTGAAAGGTACTGTATATCATGATATTTTGTGGATTCACACAGGTTAATGAAGATAAAGGGACGGGAGCAGCCTGTATGTTCTGGTATTTATTGTATTGCATTATATCGTATAGTATTGTACTGAATGGTACTGTATATTATGGTATTTGTGGTTTCACACAGGTTAATGAGGATAAGGAACGGGAACAGCCTGTATGACATGGTGGAGCAGGCGTGGAATGAGGCGCTACAGCTCGTTGAACAGCTGCGGGGTGAGGGCGCTGATGTCAACATGGCGGCTCTCTACTCTGAGATATCAACGTTCAGATTCGCTAAGAGCCAGTACGACGAGGTAAACATTAACTTTTTCCTGTTCTTCTTTCAGCCTATTTACTAGATCCTAGCGATGATTTCTAGAGCTTAAGTAAAGCCAAGTCTCCCTGTTTCCATGTAGTAAAGCTAAGACTACCTGCTTTGATACAGTAAAGCTAAGTCTAACTGTTTTGATGTAGTAAAGTTAAGTCTAATTGTTTCGTTGTAGTAAAGCTAAGTCTACCTGTTTTGATACAGTACAGCAAAGTCTCCCTGTTTCGATATAGTAAAGCTAATTCTACCTGTTTCCATATAGTAAAGTTAAGTCTACCTGTTTCCATATAGTAAAGCTAAGTCTAACTGTTTCGATATAGTAAAGCTATGTCTACCTGTTTCGATATAGTAAAGCTAAGACTACCTGCTTCGATATAGTAAAGTTAAGTTTACCTGTTTTGATATAGTAAAGTTAAGTTTACCTGTTTCAATGTAGTAAAGCTAAGTCTACCTGTTACCATATAGTAAAGTTAAGTCTACCTGTTTCCATATAGTAAAGTTAAGTCTACCTGTTTCCATATAGTAAAGTTAAGTCTAACTGTTTCGATATAGCAAGGGTTACTTGCAGAGATGGTGCAAGATAAAGTTAGTAACAAGCTTCAGACATTCGACTCTTTATTTTTAGTCGACTGACTTGACAATCGAATCCTGGTCCTGCTCTTCTAAGGCGCACAATCTATCAAGTGCACTAAATCCCTCTCCACAATGTAGTCATAGTAGTAAAGTAGGTTGATCCGGTAGCATATTGATTAGATGTCTGACTGCAGGTTTGTAGGTGCAGGGTTCAAATTTATTTCACATCTCTGTCACTTTGCTTTTTAAGATAGAAAACTGACGTTAAACTTTGCACGTACAGATTATCTATGCACTTGTGAATTGTTTGTTTATGTCTGCGCGGTCCTACAAAATGTGCTGTTTGTTTATGTCTGCGCAGTCCTACAAAATGTGCTGTTTGTTTGTGTCTGGTCCTACAAAATGGGCTGTTTGTTTATGTCTCTGCAGTCCTACAAAATGTGCTGTTTGTTTATGTCTGGTCCTACAAAATGTGCTGTTTGTTTATGTCTGCGCAGTCCTACAATATGTGCTGTTTGTTTGTGTCTGTGCAGTCCTACAAAATGTGCTGTTTGTTTATGTCTGCGCAGTCCTACAATATGTGCTGTTTGTTTGTGTCTGTGCAGTCCTACAAAATGTGCTGCTGTGCTCTGAGTCAAATAAGATCATCTCTTGCTCCGCGGGTTTGTTCTCTCTGTAGTTAAAATAATAAATGGCGATGTCGGTAAGATATTCGACCGTGGATCAGTGGGTGCAGGGTTCAAATCCTGGTCTCGCCCATCACTGACATCGCTTTTGAGTGAGGAAACTGACGTTAGCATTATCTTTACCAGCTTTAAATTATTCAAAAATTTGATCTATCCATCATCGATTCAATCAATATGATAATTAATCAATCAGTCAGAGTAGTAGAGTAAAAATGTAGCAATGTATAAGGAGTGATTCGAAACATTAATATTTACATTTATTTAACGTATCACTCGGATGTTTGCCATAGTGCATGTGGTTGTCAACATTTACTGTTATTTATTTATATATTTATTCATTTAGTTCAGTCATATCAACCACCTGTACTAAGATACATTATAACTGTTTCATAATTTTTCTTTACTGTACTAAAATAGAAAAATAGAGCAGTTAGATATCATGATGGATGTGTTTCTACAGGTCATCCTAGATGTATTCAGACAAGCAGCTAAGGTCTGCGTCGTTAGGAGAATGTTCAAGAAAGCTGAGTGTCTCGTTAAGTTTGCTGTACAGTACGCACGGTGTGTAGATACTGTTACATTATCATTCTAAACTAAAGATATAGACAGAATAATATGTAATAATATGGGTCAAATACTGTGGAGTATTTGACCACGGTATTTAATACTAGTCATGTGTTTGTATTTAATATATTATATATTTATTTGCTTTATATATTATTTATTTGTTTAGCTTTTTGTTAAGTTTTTATGTTTTATTTGCTCGATATTAAATGATATCACGTTGTGATGGTATCAGTGTAATAAATGGTATCACGTTGTGATGGTATCAGTGTATTAAATGATATCACGTTGTGATGATAGCGGTGAATGCTATTTCACAGGGAGCAGTTTGGCCCAAAGCACCACAAGTTCAGCGACGCTCTGATAGACTTTGGGTTCTACCTGCTCAACATAGATCTCATCTGTCAGGCAGTGAAGGTCTACCAGGCGGCGCTAGACATCAGGATCTCCGTGTTCGGTGGAAACAACCTTCACGTGGCCATCGCGCACGAGGACCTAGCCTACTGTCTCTACGTGCACGAGTACAGCAGCGGAAAGTTCCTCGACGCTAAGTAAGTCTGGTTATCATTTGGATGTTTAGTCGGACGACTGTGATGTTCGGATTATCTGTTCGGATTAATGTTTGGATTATGTGTTTGGATGTTAATTCATATAAAAAGTTACACAACTTATGTTTCATAACCTGGTGACTGGATTCACGATATATATATATATATATATATATATATATATATATATATATATATATATATATATATATATATATATATATATCTCTTATTTATCTTACATATCTTTATATGGTTTTGAATGGTAAAGCTGTCTGACTCATACGTGTTACTAAATATATCACATGATGTGTACATTTTTCCTGTAGACACATTCATGTGCTTAAACAGATCTAAACAATGGATTACGTTAAGAGAATGTGTTTAATGTATATTTTGTTGCAGGCTGCATGCTGAGACGGCCATTGATATCATCAACAAGATTCTGCCGGTCGATCATCTGCTCCTAGCCTCCTCTAAACGAGTCAAGGGTTAGTGGATGTCTTGTGTTGTTGTTGCTCCTCACTAGACTGGTAAACCATTCGGCCGGCAAACTTTAGTTTTTGATTGGTCCTTTAATACAAACTGACAATTCTATATTTGAATGTCACATAGTTTTACCGTTATTACCATTCTTATATTGCTAAAGTTAAGATGACGTGTTTGCAAAACTAGTTGGGTTAATATAAATGTGTATGTATCACCGTTTTCTGGCAAATCTGCGATCTCTTTTGACAATTGGTGATTTTTGATTACATATCGTAATTAATTATTTATTAATTAATCTTATAAGTATAGAATCTGATGATATGTTTATATGTGTGCGAATATGTTTATGTACTACTGCCACGTCGCTGATGGCGTAAATCTCAAACAGAGTGATTAGAGGGTTGTGTCAGTGTTGTATGATTGATCAATTAATTTATTCATCATCATCTTCCCTTTTAAATCCCAGTCTAACTAGGGTCGGGATACGAATAGACTTTCTCCAGTCCTCCCTGTCCCACACCATATCATCAGTCAATCTCCTCTGTTCAAATAATTTATGGATTGATATAAGTGATCAATTTCTATGATAGATTTTCTAATTGATTGAATGATAGATTGACCGATAATTAGGTAGATTTAGCGTAGATTGCTTGATAGCGCTGATCCTGGGGTGATAATTAATTAACTATAATTAGATAGATTTACCGATTGATTGATTGGCTAGCGCTGATCTTGGAGGAGATAGGGATAGACAGTCACAACAAGGAGACGGAGAGGAGGATGTTGGAAGAGGCTCAGGAGCTACACCTCTCTTCCCTCATGCTCGCCATGAGAGCCTTCGGGGAGGATAACGTACAGACAGCCAAGCACTACGGCAACCTGGGTCGTCTCTACCAATCAATGCACAGATATCAGGTCTGTTGTCCAATCAGTGCGCAGATATCAAGTCTGTTGTCCTATCAGTGCACAGATATCTGGTGTGTTGTCCAATCAGTGAGAAAAGTAAAAAAGTAAAGCTAAGGTTAACGTCACTTTCCTCACTCGAAAGCTTTGTCAGTGACGGGCGAGCCCAGGATTTGAACCCTGCGCATACTGATCTGCGGTCGAGTGTATTATCTACTTCGATATCAGTGATATCGAAGATATCAGTGCACAGATATCAGGTCTGTTGTCCAATCATTGCACAAATATCAGAACTGTTGTTCATATCAGTATAGCTCTCGCATCTCGTAGTGTATCACTAGATTATTGCTTTTTGTGTGCTTGATTGTTTTATATGTGAGTCAAGCAGCACATATGGGTGTTTTGTGTGTGAATCAATCAGTAAGTTGATTCGCAGTAAATAAGGGTGTTTTGTTTGTGAATCAATCAGTAAATAAAGGTGTTTTGTGTGTACATCAAACAGTAAATAAGGGTATTTTGTGTGTGCATCAATCAGTAAATAAGGGTGTTTTGTGTGTGCATCAATCAGTAAATAAGGGTGTTTTGTGTGTGGATCAATCAGTAAATAAGGGTGTTTTATGTGTGCATCAATCAGTAAATAAGGGTGTTTTGTGTGTGAATCAATCAGTAAATAAGGGTGTTTTGTGTGTGAATCAAGCAGTAAATAAGGGTGTTTTGTGTGTGAATCAAGCAGTAACTAAGTGTGTTTTGTGTGTGAATCAAGCAGTAAATAAGGTTGTTTTGTGTGTGCATCAATCCGTAACTAAGGGTGTTTTGTGTGTGAATCAAGCAGTAAATAAGGGTGTTTTGTTGTGTTTGTAGGATGCAGAGACGATGCACCTGAAAGCTATATGTATAAAGGAGAGACTGCTTGGAGCTGATGATTATGAAGTGGCTCTATCTGTTGGACATCTCGCCTCGCTGTATAACTACGATTTAAATAAACACGACGAGGCAGAGAAACTATATCTCCGCTCTATTGCTATCGGTATTGTTGTCACTTTACTTTATTCCTAGCGATACTCATAAAAATTGAGATAAATTTAATGTTTCGGAGGGTTTCTGTAGATTCTATGGTAGAGGATATTTCGCGAATTCGAACTTCTAGATTTTAGAGTCCCCCAGTATTTCTATGCTCAATTTCTTTTTATTTGTTGTACTAGTTTCTAGGAATTCTATTGTTCAGGCAGATCTGCGGTTGCTCTGCTGTTGATTTATATTCCAGTTTTTAGAGTCCAGGTGTGAAGTTTGACCCTGTGCATAGCTCTTTTGAGGCACCCAACTTATCCACGTGGCCGAATCCTTCATCCCAGTGCTCATAATTTACTTGATTGCTATGATTATTATGCGACAGGGTTTGATGGATTTTAGAACTAGGTTAAGACCTATTCATATAACATGTTTACAATTTTTAGTTAGCGTTTGCATACGGCTTGGTCTGCTTACTTTTAGTTAGCGTTAGCATAGTCCGCTCATTGTAGTCAGTTTTAGCGTTAATTATGAAGAGGTTTAAAATTTACTTCACAGTCTCACTACATTGTTATTTCATATTTTGTGGTAGTCTTTGATTTTTGTATATATTGGCAAAATTAATTTTTTATTTTCCTAGCTGCTCATTTAGACTGTATTGCCTAATTTGTAAACATAAGCTCTGCTCTAGTGACCGGTCTAGCCACTGAGTCTATACTCTCTCGTTGTTGTCGTAGGGAGGAAGTTGTTTGGCCCGGGGTACAGTGGTCTGGAGTACGACTACCGGGGGCTGCTGCGCCTCTACCACACCGTCGAGAACGTGGCGAAGGCTGCGGAGTATCAGAACATCCTGAGGGAGTGGAGCACCCTGAGGGGTCAGGTGGTGCGGGGGGCGGATGTCGAGCACCCCCTTCAGTTTGGATTAGAGGCCGGGCTTCAGTGCGACTCTGTCCTCGCTGATTTCTTTGATTTGGCTAACGATGTGGTGGGGAGAAGGTAAAAGAGTGGCTGGTGTGGTGGGGCAATGCACCGTATAGTGGGGCAGTGCACCGTATGATGGGGTGATGAACCGTGTAGGGGGCAATGCACCGTCTGTCTGCGGAAAAATGAAGGAATGTGAAAAGTATAAGTACGCTAAAGTTATAAGAAGAATTAGCATTGGGTGTAGAATTGATGTGTTAATAGTACAGTCGTAATATTTTGTTAATCATCATAATTTTGAAT
Source organism: Enchytraeus crypticus (assembly GCA_905160935.1). Classification (NCBI taxonomy): domain Eukaryota; kingdom Metazoa; phylum Annelida; class Clitellata; order Enchytraeida; family Enchytraeidae; genus Enchytraeus; species Enchytraeus crypticus. The sequence continues at coordinate 786,812 of CAJHZI010000211.1, read as the reverse complement.
GGAAAAATGCTTGAATTTGAAGTGAATGTTAGAATGACCATCTTTTTTTCACATGAAATCCGTCAGATTTCATATGAAATCTGAAGAACTGTGAAGAGAAGAGAGGGAGCAACTATCTCAATTCATGGAATTCATAAAAACACTTATTTTAGTTTTTGTACTGACTGCATATCCCATTGCTACAGTAGTCAATCGAAGTGACTGGACAGATTTAGAGAATTAATTACTTCTTTTAAAGTGATAGAAAATTAATTACTTCTTATAGAGTGATGGCAAATCATGTCCATCTCAAAAAGTGTTATAAAATCATCTTCATCTTAACAGGTGATAGAATATCAATTACATCTTTAGAAATGATTGAAAATTGAGAGACTGATAGGAGGACTAAGGATAGACTAACACTAACTGTAGTTCTCTGCTGCAAAGTAGCAGAGAGAGAGAAAGAGAAAGGAAAGAGAAGAGGTCACTAATCACAGAGGTGGACTATTATTAGGAAGTTTTGTGTCGTACATACTCCTATTGACTGCTATTAGCTTCATGCTAGGTTCTGCTTATGAAGTTTAGCTGCTGCAGTTTGGCAAGTCTGTAATATTGACTGTAAAACTCTTCAGTAATTATATATATAATAGTTTCATCATCGTCATCATCATCTTCCCTTAAATCCCAGTTTTCTATATATAATAGTTTAAGTAAAAATAAATTACTTTAAGGTTAAGTAGTTTTATTTATTATAATTATTAATTAACATTTTATATTTGGAAAAATATTTATTTGAAATCAAACAAGATTACTGCGAAATTTATGTATATATATATATATATATATATTAGTTAGGATAACTACTGTTAGTAGTTAGGATAACTACTGTAGTTAGGCGATAAAGACAAAGTAGGTATTTCTAGTGATGAAGTCTCTCTCTCCTGGTGTTACAGTAGATTTTAAGAGAGATTTACAGTAATAACCAGTTAATTAGAATAACTGGTGTAGACTTTGTGCATGCAAACGTTATCTGATGTGAGCGTGTAAACTACTAAATCTTCATAACGTTATGTGAACTCAAACGTGTATGTAAGCTATTCATTGCACCGGTATGTGTGCTCGGGTATGTGTTTTAGAAACTCTTATGTACATACGTTAATTCTTATGTGCGTGTATGTGTATAAGAAACTCTTATATACATTCGTTAATTCTTATGTGCGTGCATGTGTATAAAAAACACTTATGTACTTAATGTGAATTCATGTGTGCGTGTGTGTAAACGTACGAGGGTCGATCTAAAGCAATAATACTAACTTAATTAGAAAAGAACGAGCAGTCACAATAAAATAGAGATTTTCAGCATGCGTACAACAGCAATGCATTGCTACCGGCGTGGTACCAGACTAAAGACTATTTGATAGAGCATTCTCTAATACGTTACGGACGTACTAGAGAATTTTTAACGTCTGAACCGACGTTAAACCTTTATTATTATTATTATTATTATTATTATTATAGAACTCTGTCGCTTATCTGTTTCAATCACGTATTACCATCTCTCTGTACATCAATGTTGCTGTCACAGTGTCTTCCTTTCAGTCCTTTCTTCATCTTACCGTACAAATGAAAGTCTGCTGATCATAGATCAGGACTGTATGGCAGATGTGACAGATTACTCCACCCTTGCTTCTGCAAGTGTGCACACCGAGCAGCATGTAGTCATGCGCTGTTATGGAGAAGCAGAACTTGATCTCTTTAACCTGTTCTCTTTCTTGGGATGTAACGTTTCCACTTCTTAAGCGTTGCGATGTATCGATCGGCACTAATGTGAGTGAGAGAGAAATTTGTTTTATTTTCACAAAATTTCACAGAGTAATCGCATCAATGAACGCGTGAAAAAAATTAAATAGGCATTATCAGAATCTAATGTCTGTCCATTCGGTAAAAGATCAATTGGCAAGAGACCTGAAGCATCCCAGAACATAGGGGTGGGGGGGGGGGGTAGATTGCGTGATCTTCATGGACAGGTGGTCTTAAACTCCCTCGTTAGTGGTCTAAAAACTAAAAACGTCATCACGACTGTGTTCGTCATAAAAATGTTCACCTTACACGTTCATTCATTGAGTAACTTGATGTGTTCAACATTGCTTTCAATTTAATGTCTCAATAGCGTAGGGGTAACGTCATGAAGTTTTAAATGACAGATCCTGAGGTGAATTGAACCCTCGTGGGTTCGAATCCCAGCCGCGCTGATCTGAGAGTAAAATCTCGGACATTCACTGGACTGGTTATACGGAAACATTCACTGGACTGATTATACGGAAAATGGACTAAATTGCCTAACGCTTTAAACACGTGGTATTAAGAGTGATAGTATCAACAGATAGGTAGTTGATCATTTCACTATATTGCGTGTTTACTTCACTCTTCGCCATGTTTATCGTCCCGGCCGGATACAACGCGAGGCGGCATAGTGACGTCATCATCGATGTCATCATCATGTAATGTAAACATTGCTGCTGCTACCATAGACACGATGTAGCTAGAGTGTTTACCAAATATTGTATTTCTACTGCTGGCAAATATTTCAAAATCTAGCGGATACTTTTTTACAAGAAAAGTCTCGTTTACTTTATTGAACGTCCCTCGTATGTATAATGCACAGTAAAATGGAGATTATAATTGAATACTAGCTAATGGATGAGATACATGTATATTGTATAATGGTAATTACATAATTGAGCAGTTTGCTCTCTAATGATTGTAAATAAACTAATTTCTACCGCAGATTGTCATCAGCTTTCATGTAGCAAGTTATCTTAGTTTATATATGTATTAGATACTACAGTGCTATTTAATATTCTAGTAATTACAATGCTACGAAATTACAACGATGTTCAATCAATTTCAATGTAACACTATAATTTCATTACAACTCAATCAATTACATGCTACTTAACTTTTTTACAGGCTAACTTTTTTTACGGAACGCCTTATCGTGAATAAATTAGTAGATAATTATTCTACTACAGACAAACAGCAGACTCTCTGATGGACTATTTGTATTCAATATACATGTATAGAGACTGAGGCAGACAGAGATTAGAGATGTTAGATGATTTAAAGACCCACTCATATGTGGAAATGAAGAGAAAAGCGGAAAAGAGAGAAGAGTGGAGGCGCTATATACCATGGACCTGCCAGTAGGCAGTGCCCTGAGAGAGAGAGAGAGATGTATAATTCATTACAGATTGGGAGATCATTCTTGTCGTGAAAGCTATGCGGAGATTCTGTCTACAGAAGACGACAAGCGACTAGATATATCATCATATCATCACAAGTTAACACATACACTAGATAACTCTACTGCTTAACGACTGCTTCAGAAGCAGATTTAGAAAAAATATGTGGAAATGGCCCCTCGATCTTAAACTTTTATCAGAACCAAGTTTTTTTAAATTTTGGTTGACTACCTCTTATAGTTTTCGATAAAGCACTATTGATTTCTAGAATAAGTCAATATGGGAATGACGTCACTGCATCACCAGACAATGCCTATTATCTAACAGTACTAGGGCATATATGAACAACATTAAATGTCAAATCACGCGTGATAACTAACATAATTTAAAATTAGACAAAATCAATGTCCCAACTCTACATAATAGACGAAAGTGTCGTTCATAATAAGAAGGGCAAACCCTTAAGCAGCACTTGTGATTGATTACAGCCATAGAGTAAGAACTCTTTGAATTTCTTTAACTTTCTTAAAAGAGTCTATCTAAAGAAGTGTTCTCTCTTGTTACAATAACATAATTATGATTCACAGACTCAATATACAGCCAATACTACATTACAAGCTCACTACATTGATAACGCCACGACACGCTCTACTTCTACAAGAACAGAACTTGATTCAACGTCAGTTTCTATATTCCACCCTGACACAGCAAATACGGGATCAAGTACAACATAGACATTAAACAAAACTGACTTCAACGTCAAGTAATCTGACTTAGGACCTTTAATAATAACAACAGTCTAACGTCTGTTTCATCATCTAAGGATGGCCTTAGGGAAGTTATTACTTAAAATATATCATGTTTTAAAAACGAAAGGCTTGTCAGTTACCAAATCGGAGGGGAGGGGGATGAAATGGGGAATTTGTCCACTTGCAGAGATCCTATAAGTGCTTCCGGTTTGTCAATTTCGTCCAGTATACTACTGTATACTGGAGCCAGTGGCGAAGTCGGTAAGATACTCGACCGCGGATCAGTTGATGCGGGTTCAAATCCTGGGCTCGCCCGTCACTGACATCGCTTTCGAGTGAGGAAAATGACGTTAATCTTAGCTTTACCTTAGCTTGTTATACTAGAGGAGGACATGAAGGGATTACGTTGTTGATCTAAGGAGTGCTTTTATGGAGCGAGAAAGCAGACTTCGAGTATGAATATGTACCTTGAACCTGCCACTTGGCAGTGCACTGCAGAGAGACACTACTGTATACTCACTTACTTGTAAATAACTACTCCTTTTATATTTCATTTTTTGCGATTTTTATTCCATTTTCTTAAATTTTGTATTGATTTATGTTTTGGAGAAATTCATCAAAATGTTAATAAGGTATAGCAAATAGAAAATCGCATTGGGTGTACTTCCTGCCCATGCCTGGTAATAAGTAAGACAAATACGTAAAGCCTATCATTAAAACAAATCATCGTACATAAATCATCACCAAATTACAAAATATGCAAAATTATAAACTACACAAAAATCAAATCATTAAACAAAAACAAAAAGGCCGGTAATAATAGGAAATCACAGTATCTGTGGACGAAAAAAACCTGGCGATATAAAATAATGTCAACACTTTTATATGATCCTATCAGATAAGGAAATGTCAACACTTTCATATGATGCTATCAGATAAAATAATGTCAACACTTTTGACATTTTTAACGCCAAACGTTTTCATCCACATAACATTTCCCATTGAATCATCCAGACAGTGCTCGATTGTATCATGGATGACAGAAGCACTCTGACAGTGCTCGATTGTGTCATGGATGACAGAAGCACTCTGACAGTGCTCGATTGTGTCATGGATGAAAGAAGCACTCTGTGTCGCTGCTATTGCGTCCAGTATAAACTGAGTATAGGAATCTACAAGTGTCCTTGTTTAGTACAGACCAGCACTATCGATCAATTCTACAACAGGCTGAGTGATAGAAAGTTTAGTAGACTCATTACTCCACTATTACTACAAGTCACAGAGTTTACTTAAATAAGATCTTCTACGGTGCAGTAGTACTGCTGGATAGTTCCCTGACATCATCCTTGTATGAGGAAACGGACGTTAAACCTTTATTATTATTATAGCCTATAGATAATACACATCGTCTTATGATGAAGTTAATCAATCCGCTCGACCAAGATATATTTATTTATTCATTTATTACACGCATTCCACAAGAGCTACATGACAAATGTTCTACAATAGATCTTGGTTACTTGGTCACTATTCAAATAAATAATTATTAAAATTCATATTACTAAAAAATAAATATCTCAACAAATAACTAATCACTGACTACATGATTGTAGTCTTCCGTCTTTACAAAAAAATGTACAACAGGATTTAATATAAATCGTAAAATATTTCACAACACAGCGACAGTCACTATAGAAGGGAGAAGTCACCACTAACTGACTTTACAGTAGAATATAACATCACATAAATCAAAATAGCGAGTTTAATACAGGATGAGAGCGTCAAGGTGTAAGAGACTAAGTCTTTTTAGTATGAGATGTGCGCGAACCCACGTACTAGCAAACAAATTTACTAATCTTATCTTCTAACTGTGACAATTCTACATAGTCGAAGAAATAGTTATCAAATCTCCACTGATTTGATAACTAATTTGTATGTTGATGGGAAGAGAAAAGTGGAGGAAAGAGATATGAGGAGGAGTTTAAGTTAAGGACCAGCCAAAAGGCAGTGCCTTAAAGGGTGAGAGGGAGAGAGAGAGAGTCGAGTAACATGACAAGACGCATTCGCTTGTTTTCAGAATGTCATCTTGTATTGTCTTAACCTGATTCATATTCCTACCATTGATAATTCATTTTATCTTTCAGCAATGACATTGCTTGATAAGAACAGTCAACCTGTTACCATATTAACACATCTAATATGTTTATATAACACTTTCTACAAGATTTTAACTATTTCTAGAGCTTTTCTATCAGTTTCATCAGATTCAATTTTACAAAATACATCCTCTGAAAAAGCTGGTAAAGCTAATGTTAACGTCAGTTTCATCACTCGAAAGCGATGTCAGTGACGGGCGAGCCCAGGATTTAAACCCCACACATACTGATCCGCGGTCGAATTTCCTAGCGACATCGCAACTGGCTCCAGCCAGCAATAGATGATAACAGCTGATGAATACTGTTCTTTGGGATATATACTCATACACAGCGGAATAGTCAACCTAGATACACTGTCCATAAAGTCCAGGGCTTATTTTTACAACATAAGCTTCGGATAACAAAGACACTGTCAGAAACAGCACAGCAGGGATTTGAACACAAGGCCTTGTGAGACATAATTAATAGTCAAGTGAGCTAATAACTCGTTAATATAACAAGCACAAAATTAGACTTCACAAGAAAAGCAAATGATATTTAAATGGACTAGACTATATTTGACTACGATACACAATACAAACGACTAGATTTACTACAAAACAAAATAGTGGAGGCAAATATACAAATATCACAGTAACAGCAAAATTCACTGTCGATTATAAGACTCATTCGTAACATGTATTCAATCAGTGAGAGATATTCGTAATGATATGCTGCATCACAGTAACAACATCGCCTAAACTGTTATATGTAAATAATATTTATTTAATCTGAATTTTTTATTTAGTTTTTGCAACATTTAAATTAGTTCACTTTGATTATTGTAAACTTAGGCAGGTTACCTTTTGTCTTAACATCATATTGGCTGTTTTTGATATTTTTAGTTATGTTATTCTTGTGGGCAGTAATCAATATGTATGTTTGCCATAGGTTTTACAGTATTCTGTAGCATAGAAGACAATTCGTAAACGTATTTGTTAATCTTGGCATCTGCTACTGACTGTATAATCTCATAGCATTTAGGCTCTTTTGAGATATTAGGAAATAATTTTAGAGAACATAAACATAAATTTCTAAATCATGGCAACAATAGAATTTCTATGAGTTTAAATTTACGCTACCTTACAGTATAAACCTGGACGGAATGTTTTGCAAGAATTTCTTGAAAATTTTTTAAAAATAATTTCTAAAAACGAAAAGCTTATACTAAAATAGAAATCAGAACAGTCTGGGACTAGATTGGAGGTATGGGGCGAGAATACTATATTTTCAAGCAAGTGACTCACGTAACATGCCACGTCATAAATAGGAGAGTGAGAGAGAGAGAGAGAAAGAAAGAGAGGAACATTTCGCGTACAAAAAGCAGAGTCTGAGCTACATTTCACAAGGATGTCAGGGTTTAAAAAGGGGCGGAGAAAGGCTTATCACCAGTATCACCATTGGCCAATCCCTGATCAGCTTTGTTTGATTGACAGAACGAGTCAATGCTGTGCTCTACGTTTACCCCATTGCTTGTCTTCAAGCTTTCCTCTAGAGCCCTGTCAGCAATCAATCAATCAGTTAATCAATCAACCATCAACCTAATCATTATTAAATGAAATTCATCAGTAAATATGTTTAAACCAGTAGCATTCATTTATTCCAAGTACAAAAGAAAAACGTAAATATAAATTTCACGGAATTATAATGCAAAAAGGATTCTTACGGATTTGTAATGCAAAAATTCACAGCTATGTACTTTAGCCATCAACACAATATTTATCTGTCAAATGTTTTATAGTATTATGATATACTGTTTCCTCACAACAAGACGATGGTGTCAAGGTTCAATTCAACAGAAGAGCTTACCAGAAAGGCTGGAGTCTGTGGCGATGTCGGTAAGATATTCGACCGCGGATCAGTACGTGCGGGGTTCAAATCCTGGCTCGCCCGTCACTGACATCACTTTCGAGTGAGAAAACTGACGTTAACATTACGTATAACAGTTTTATGTTTATACAGAAATTGTTAGTAGAATTCTATTTACACTAGTCGTTACAACTTGACAATTACTAGTACTAGTTTCTTCATAAATTTTGAATTATTTGTCTATTTGGAGCCGGAAGCAAGATTCGTTAGATTTTTGAGTGAGGAAACTGACGTTAAGAAGGTCAGTTTCCTCACTCAAAAGTTTTAATCAATGTCTAAATAGCGTAGGGGTAACGTCATGAAGTTTTAAATGACTAGTCCTGAGGTTAATTGAACTCTCGTGGGTTCGAATCCCAGCCGCGCTGATCTGAGAGGTAAAATCTCAGACATTCACTAAACTGGTTATATGGAAAATGGTCTAAATTTCCTGATGATTTAAACATGTGGATTTAAAAGTGATAGATATCAATCATAGTTGATTATTCACTATAATGCGTGTTTACTTTTTAACATAAGGCTTAGCTTTACTTTAAGAGTGAGGAAACTGACGTTAACATTAGGCCTAGCTTTACTGTACCACTGAATCAGTCTGTCCTCGTCTGAGACGTTGTGTATGGAGCTGAAGCGTCTCCTCCTCCTCTGAGTCACTAGCCCCGCCTCCTCCGCAGCATCCGCTTGAACATCCGAGCCCTCGCTGAACCCGCTACACAGCGAGAAGTAAGCGGGATCACTCTGCGTGTCAATCAAGCTCTGTCTCAGTGCAAAATGAAGCGCTACATCTTCCATGGCGTCCATGTATTGGCTGTTAGCGGCCCCACCCCCATCCTGATCCCGCCCACTTCTAGCAGTACAGTCTCCACTGATGTTCTCCGCTCGTTTCCTGTACTTTTCAGAATTGTTTGACGCGGGGGTTTGGCCCCCAGCGTCGCCAATCATGCTGTAGTGGGAGGGGACGTTGAAGATTGAGGGGTCGATGACACAACGAGGGGCTCCCCCCTCTGAATCCTCCGCAAGTGTTACCCCTTCAATGGGTCGATCAACCCCGTTGACGTTGCAAAATGTTATACGAGCATTGAGAATGTGATAGAGTGGTATCTCTGTTGATAGATCAATCAATCAATAAGTTAATTAAAAATTAACCGAGTAAACAGTTTATCTATTATATCTCACAGTAAACCAGTTGACTATTAATCAGTGTCACATTAATCATATTATATATGTTCCTGACATCATCCTTGGATGATGAAATGGACATTAAGCCTTTATTATTATTATTATTATTATTATTATTATTATATAGAGTTGACATATAAACCAGTTAACAAATATCAATAAACTAGTACTGCTATCAGCACTACATACAGAGTACTTAAATCGTCTCAGTCATTTCATCATAGCATTAAGATAAAAACTCAAATATGTCATTAATTTATACACATTACCTTATCAATCATGCAGTCGACTGATTATTAGATTAATTCATCATTAAATTACTTTAAATTTGCGCTCAAGTTAAACAAAAACATTATTATTATGATCAAGTTCTATTTTTTATTTACACTATATATATATATTCACTTTTGAACTTACTTATTTTAACAGGGAGAATCTATTTTTTATTTACACTATATTCACTTGAGAACTTGCCTATTTTAACGGGAAAGCCGGGCGGCAGTCGCAGAGTAATAAAATCCCTGAGGCGCTTGAAGTGGGCACTGCTCGAAGCCATGAGATCTATCAGAGGCAGAACCTGTGCTGAGAGAGATAGAGGGTAGTCTTCGCACAGCCACAGTCGTGCCTTCAACTTGTGCACCTTGACCGTTTCCTCGGGGATTCTACCCACCCCCAAACACCTCCCGTCCAAATTCACAGCTTCGTTAAAATATTCCTCCGCAGCTACATTGCTTGGATTTGAGCTGAAGCCATTGCTTGCTTTTGACGGAGTTGCGATATTCTCAGATGTTTCCAGTTTTGCGTTGTGAGATAACGAAGTTCTGCTGTTGGGGGACGACTTACTCGTTGGTAGTTTAAAAGACGCCGATGAAGCAGATTTATTTGAGAATTTGAAGGAGGACGTGCCTTTGAATGAAGACGCAGTCTTACTAGTGGACGTTACTTTGAACGACGATGAAGCTGATTTGCTGTTGGAATTCTTAACCGATGAAGAGGTTTTTGGTTTATTGGCTCCGCCCTGTTCAGCTGCCCCCAGAAAAGATTGGAGCGGGGTGGAGGGGTTTGGCTTAACCCCCCTCCTTCTGTCACCATCTCCTAGGTGTTCCATTCTCGTCCTCGTTACCAGGTGAACATTAGACGCACTGCACACCTGTACAGGTGAATAGTCAATCAAGAACACCTGTGCAGGTGAATAGTCAATCAAGAACACCTTTGCAGGTGAATAGTCAATCAAGAACACCTGTAGGCCTACAGGTGAATAGTCAATCAAGAACACCTGTGCAGGTGAATAGTCAATCAAGAACACCTGTAGGCTTACAGGTGAATAGTCAATCAAAAACACCTGTGCAGGTGAATAGTCAATCAAGAACACCTGTGCAGGTGAATAGTCAATCAAGAACACCTGTAGGCTTACAGGTGAATAGTCAATCAAGAACACTTGTACAGGTAAATAATCCACCAATCAATAAATATATGTCTACTTACTTATAATTGTCTCCATAACATCGTAATGTTCTCTATTGATTATGACGGATTTTACATTTTATTTAGTTAAGTAGCTTTACATCATCAATGCATTGCAAGCATTGTATTGAACAGTTATTTTATTTTATTGTGCTAAACATTTATTTTATCTACGTTTCTAACTGTATACAATTTCCGCATTGCGTCAGATATCACTGAAATAAATATTATTATTAATAAACCTGGTAACATACTGGAGTGATTCATGAATTTATTCACATATACACCATCAACAAATATGACTTTCTACACAGTAAACATAATATTGTCTACAGAAAGTGAGCAGCTGTTTAAAAAATCACACTAAATCATTTATCAGCTCAATTAATTATTACCTTAGTAAACAAATCATACAGGTGTTCATCTGGAGCCAGCACTTGGCGATGTCGGCAAGGCATTCGACCGCAGATCAGTATGTGTGGGGTTCAAATCCTAGGCTCGCCCGACACTGATAGCACTTTTGAGTGAAGAAACTGACGTTAACAATAGCTTTTTTAACTTTATCTAACAGAAGCTGACAGCAAGTAAACCTTAATAAACATCATACAGTTGTTCATCTAACATAAGCTGACAATGATCAATCTCTACAAACCTTGCATGTGTATCCATCGATACAATCAGATCGGTCACTTCTCCACCCCCACACCCCGCAGCGACTTCTCTCAAACGATACCCTCTCTGTGTCCAGATAGGTCGTTGTCACGGGCGACGCAAGACGTGCCGCTACAGCTTCGTCAGTCGGGCACAAATACGACACACGCGGTGGCACGGTGTCAGAACTGACAGTTTCAGAATAAACCTGACAGGAATCATGATCGACCTCGAGCAGGGTGGTGCTTCGCTCGTCGTGTCCGTTAAAAATATAGCTACGACTTCCCCGCTGCCAACGCAGGTTCTCAAAACCTAACAGAGTCGTGTCGATTCGAATGCGGCTAGCGCTCTTCCAGACACGGTATGTATCGCTGGGACACATGCGGGAGACCAGAGGGACCCAGCTGGTGAATTCCCACTTCATTTCAACGCAGAAGTCGTCGGAATTTTGAAGACTTGACATCATGCGTGGGATGCTGGTGCAGCGTTCTACAAATCTTTGATGGTCTCGATATTGGACACATAGTTGGACAAGTTCCGGGTCGCCCGTGGCAACGGCTTCTTGCGTCACAGTCCAGCAGTGACGGTTTTCTGCACTGGCGCTGGCACCACTCTCAAGAAGAACTCGTGCAGAGTCTGTGTGACCAAGCACAACAGCAAGATGTAAGGGGGTACGACCTCTACAGTCTTTTATCTCTATGTCGCATTTGTTGACACTCAGGTAGTTTTTCAGTTCTTCGTGATTGTTGTCCCATACAAGTCTATGTATGAGATGGGGTTCGTCAACAGATGACATGGTTAGTATAGGGTATGACTTTTTAGAATATTAATTACTAACCCTGCGTAAGTCTTTGGCTGCTAAATATTCAAGAACAATAGATCAAACTCTGTTACTCTAGTCTAAATGATCAAAAAATGGCTGAATAATCACAAAATGTTCTGTTCCATAACAGTAGTTCCCTTAATGTGATAATTTTCATTAGTTTCATTTCAAAAAATACTCACTGGAATGATCTACTAGTTTTATAAGTTCCATTCTATGATAACATGATGTCCTTTGTTACCAAAATAACAAGAGCAATACAACTACAACATAATATATTTCACACAACCTATTTTTATAACGTGTCTCAGACAGGTCTTAGAAACATTAAAGAAACATTTCAAATTCAAACAAAACTTTGGAGCATTAAAATAAGCTGCACATAATAAGAAGCCCAATAACAAAATACCAGACCAATTAAGTTAACCACTTTACAGTAGTAACAATATAAAAACACCATTTAGATTTGATATAATACACAAAATTATGACAGATGCCATGTGTAGATTAATTCTTACAGAAAGGAAACAAGGAAACAACAATATCATAAAAAGTAATTTCTACTCGAAAAATAAACATTTAAGATCATCTCTTATCATTGTTTACTTTTTTCTAATTTAATATTCATCCAAGAACAAGAAAAAAGGTTATACAGATTTAAGTCAAATGAAATTTAATACGGATTAACAATTGTATAACACGAGCAACTACTTAAATACATTTGCGAAATTATGTCAAAGATATTCCACTTTCTTATCAAATCAAGATGGTTATATTTTAGAATCTAGTTGTTTAAAATGTTATAGCACTTCTGTTGCCATGGTGATCATTATCGAGGCCACAGATAATATTTTTATAAAATTTTATTTCTTCAGTTATTTTATACTAAATAATATTCCTGATATATGATTTATTCCTTTTGATCCAATCAAAAAGACCGTTCCTAATTTTATTTAGAAATTGTAGCGAAGGAGTTATGTCTTAATATTTAAATGGATATAATTTTAGCACCTAATGGTATAAAAAAAAATTAAGGTGATAGCACTCTGTTGCCATAGTGATCATTAGCAGGTGCTCCTGATATTATTGTAAAAAAATTTATGTTTACAAATTATTTTATAGTAATTAATGCTAATTATAGAAAATTTATTTCGAATTTCTCAATAGCGTAATTAATTTAAGTCAGCAGTAAATTGTGCTAATAGCACTTTAGACTTAATTAGGAAAACTATAAAAAGTCGTAATAATAATAACAACAATTAGAGTACTACTGTCATCAGTGACAGCATCGAGCACTATTGAGATAAAATCAAGCCGGCGAGCAAAAAGAAGGTCCAAAACGGTACAAATTCCAAGCATCAAGGATGTAATAGTTGAATTATATAAAGCATTAGTAAGACCTAAATTAGAATATTGCGTACAAGCATGGAGACCTTTTTTAAGGAAGGATGTAGAATGTATGGAAAGAGTTCAAAGGAGAGCAACTAGAATGATTGCTGAATGTAGAAGTCAAAGCTATGAATCTAAGTTAGAAGTATTAGGTCTAATTAGTTTAGAAGATAGACATACCAGAGGGGATTTAATTCAGGTGTTTAAAATAATTAAAGGTTTTGACATTATCGAATGTGGAGAATTTTTCTAATTATCTGATTATGCTAGAACTAGAGGGCATAGATTCAAAATAATAAAGGTTAGATCCAAATTAGAGATTAGAAGAAATTTTTTCCGTCAGAGAGTTAATTGTCAATAGATGGAACGAGTTACCTCAGTATGTAGTAGATGCAGAGTCAGTGAATGCTTTTAAGAATAGGCTAGATAAGTATTGGAAAGAAATACATTGAATTGCTAAATTGTTTGTTTGCTTCGTGTAGATAGGCTGATTGGTTGCACACTGCAAGGGGGTATTTGGTTCCTGGGTATTTATGAGTGTGGGTAAGGCTTGTATGTGTAGTTGTGTGCATGTGTGTGCACATGTGTGTATGTCTATGTACGTTGTGCATGTATGCTTGTATGTATTGTAATGTATGACTATATTTTGCAGGTCGTTGGTGTGCCTGGTATGTGGCTATATGCATGCTTGCATATTTATGTCTGTAAGGTCGATGTGTGAGTGTGCAGGTGGATGTATTCCATGTTGATATATGTAAGTGTATGTATAGGGTGTCCAGATAGATCGTGAACGATTTTGAATGACTGCCATTTTTAATCCACTAGTAACAAATTTATAAAAATTGTCATTTAGTATTTAATAATGTCTCCTTTATTCTTCAGTACAGCGTCAAGTCGATCATGCATCGAGCCAATTAGATTTGTCAGAGTTTTCAGAGGTATCGATTTCCACGCCTTTCGAATCCGGCGTTTCAAGCTGTTCAATGTCTGCGGTTCAGGATCGGCATAAACCGTTGCCGCCATAATACTCCAAACATTTTCTATCGGTGACAAATCCGGAGAATTAGGTGGCCAGTCCTCTGGTGAGATATATCCATTAATGTTTGTGTTCAACCACTCGACTGACGCTCTTGATGTGTGTGCACGTGCACCGTCTTGTTGAAACAATCCTTCGCCGTTATTACGAAACAGCTTTGTAGCTGTTAAATTCGTACATACAACTGTTCGCTGGAATGCTGGTTTGACCTCTTTCTCCAGTATCTCATTGATGTAATAAGTCGAATTAACTGAAGTTTTATTTGGGATGATATGAAGTTTTGTTAATCCGCGAGCTGTAATACCACCCCACACCAGAACTGACGGGCTGAACTTCACCTGTGGCGCGCACGGAACAGAAGTTTCTTGTGATCCCCATACTACATCGTTCTTATTGTTAGGTACGTAGTAAAGTTTGAAAGGTGATTCATCAGTGAACATGACACGCGACCAGTCAATATCTTTAAACTTCTTCGCAAAGTTGACTCGGCGGACTTTATAAGCACTACTTAACTTTGGGACCTTTTGTCGTTTAAAGCATTTCCATTTCAGCGTCGTTCGCATATACTGTCTTATTGTCTCTTTGCATCCAGCAAAGCGTTTGTCTTTCAATCGACGTGCTAACTTTCGCAGACTCTGTCCACGCACATATTTAGACTGCCTAATCAGTTTTTGAGCGGCAGCAGTCAGCACAGACTTTCGACCGCCTTGATAACGACTCTGCAGCGTTTCGTTTGGATTCTGCTTGTAGCGGTTGGCCCACTTGCTAATCCACGCTTTACTACGACCTAGTTTTTTTGCTATAACGCCATAACTATACTTTTCTTCCAATAGTGTAATAGCTTGTGCTCTAATTTGCGCTTCGTTTAATGTTGCCATTGCCTAATCAGTGATACGCCGTTTATTTACTGCACTGTTGCGGCAGTTTTCTGTTTACGCACATTTTGATGACGTCACGGCAAATGACGTCAACACTTTGAAACGTAAGTTACAAACCTACAGTATTTTCCCTGTTATTTACAATTGAACAGCCTATCTGCCAGTATCAAACTTTCCACATTGTATTGTGCATAACATATAATTTTTTGCATTCAAAATCGTTCACGACCTATCTGGACACCCTATATAAGTGGGTATATATGTATGTGTATGTATATATGTATATGTGTATGTGTGTATGTATGTGTGTATATGTGTATATATGTATGTATGTGTATGTATGTATGTATCTGTTTGTCTATATGTGTATGTATGCATATATGTGCGTACATGTGTATGTATGTATGTGTATCTGTAATATTTGGTGTATATGTGCATATTTATGTGTATATCTGTATATATATGGATATGGAGTATGTATGTATGTGTATGTATATACATTTTTTTCTTATGTTCTTCTTTTGAAGCCTATCAACTTGTCCAGGTTAATTTATTTTTTTTCCTTTATGATCTCTATGTACAGAGATATGAAATTATGTGCTCAATGTTGTCATGGACAACAGTAGCACTCTAATCGTATTGTTGTAGTACATGTAAGTATTTGATTGTATGTATGTATTTATGTATGTGTGTATTTGCAAATGTGTGTGTGAGTGTTTATGCATGCACATGTATGTGTACAAGCATGGGTACATGTATGTATGTGTATTTGTGCACAGTTGTATACCTGTATGTAAGTTTATATGTGAGATGGTTATGTGTGTGTGTATGTTGTATGTTGGTGAGTGTTTAGTTTTTTTTTTCTTATGTTCTTCGTTTGAAGCCTACCAACTTGTCAAGGTTAGTTTTTTTCCCTTTACAATCTCTATATATAGAGATATGAAATTACATCAAACACTGGTGTTACAAGTCTTTGTGACTTCCTTAACCAGTATAATTTATGTTAAGTTAATTAATTAGTGTAGTGGATAAAGGCGTCCGTTAATGTCGTGAAATTGTAAATGACAGATCCCACTACGAATTGAACTCTCGTGGGTTTGATTCTCAGCCGCGCTGATCTGAGAGTAGGCTCTAAAATACATTCACAGGACTGTTACACGGAAAATGAATTAAATTGCCTAATGGCTTTAATATGTAATATAAAAGTTATAGATTGTAACTTAAGTGATAGATGTAATATAAAAGTGATAGATTATTAGAAGTTTTATGAGAACTTGTTGAAGGCTGTAACGTGACCTCGGACTTAACCCTTTGTTTACTAGGATTATTTTTTAAAACTGGAATTAAACGACGGTATCGGTCAGTTTGGATGCTAAGCACTCTGGTTATTTGGTCTCTCTCACATCCAGACTGCAAGAACATCTAGTTGCATATGTTGACTTTCAAATCTCTTAGTGCACTGCCTACTGGCAGGTCCATGGTATATAACGCCTCCACTCTTCTCTGTCTTCCGCCTTCCTCTTCATTTCCACATATGAAAATGAAGAGGAAGGCGGAAGACAGAGAAGAGTGGAGTCGTATATACCATGGACTTTCAAGTACCACTGGTAAAAGAAGAGGTTGTTATTGAAAGTCATAGATATAACTTGTAATAAGAAGAGGACTTCAAAGTACCAGCAATAAGGAAAGGGTTGTAAACTTTTAATTAAGAAGCTATAATATTATAACACAAGATATTGGCTACACTGATATATTGAAGAGAAATGGTTCGAGATAAAACTCTCAGTTCAGGCAGCTCTAGTGACAGGCAGCGGAGAATTGGTTATGTGGGGGGCAGATCCACTGGGACCTCCATGTCTCGAGCCAGGGCTGCGCCCCCCAGCATTCAGGAAAAATCTGGGCCACAGTCTGTTGTCGATTTCAGGGTATGTAGATTAATAAGCATTAATTAATTAATTGAGTTTGTATTATTATTGATTGAATTATTTAGTTAAAAAGTCATTATAATTGTTTTGATTGCCTGCTAAATTGATTATGCAAAGTTATAAAAAGGTAACTTGTAATGCAATAACAAAGAATAACAAGTTGATTGAAATAATGGTAAATTGACTGTTTAATTTTAATTTATTAATTTTATGGATTATATAAATCAATAATTAGTGCGATGATTGAATGATTTATGTGATCTAGTAATTGTTACACTTGATGAATGATTGTCTGACTGAATGATTGTTTGACTGAATGACTGTTAGACTGAATAAATGATAGTCTGACTGAATGACTGTTTGTCTGTCTGACTGAATAACGGTTTGACTGACTGATCGACTGTCTGAATGACTGATTGAATGACTAGTTGACTGAATTACTGTTTGACTGACTGAATGACACTCTAACTGGATGACTAATTGACTGAATAACTGCATGACGGCATGATTGATAATTATATAATTGTTTGAGTTGTTTAATTTGTTAACATATTAATATTAATTGGTTTATATTTTGATAGGCTTACAGATCATTTATAATGCTACAGACACATTCGATTGTACGTTTCAGGTATTGAATGAGCTGAACGAGGACGTAACACCGCGCCCTCTGTTGACTCAGGATCAACAAGCTCGTAAAACTACCGCAGGACCCTTTGTCATTGACGGAGCCAACGTGACGGTAGGTACAGAATGTCACTAATAGTAATAATAATAGTAAAGGTTTAATGTGAATTGGGATTTGCTGGTAGTGTGGTGTAGCACAGAGAGGATTTGAGGCAGTCTATTCGTATCCCGACCCAGGTTAAACTGGGATTCAAGAGGATGATGATGATGATGAATAAAGGTTTAATGTCCGTTTCCTCATCCAAGGATGATGTCAGGGACGTCCCCACAGCACACATCGCTACAAATCAATTCACCCAAACCAATCTGCAAAAGAAGTGTGCTGAGGAGAAATAAGGTCCTAAACGAAAGCCAGTCTGATGGTCAAAAATGGTCAGGGTAGGTTGATTGTGTCTACGGTCGGAAAAGGGTATGACTGTATGGAGAGCATTAAATTCAATGAAGGGAACATTTAAAACTAGAACTACTTTCTGAATCAAATAAACTGACTCAGTTGTTCATTCATATTCTATCTAGTAAATTATTAAATAGACTATCTTTCTATTTGCCATTGCATATTCAATTAAGAGTAAATTAAAATCAATGACTTACTGGAGGCAAAACAGCACTGTAGCTCTTTTATATTTTTCTGATTTGGTTTGAAATCAGAGTTTGATGAAGTTAAGATTTGAGAATTAGTATTTGTTGCTAGTTAAAAATTTAATTTTGCATTACTTTCTCAGAATATATCGACTAAAATTGACCCATTTTAATACCCTATGGTAGATATGTACAATATGCATTGTATGTGTGTATGACAATTAATTCATGTAAGTTTCCTTAAAAGTGTATTTCTTGTCAAATATTTCAGGCGTCAGAATCTTCTCAAGCTTCCTTTGCTGCAGGCTTAACATCAAGCATTGTGGCTGGGCTACCTTTCTCAAGGTGTTTATATTACTTTTTCTTTCATTGATTGTAACATACTACTATAACATATTGATACTATTATAACATATTGATTCTATTAAAACATATTGATTCTATTATAACATATTGATTCTATTATAACATATTGATACTATTATAACATGTGATACTATTATAACATGTGATACTATTATAACATGTGATACTAGTATAACATATTGATACTATTATAACATGTGATACTATTATAATATGTGATACTATTATAACATATTGATTCTATTATAACATGTGATACTATTATAACATATTGATTCTATTATAACATGTGATACTATTATAACATGTGATACTATTATAACATATTGATTCTATTATAACATGTGATACTATTATAACATGTGATACTATTATAGCATATTGATTCTATTATAACATGTGATACTATTATAACATATTGATACTATTATAACATGTGATACTATTATAGCATGTGATACTATTATAATATGTGATACTATTATAACATAATGATACTATTATAACATATTGATACTATTATAACATATTGATACTGTTCTAACATGTGATACTATTATAACATGTGATACTATTATAACATGTGATACTATTATAACATATTGATTCTATTATAACATGTGATACTATTATAACATATTGATACTATTATAACATGTGATACTATTATAACATGTGATACTATTATAACATAATGATACTATTATAACATATTGATACTATTATAACATATTGATACTGTTATAACATATTGATACTGTTATAACATGTGATACTGTTATAACATATTGATATCTACTATATATCCTTACTACTGTAACATATTGACCTGCCAGGCTTTCAACATATCTAGAGACTCTATCACTGAGACTTCACGGATCTTATTATGCATTGAGACTTTGACAACATCTAGCACTAAGCAATCGATGTCTAATTGTGCTGGAAATATTGTACAATACAGCGGAGTTGTGTGAGTGTAAATGTAGCATTCTACATTATCCAGCTTTGCTGTGCTCTGTATACTGCTGTATTATGTGCATATTTTTTAACGCAAATGTAATTATTGTCGAAATTATACATGCATGCAAAACACATTTGCACATTATGTAAACATGGGAAAGCTTATTTATATTTTGCCAACATGTGTGAATGAAAATATAGTATTTGTATTTGTATAATAGTATTTGTATTTGTATAATAGTATTTGTATTTGTATAATAGTATTTGTATTTGCATAATAGTATTTGTATTTGTATAATAGTATTTGTGTTTGTATAATAGTAGTTGTATTTGTATAATAGTATTTGTATTTGTATAATAGTATTTGTATTTGTGTAATAGTAGTTGTATTTGTATAATAATATTTGTATTTGTATAATAGTAGTTGTATTTGTATAATAGTATTTGTATTTGTATAATAGTATTTGTATTTGTATAATAGTATTTGTATTTATATAATAGTATTTGTATTTGTATAATAGTATTTGTATTTGTATAATAGTATTTGTATTTAGTTTACACTTTAACAAAATTTACTCTAAGAGAAGCAGTGTACATATATTATGAGTTTTTCAAACGAAATCTCTGGTTTTTATACATTTGCAGCAAAATTTAATATATAGGATGCAATATCTTATCCGAAAAATTTTTGATATTTATATATTATGAACAAAGCTTGCTACATATTTGTAAGAAGTAATAGCTTATAAGTATATCTGAAAAAAGGCTTATTTTATGTATCTTGAAAAAACTTCATTTTTAAGAAGTACTTTCTATAAGAACTTAATATTTACTCAATGTTTTATATTACAGAAGCATATTCAGCGCTTCCCAGTCAGATCAGAATTCTGAATATCTGGAGGATTTTTACGATGAAGATGGTAGCCTACCGTTTGGTAAGTACCTGATGGGGCATTCATCCTTATACATACTTGTGTTTGCTTTACAGCCTCAGCATAGGCTAAACCTTATCAGTGGAGAGATTATGTTGAGGCCTGTATCGGGGTGTATTCTACAAAAATGTTGCAGTACATACTTTAGATGCAGGGGGTCATTGGTTCAAATCTCAGTCAGGCTGTCTCTTGACAGTATAGCCAGCGATACTGAAGCAGACGTTAAATTTAGCATTATGGCTTTATTATGTAATAATTGTTCTATAATCTAACAATACATTAATTAACAAGTATTGATAGGTATTGTACATGTATTTGATATAGGCAGTTGAAGACACATCTTTTCCATCTCTCTTTTCCATCCAGTGTCCATGAACAGCGAATTGAGCCTAAACCTCATTTTCTTTAATTCCCTTTACTTTGGACTGATTATCAGGATTTAGGAATTTGCACTGTTTTTAGACCTTCTTTTTGCTCTCTGGCATGATTTTGTCTCAATAGTGCTCGATGTTGTCATTGATGACTGTAGCACTCTCTTGTTGTTATAATTATTATTATTATTGATTTATCTTGACGTAGTACATGTATTGGACTCTGCTTCATTCGCAGACAGTGTAGTGGTGAGAGAACAGACTGAAGACGAGGTCCCAACTGAGGCGCAATTAGGTCAAGAGGTCAAGGTCATATTGAGAGAGACAGAGACCTTCACCTTGCTAGAGATAGATGGGTCGTGTATAGCCAAGGACACAGCTGAGGCTGTAGAGGTTACAGAGAGAAACAAGAAATATGCAGAGGTATTCATTTCTTTGTTTACTGCCAGGTAATAACTGTATCAATTAATGTTATGTTACATTTCAATTTTAGATTTCATTGCTGGCAAAGAGGATGATATTGATAAGTATCTTCCTATCGAATTGACTGAGGTTGATTACTATTATGGTATATTGTGCTACTACTACCTTCTTTGGTATTTGTTGTATCATTTACCATGGTACTGTTCATTGCATTGTGTTTGCTATCATGTAATGTGTTGTATTTGTATAATTTCTGTAGCATATTCCATTGTATTGCATTGTATTGTGTTGTATTTTATTGTATTGTATTGTATTATATTGTACGGCTGGAGCCAGTGGCGATGTCGGTAAGATATTCGACCGCGGATCAGTATGTGCAGGGATCAAATCCTTGGCTCGCCCGTCACTAACATTGCTTTTGAGTGAGGAAACAAACGTTAACATTAGCTTTTTATAACTTTTTTATTGAATTGCATTGTATTGTATTGTATTGCATTGTATGGTATTGTATTGTATCGTATTGCATTGTACTTTATTGTATTGTATTGTATTGTATTATATTGTGTTGTATTATTGTATTGTATTGTTCCACAGTTAGTGAAATCACGCCCAGGCAATGACAGATACGTAGAGAGATCCATGAATACATTCAACGAGCCACGCAAACAAAAAGGCACTCAGAACGGTAGAGTTACGTCAAAGGTTTGTTTTGTACTGAGGTCTATTGTAGTAGTAATCTTATAATAGTAATCTATTGTAATATTAATCTATTGTAATCTATTGTAGTAATCTATTGTAATAGTAATCTATTGTAATCTATTGTAATATTAATCTATTGTAATAGTAATCTATTGTAATAGTAATCTATTGTAATATTAATCTATTGTAATATTAATCTATTGTAATAGTAATCTATTGTAATAGTAATCTATTGTAATATTAATCTATTGTAACAGTAATCTATTGTAATAGTAATCTATTGTAATATTAATCTATTGTAATATTAATCTATTGTAATATTAATCTATTGTAATATTAATCTATTGTAATATTAATCTATTATAAAATTAATATCTGATAATATTAATCTAGTATTAATCTATTATAATATTAATCTATTTATAATCCATGATATATCTGAAGAGAAGAAGTTTATATTATTTTAATATAGGCCTACAGTGATTATTGTTTATTTTGTTGTTTTGTGATGATGGAAATTGATATTAATTTCGTGTAGGTAGTTAATTTCATTGCTGTGAGATGAGATATTGTGTGAGTCTGGAGGGAAGAGCTGGATGTTAAGCTAGAGAGAGGTTGACCACAATTGACCTGGGATGCGATAATTAAGAATGACATGAGAAATATGGGATTGACTGATGATATGGTGTGGGACAGGGAGGACTGGAGAAAGTCTATTTGTATCCCTACCCTGATTAAACTGGGATTTAAGGGAAGACGATGTTGCTGTGAGATGAGATATTAACTTACTATAGAGATGCTTTCATTGTATTTTCACCAGGACGCCTGCGTTAATGCCAGCTGGTGGGATCTCTGTGATACTATGATGGAAGAAAACGGTTATGATTTAGCTTCTAGTATAATTTAATCAGTTATGATTTAGATTCTAGTATGATTTAATCAGTTAGGATTTAGATTCTACTATGATTCAGTCAGTTAGGATTTAGATTCTAGTATGATTCAGTAAGTTAGGATTTAGATTCTGGTATGATTCAGTCAGTTAGGATTTAGATTCTAGTATGATTCACTCATTAGGATTTAGATTCTAGTATGATTCACTCATTTAGGATTTAGATTCTAGTATGATTCACTCGGTTAGGATTTAGATTCTAGTATGATTCACTCAGTTAGGATTTAGATTCTGATATCGTGACATAGTTTAGCATAATTTGCCTGTCTCGAAAAGGCCTGTTAGTGAAGCAACAAACTCTGAATTTGTATCCTGCATCTATGGATCTCCTGCTGGACTCCTAACCGATTATCTACCACTTCATTTATTTATATTGCTAAACACGTAGTAAAATTAATAGTTAATTCATAATTAAATAATGAATAATTAAAGTAATTACTGTTGATTCAATAAGTATTTAATTCAAGCATGATTCAAGGTCTAATCGTATACTGACACTAGTTAAGCTGGAATCTAAGGGAAGATGATGATGATGATGATGATTTACTTCAAGCCTGCTACATTTATGCCCACTATTACATTAATGGCTTCTATTGCACACTACTGTTTTTAATATAATTATATTACTGCAATGTTACACATTACTAAATTGTTTCTATATAACGCAAAATATAACATGCACCTATATTAAACTATCAGAAGAACACCTACTCTTTAAGTTGTCCTTTGTCGGATTAACACATCTATCTTCAACTCAGACTTCGTCATTTCTCATTTATACCATTTACTTAAAAATCAATCGATATGTCGACTTTCAACTATCACTATTAAATAGATTAATTTAATTAGGATTTAATCAATTACTTCCTCTGATAGAATTGCAAAAAATTATAATACTGCTGGAGCCAGTGGCGAAGTCGGCAAGATACTCGACCACCGATCAGTATGTGCGGAGTTCAAATCCTGGGCTCGCCGTCACTGACATCGC
This sequence comes from Enchytraeus crypticus, assembly GCA_905160935.1. Lineage (NCBI taxonomy): Eukaryota > Metazoa > Annelida > Clitellata > Enchytraeida > Enchytraeidae > Enchytraeus > Enchytraeus crypticus. Next base: position 762,485 of record CAJHZI010000211.1, on the reverse strand, counting down.
TCTCGAGTGAGGAAACTGACGTTAATCTTAGCTTTACCAGCTTTTAGAAAATATTATTTTCTGAATTATTAGTTAGTAAATAACTATTCTATGAATTAATTTTTTATAGGAGAAGCTGATGAAAAACTACTAGAAGACGATGAGATCCTAGCTATTGGCACTCAGGACTTTGGCACACAAACCCATGGAGCAGCTCAGGAGGTTATTCCTCCACCAGATGGAGTGGCACCACCAGCTGGTGGAATGGTCAGGCTGTTGAACTCACAGCTTGGTGGAGCCTCAGTTCTTGCAGGTAAGATATGCGGTGTAGTTATTGTTTGCTCGGGATTTCAGGCTGTATAGATGCCGCTTATATATTATAGATACAATATAGATCCATTCGTCTTCTTCTTCAGTGCACTGCCAAGTGGCAGGTTCAAGGTACATATTTATATGCTTTCTCGCTCCGTAAGAGCACTCCTTAGAGCGATGTTGTTGTTGTTTGCTAAGGATTTCAGGCTGTATAGATGCTGCTTATGATTGAGAAACGTGATAGACAGTAGCAATAGAAAACAGGCGTTAAAGTACTAGATTATTGGTTTAATTTATTTTTACCTGATTATCATTACTCATACGTATCTCGTTATTTCAAAATGTAATGATTGATTGATTGAATGATTGATAAGTCGGTCGACTATTGATTGATTGAACGATCGATAAGTCGGTCGACTATTGATTGATTGAACGATCGATAAGTCGGTCGACTATTGATTGATTGAACGATCGATATGTCGGTCGACTTTTGATTGATTGATACAGGTAGTATGTTAACGACCTCGACCTCAACAGGTTTGTCAGACAGTATCTTTGGACCACGAGATGACAACCTCCGCTCACCTCAGCAAGAATCTCTCAGTATGGAGGAAGAGTGCGCCAAGATACTAAAGGTTCTCTTCTGTTATCCATCCATTTATGACGTCCCTGACATTATCCTGACGTCCCTGACATCGTCCTTTTATGAGGAAACGGACGTTAAATCTTTATTATTTTTATTATTTTATATCTCTCCTTCAATTGCAATAGAGACATCATATTTCTACACTCTTCTTACACTCTATGGTCTTTCTCACTCCCTCTGTCTATCTCAGCTTGTGTTGAGGGAGTAAGAGAGTAATTCAGTATTCTGTATCTAAGTATCTGTTGTGTTGAAGAAATGGCGCTCAGTTTTTATAAACAGACTTAAGTTTTCATTTGTTGTAGCATTGCATCAAGAGCATTGTAGCATCCTGTATGGCTGTACACTGACTTACAGCAGTACATCTTGCAGACATCCTGACATCATCCTTGTATGAGGAAACGGGCTTTAAACCCCTATTAACCTTTATTATGCAGTAGGTTTCTTTTCTAATCGCTATCAGTTGCTTTTGGTTGCTTTCAGTTACTTTTAGTTGCTTTCAGCTACTTTCAGTTGCTTTCAGTTGCTTTCAGTTGCTTTCAGTTACTTTCAGTTGCTTTCAGCTACTTTCGGTTACTTTCAGTTACTTTCAGTCGCTTTCAGTTACTTTCAGTTGCTTTCAGCTACTTTCGGTTACTTTCAGTTACTTTCAGTCGCTTTCAGTTACTTTCAGTTGCTTTCAGCTACTTTCGGTTACTTTCAGTTACTTTCAGTCGCTTTCATTTACTTTCAGTTACTTTAAGTTACTTTCATTTACTTCCAGTCGCTTTCAGTTACTTTCAGTTGCTTTCAGCTACTTTCGGTTACTTTCAGTTACTTTCAGTCGCTTTCAGTTACTTTCAGTTGCTTTCAGCTACTTTCGGTTACTTTCAGTTACTTTCAGTCGCTTTCATTTACTTTCAGTTACTTTAAGTTACTTTCATTTACTTCCAGTTGCTTTCAGTTAATTTCACTTGCTTTCAGTTCCTTTCAGTTATCGTCGTGTCACGCATCTTCTGATAATCTTTTGAAGATATCTGTTTTCTATTACGTGAGGAGTCATAGTTGTTGTTCCTGGCGTATTCCAGAGTGAGTCAATGAGGCGACAACTGCAGATATTGGAGAGAATCGTTAACCTGAACACTTACCAGTCTAAACAAGCCACATACAGAGGTCTAAATGTACTGCCAGGTAAACCTGTCTTTATATCAGTCAATAAATCAATCAGCTAATCAATCAATCCTTCAATAAGAAAGTTTGAAGATTGACTGGTTGGTCAATTTTCAATCAACTCGCACACAACACGGGGATTAATCAACGGGATTAACGATTAATTAATTAATTTTTTATTAAATAATGAATTTTTATTAACTAATTAATTTAAATGTTAAATTATATTTTTTAACATATTAATGAATTTATTTATTTAAATTTTAGAATGTCTGAATAGCGTAAGGGTAAAGTCATGAAGTTTTACATGACAGATCCTGAGATGAATTGAACTCTCCTGGGTTCGAATCCCGGCCGCGCTGATCGGAGAGTAAAATCTCTGACATTCACTGGACTGGTTATACGGAAACTGGTCTAAATTGCCAAACGGTTTAAACGTCTGGTATTAAAAGTGATAGATATTAACGTAGTCGATCATTTCACTGTAATGCGTGTTTACTTTTTAAAATTTACTTTTTAGTAATCATTTTAATTATTCAATGGTAACAACAACAGCAATACGATTAGAGTGCTACTGTTGTCCATGACAACATCAAGCACTGTGGATCCAAATCAGAACAACCTATGAGCAGCATGTGCGTGGTCAATAAGGTCAATAAACAGTGCGAGCCAAAATCCGCGTAATCAGTTGAAGGAAGGGTACTAGCGGAATGGAGGTTTATGTGATGTCTCTGGTCATGATATGCTCTATTGATTACATTGTGCCTCAGATATTGATCGTACAATATCTAATTTACAATATTGATTTTATATTGTGTCTCAGATATTGATGAGTTGGCTGCGCAATCATCTCCGTCCACGGACGCTGACTCCACTTCTTCAGGCACACTGTTTCAACATTCTGGTGAATCTAATCCTCCGAGCCAGCAGGGGGCAGTGCCGCAGTCTACAACAGCTAGTGCAGTAAGAGTGGAGTCAGGGAAGCTGCCTAGTGGCGCAGAAAAGATAACTACGTCATCAGGTGGGTGTCTTGACATTAAACAGGTTCATAAACACGTTTACGTTTAGAAGGACCAGTAATCCAATCGATTTTATAGTAATAATGGAACTGCTGGCATAGCTATAAATACAAAAAATTTTACTTAACTTAATTATACTGGTTCAGGAAGTCGTAAAGAGTGGTAACACCAGTCTAATCGTAATTTCATATCTCAATTGTTAGAGACTGTAAAGGAAAAATTATAAACTAATTAATTACATTATTACGTGTGGCTGTTTTAGTCCTAATAGCAGTAGAAGTTGAAGCTGATTGTTTACCATGTTAAGAATTTAAATTATGACATCATCATCATCTCTCTCTCTCTCTCTTAGTGCAGTGCCTACTGGCAGGTCCATGGTACATAACGCCTCCACTCTTCTCTGTCTTCCGCCTTCCTCTTCATTTCCGCATATGAGTGGGTCTTTAAATCATCTAACATACCTAATCTCGGCCTGCCCCTGCCTCTTTTTCCTTCCATTCTACTTCTATGACCTCCTTTAATAGACCTTCCCCCCTTAGAATGTGTCCTATCCATCTCTTCTTCCTATTTCTTAATACATTTATCAACTGTCTATCTGTGCCAACTCTCTCCAGGACTTCCTCATTTGTAACCTTTTGAGTCCAGCTAGTCCTCTCCATTCTTCTCCAAATCCACATTTCCAATGCCTCCAGCTGCCTAATATCTTCCTTTCTTAAGGTCCATGTTTCACATCCATATAATAGCGTGGTCCAAACCAAAGTTTTCACTATATTTATCTTTGTGTCTTTCTTTAGACTTTGTGTAATAGTTCTTTTCTACTACCAAAGGCCGCTTTTGCTTATGCAATCCTACTGCATATTTCTGTGTCACATTTCCCATCATCGGTTATAGTATGACCCAAATATTTGAAACTACTTACCTGTTCCAGTTTCGTACCATTTATTGTGATACTAACTTCACCTTTATTATTGGACACTCTCATAACCTTGGTCTTTTTATATTAATCTTCATGCCATATCTTAGGGCCGTATCATTCAGCCTATCCATTATCTTCTGCAATCCAACCTCGCTGCCCGCTACTATTCCTTGGTCATCTGCAAATCGTACATCTTGTAACAAATTCCCTCCTACTTTTATTCCTTCTTCCAAGTCTTCCATGGCTTCCTCCATCATTGCCTCAGCGTAAATGTTAAACAGCAGCGGCGAAATGCTACAACCTTGTCTTACTCCACGTTCTATTTCACCTTCTTCTGGGCATTCTTGTTGGATTTTGATTACTGCTCTTTGATTCATGTACAAGTTCAAATTAGTCTTCTATCTCTCCAGTCAATTCCTATTCTTTTTAAGATATTCATCATCGTTATCCAATCAATCCTGTCAAAGGCCTTCTCGAAGTCTACAAAGCATACAAAAACGTCATTTCCATATTCTAAGCTTCTTTCACAAAGAACCCGCATTACTCCTATTGCTTCTCTTGTGCCGCATCCTCTCCTAAAACCAAATTGTGTCTTGCTCAGTATCATCTCTGCTTTCAACTGAATGCGATTATTTACTATCTTTAATAAGATCTTCGATGCATGAGGTATTAAGCTGAATGTTCTGTAATCCGAACACTCCACATCATTGGCTTTTTTGGGAATTGGAATCATCACTGACTTGGTAAAGTCGTCTGACCAAATACCTGTACTGTACACTTCCATACATACTTCCATTAACTTTTTGAGTGTTTCTCCTTCCAACATTTTCAAGAATTCTGCTGGGATTTCATCTATTCCGGCTGCCTTTCCCTTCTTCATACTGTTTATTGCAGAATAAATTTCCTACTTCATTAAATCGGGGCCCCTTTTATCGTCTTCTATGATATTCTCTTCTTCTATTTTAAAATCCTCTTGAACTGGTTTCCCAACCTTATCATACAATTCCTCTACATATTCTCTCCATCTTTCTTTTACTTCTTCCAGCTCTGTCTTCAATTCCCTATCTTTACCCATTATACTAATGTTCTTTGCATCTCCTTTCTTTTTCATATCGGTTCTTGTTAATATCCTGACTTCCTGGTATAATAGATCCGATCGACCTCTGCTATCAGATTCTGCTAAATCATCACACTTTTCACTCCACCAATGATCTTTTGCTTTGTCTGTAATTCTTCTAAGTTCACTGTTTAAGCTTCTATATTTCCTTCGGCCATGACTGGTGTCAATACTTTTCCATTTCCTCCTTTCATCCATTTTGTCTAGCATCTCGCTTGTGATCCAAGGTTTTTTAGCTGTATTTGCTTTAAGAAAGCCACAAACTTCTTTTGCACTTATTTTAATAGATTCCTTTAGCTGACACCATCTTTCATTTACCCCTGTTCTTTCGTAGTCCTTCATTTCCTTAACTTTTCTTTCCACTGCTTCCTGAAACTGACTTCTTTTCTCGTTCAATCCGTTCAAATTCCATCTCCTACTGCTTTTCTTCTTAAGTATTTTCTTCAGCTGAAGCCCTACTTTTGCCATGACTAGATTGTGGTCTGAATTAATATCGGCTCCTGGAAAAGCCCTTGAATTCTTCACACTATTCCTGTACCGTTGCTTTATCAGAATATAATCTATCTGGTATCTTCCCTCGTTTCCGGTGCTTCCTGGTTTCTTCCATGTGTAACGCCTTCTCTTCTCATGTTTGAACCAAGTGTTGGACACCACTAATCTCATTCTATTGCAAAAGTCAACCAATTTTTGTCCTTCCATCATCATCATCTTCCCTCAAATCCCAGTTCAACTAGGATCGGGATACGAGCAGACCTTCTCCAATCATAAAGACTTTTGAAGTTTTTCATTCGTTTAAATTTTGTAGCAATTTCTGGAGCCAAGGCGCTCACCAACTGAATGGTTGGTTTGGATCTAGTTTTTATGTCGCCTTCTACGACACGTGCATATTTACACGGTTGGTCTATTCTTCAAGCAACTCGGACACAACACGGGGAAAAGAATTTAAATTATGACGTTAGTAAAATATTCAATGTTAGACAGATTCAAGAGCCTACGTTACTTTTAGCTCTGTGCTATATAACCATTATTTCCAGTGGGACAGCCGTCTAGTATAAAAGAGCTTTCGCGCCTTCAGACGGGTGACTCATTACGAACAGCATCAGCTCTTCATCACAACTTTGACCTTGACCTTGGCCTACATGTTGAGCGGTTGTTCTCATACCACTGTGCACTCACTAGAGGTCACAACGTGACCTCACTGACCTGGAATCCAGCCAACCCAGATCTGGTTGCCGTTGGATACGGACAGTTTGACTTCACTAAACAGAAGACTGGGCTGGTGTGCTGCTGGTCTATCAAAAATCCTGAGGTACGCTGGAAATAAATAAATAAATAATGTTCAAAAATGGATCAATCGAAAGGCTATGAATCGGACGGTGTAACTTTTGTAATATGTCATTTAAAAAATATTCTTATTGTAGTAAAATTTAATTAAAATTGTGCATTAATTTTGTAAGATTGACAGATACTATAATTGATGGATATAAATAGCACGTGAATCGTACATGGATCGTACTAGGAGCATGCATTCCTAATTAGTTATGCTACTGAATTTTTTAAAATTTATTTTTACTATTTAATTAGTAGATAAATCCTTAAACAAATACATAGTATAAAAGATGAAATAACGACATGGCTCTGACTATAAAGTAATAATTAATTAATTAATTGATTGATTGACTGCAATAACCAGGGAGAGGGTGATTAATCCAATAATTAATTAATTAATTAATTGAAGAACCCAGAGAGAGGGTGATTAATACAATAATTAATTAATTAATTGATTGATTGACTGCAATACCTAGAGAGAGGGTGATTAATCCATTAATTAATTAATTGACTGACTGCAATACCCAGAGAGAGGGTTATTAATCTAATAATTAATTAATTAATTGATTGATTGATTGCAATAACCAGAGAGAGGGTGATTAATTTAATAATTAATTAATTAATTGATTGATTGACTGCAATACCTAGAGAGAGGGTGATTAATCCATTAATTAATTAATTAATTAATTGATTGATTGATTGAAGTAACCAGAGAGAGGGTGATTAATCCATAATTAATTGATTGATTGATTGCAGTACCCAGAGAAAGTGTACACCACGCCCTATGGCGTCATGAGCGTTGGATTTAGTAGGGCGCAACCCAACCTACTCGCGGTTTGTTCAACTTTACTTATTTAATAATAATCATATTAGTTTAATTTACTTACTAATTATAGTTAGAAAAGTTAAAGTTAAACATTTAGCTTTTTAAATACTGTAATCTTTACTCGATTGGGACTTTACTATCTGAACTAAATTAGCACTTTTTTGGAATGTCCTACTAGCGTAGGGGTAACGTCACGAAGTTTTCAATGACAGATCCTAAGGTGAATTGAACCCTCGTGGGTTCGAATCCCAGCCGCACTGATCTGAGAGAAAAACCTTGGACATTCACTGGACTGGTTATACGGAAAATGGTCTAAATTGCTTAACGATTTAAACATGTGGTATGAAAAGTGATAGATATCAACATAGTTGAGCATTTCACTATAATGTGTGTTTACTTTTTTAAAGCTTGGTATGACTTTCATTTATATCCTATATAATAAGATCAATAAATATAAACTCGTTGCCCTCTGCGGCTTAGTGGTTAAGCTCTCTACTGTAGAATAGAAGATGTAGGATTCGAAACCGGCGAAACTGACCATGGACTTTGCTTTAGCTTTTTTGTAATCTTTTTGAATAAGGCATTTTGTCTTTGCACGTAAATAATAACCAAAAATTAAGGTTTAACGTCCGTTTCCTCATACTAGGATGATGTCAGGGAGGTTGTAATAACATTTGCGTGTAACAGATAGCAAGTATTAGTGAAATCCATTATTTGATCACCTTGCATCTTCGGAATTTAGTTTCCCTTCTATGGACAAATGTGATAAACGACGGTTCGATTGTATAGTTTGCGGGTGGCATTCTTATTATATCTTAAATTGAATACTATGCAATGTTCAGGCAGGGCTGTACAATGGTGGTCTGGTTATATACAATGTGGCAACCAACAACACAGACCATGTAATGGATAACTTGTAAGTATTGTGTAATTGAATGTCCTCATCTCTAGCATGTTTGCTTTGTGAGCAGAAGGTTGCAGGATTAAAGCCCGCTCTGTACTGACCTCTCTCTTGTATGAGTAGACTGAAACGGGGCGAAAGAATTATAAAAATATTTCCTCATTTGTCGACGATATTATACTATTGTTGAATTTGCAAAATTTTAAAATAATTGGCGAAAGAATTATGAAAATGTTCTCTCATTTTATGTACGGTATTATACTATTGTAGAATTTTCAAACACCATGCAGTAGATGTCGCTGCATCAACAAAAATTAGACTACAGTTCTGCTGTCGTCCACGACAACATCAAACTTGATGTTTAAAAATGGAGGATAAAGAAGAGTAGCATGTCGGTAGTCAGACAGTTCAGTAGTATCTTCGATAGCTTTACTAGGTCCATGAAAATATTTGATACGCAACTATTAATTGTTAGATGTAAGCCCATGGGCTCATCCAAAAGGGGGCTGCGGTGGACATGTCCCCCCAGAATCTTGACTGGGGGACACTAATGTTAGTGGTCCCCACCAGAAGTCGAAGGTTGGAGGGAACCTTTGCCTTTGCAATGAGTTGTTGAGGGGGACACGTCAATAACGTTGGTAGGCCTACTGTTAGTTTGTTTGTTACGCCCCCCCCCTTCCTACTGAGGGAGACGTAACAAAAATTTTCGTTCGCGATTTTTTGTCCCCCCAGATTTAGAAAGATGGATAAGCCTCTGTGTAATCGTGGATGTTTATTGTTACCAGCGACGCATCTAACAGACACATTGGACCGGTGTGGAAGTTGGAATGGATAGAAAGGGGCGGTACCGTGAGTGACGGGCAAGAGAGGGCGGAGCTACTGGTGTCTACAGGAGCTGATGGGCGGGTCACTCAGTGGAAGATACGCAAGGGATTCGAGGGCTCAGGTGTCAATCATTCTAATCGATCTGTCAATCAATCTATCAATCAGTCTGTCAATCGACAAAACATAACAAACATTTTATATCCGCTCTCTCTCTCTCTCTCTCTTTCTCTCTCTCTCTCTCTCTCTTAGTGCACTGCCTACTGGCAGGTCCATGTATGTAACGCCCCCACTCTTCTCTATCTTCCGCTTTCCTCTTCATGTCCATATATGAGTGGGTCTTTAGATCATCTAATTTTCCTAATCTCGATCTGCTTCTGCCTCTATATTTTAGTAGTTCTCAAAGTAAGGCATCTAGTAGTACAATATTGGTTTATGTTGACAAAAACTTCATGATTTGGTCTAAGTTTTACTCATGTACGAGCTTACTGTATAATTGGATTAATACCTTGAGCCTTCTATACAGTATATGCATCGCCCTGGCTAGTTAAATAGTTAAATAGTTTTTGTATATTTTGATTTTGTGATCTGCTGTCTCTAAGCCGGAATAGGCCGCTGATAATGTGAGAGACGTAAAAGCAAAACACTTGGCGCGAGAGAATGACGCGAGAGAAAAGTTATCATCCCATTGTTATTGTATTTTATTACTTCACAATTAGTATATAATAAGTTACATGATTTCTGCATCGAAGCCCGGAGGCTTCGCCTTCAAGCGGCCACAAACTACAAAGAACTATTCCAATGCTTTAATAGTACAAGTGCGCCCAGAGTTAGTCTGCTATATGATTATATAGAAACTTTCTGCAACATCCGACATACAGCAACCAATAGCACTGCTGCAACCTTACGATATAACTAATAATAGGAATCATACGATAGTTACAGCCAAAAGCAAGAGTGTTCAAACATCACCTCATACATTACACAACTACACATTTTCCAGAAAGTATGCAGTGTTCTATAAACTTGATTAACTTACAGCACTACTTGCTAATCCAATATATTTCACATTCCTTACAATCCTGCATTTATATCCCTCAAGATAAAGAGAAGCCTTTAGGATAATCTTATTTATTTTTGTATCTTATTCTTTCAGTAAAGACTACTGAAAGAATAAGAAGAAAAAGTAATGTCAAGAATTTCTGTATGCTTATCTCTCAGATCTGATGAGATTGAAGAGAGTTCAGACGAAGCAGTCTAAGGGCAAGAGGAGCGAGGCTCTCATATCTAAGTACTCAGCAGGGCTCTGCTTTGATTTCTGCCCCTCAGATAGCAATCTGTACGTTGCGTATAGCAATCAACCTAATCAATCAAATCAATCTATCAAAAAATGGAGTAATTAGTGTCCATCATTTAAACAAACCTGTAATTTGTTTAGTTAATGATTGATAAAGGCACAGACTTTACTATCTGTTTCTCATTGAAGTGGTTCTCACTGAAGTGAATTGACTGCTAATCTGCGTGCATCTGTTAATCAGTCAATCAACCAATCAAAAATCAATTGCTCATTGTGATTTGTCACCTTGAATTTGAGTAGCTTTCATTACGCTGTGATAATGAAAAAGTTATGAAATCGTTCTCTTCCTGTTGTAATTTTAAATTGTGAATAGTGCTAATTGTTGTCGTGGATGACTCTTATTTGTTGAATAGTGCTTATCTTTGTCGTGGATGACTCTTATTTGTTGAATAGTGCTTATCGTTGTCTTTGATGACGGTAGTTGCCCTATTGTGTTGACAGATATCTGGTAGGAACTGAAGATGGTCACATTCACAAGTGCTCATGTTCTTATAATGAACAGTATCTGGACAGCTATCTTTCTCATACAGTGTGTGTCTGATATATCAATCAATCAATCAATCAATCATTCAATATATCAATCAATCATTCAATCAATCAATCAATCAATCTATCTATCTATCTGTCTGTCTGTCTGTCTGTCTGTCTGTCTGTCTGTCTGTCTGTCTGTCTGTCTGTCTGTCTGTCAGTCAGTCTGTCTGTCTGTCTGTCTGTCTGCCTGTCTGTCTATATGTCTGCCTGCCTGCCTGCCTGCCTACCTACCTACCTACCTACCTATCTATCTATCTATCTATCTTATCTATTTATCAATCAACCATCTAATCTCTATCAACTTATAAAAGCAGACACTTATATAAAGTAGAAAATCACTGTATTATATTAATGAGTAATTTCAACTTTCGTAGAAGTTGAAAAATCTAAAAACATCGAACGGTTTTAATGACTTATTTTCAATATGGTTATTCAGTTAGTTGTTCATTCAAAGTTCCAGCGTATGGTTTGGATTTCAACCATATCTTCAATTGTTAAATTTTTATTCGAATGTTTGATATAAGTGATTGATTGATTGATTTTTTGATGTAATTGATTGACTAAGTGATTTATTGATTGATTGTCATGGTTGATATATCGATTGATTGCATTAGGGTCCTGTATACAGTGTTAAATGGTCTACGTATGACAGAGATGTATTCATAAGCTGCAGCGCTGATTGGTCAATCAAGATCTGGCATCAGGATCAACTCCAACCAATACTCAGTCTCACTTCTGCTTCTGTAAGTTCTTACTCTTATAACAATCGATCAATCACGATCAATTAGTCTGCTAATTAACACTAAAAGATAAACTGAAGTTATCGTCTTCTTTGGATTAATTGATTGCCTTATTTAGTGATTCAATAGGATCCTGACAATCAATCAATCAATTAGCTAAAAAAACTAAAGGATAAACCAAAGTTATCGTCTTCTGATTGATTGCTATATATATTGATTCCATTAGGACCCTGTCAATCAATCAATCAGCTAATTAATACTAAAGGATAAACCAAGGTTACTGTCTTCTTGATCTGTACTGAGGTTGATAACTTGTAGTTGAAGGATAGCTTGATGGTCGATCCTTGGTTTTGATCTGTGGATCAGGTGATCAACAGTCAGACACTGTAACCACTTTACTACTGGCTCAGCCAATTGTTCGGTCAATCAATCAATAAACATTGTCAGTATTTAATCTTATCATTCTGATTCAATCAGTCAATCGTGTTGTTGATAATTAATATAATAATTTGTAGAAATGACTGTACAGATCCCTATGTCATCAGAACATGTTATGACGTTGTTGTTGTGAAGTTGTTGTTGTTATGACGTTGTTGTGTTCATGTTATGACGTTGTTGTTGTTATAACGTTGTTGTTGTTATGACGTTGTTGTTGTTGTTGTTGTTATAGAGAGGTGTGGTAGACATCGCTTGGTCTCCCTTCAGCGCGACGATGTTTTCCTGTGTCCACGAGGCTGGCCTTGAACTCTGGGACCTCAGTCAAGACATGTACGACTCTGCTTCAAATACTTTTGTTCTGATCGGTCGTTCTATTTGAATGTAGTAGATATCTGCTGTGCTGGAATTCCCTGAGGGTTGTAGGTTCAACCCTCCCCTCTTCTTATTTGAAATCTCGTTTAAATTAAGTGTGAGTGTGAGATGTGCTCAGCTTACCTCCCCGCCGCTGCCACCCCACCACCCCAACCCACCACCCCAACCCGCCACCCCAACCCACCACCCCAACCCACCACCCCAACCCACCACCTCAACCCACCACCCCACCCCACCATCCCAACCCACCACCCCAACCACCTCACCCCACCACCTTAACCCACCATCCCACCCCACCACCCAACCCGCCACCCCAACCCCCCATCCCAACCCACCACCCCAACCCACCACCCCAATCCACCGGCACCCCGCTATGTATCATCACTGACGCTGTCAGATCTGTCAGTAGAAAATGTAAAAATATAAATGTATAAATATAATATAGTAAAATCCTTATAAGGCTACTCTCGTGAGTCTTTACTAAGTATAAACATTAATATTTAATACTAAGTCTTTACAAAGTATAAACATAAATGTGTATCACTTCGCAATACTCTACTAGATCTCTCTTCTCTCTCTATCTAACATATATATATATATATATATATATATATATATATATATATATATATATATATATATATATATATATATATAATGCATTGCTTGATTTAGGCTGGATCCTATTCTCAAATACTCGCCCACATTGGCCAGGGACACTAAGCTGAGTTGTCTCGGATTCTCTAAAAACTCTGATTGTTTGTTTGTTGGAGACGGTGAAGGTCAAATAAACATCTATCAGCTGCGTGGTCTTCCTAAACCTCACCAAAATCAGGTCAGTGATTCGAACAAAATAAATCAGGTCAGTGGCACGAGTAAATAAATTAGGTCAGTGGCACAAGAATAAAATAAATCAGGTCAGTGACACGATTAAAATAAATCAGGTCAGTGACACGATTAAAATAAATCAGGTCAGTGGCATTAGTAAAATTAATCATGTCAGTGGCACGATTAAATTTAAATCAAGTTAGTGACTCGATTAAATTAAACCAGGTCAGAAACAGGATTCAAGTAAGTCAGGTCAGTTACGGATTAAATTAAACCAGGTGACACAACTAAATTAGTCAGGAAATGAATCAGTTTATCAGATTCTGATGAAATTGTTAGAACATTAAGAACTAAACTGAGCACTAAGTTGACTCGGATGTGTTAACATTTGGTGTTTTACGGAATAAAGCTACTTATCCATCTCCGCCTTTCTAATTCATGCCAATTATATAATTATCATTCGATATCGTCATTGTTTGCAAAGATTGTTTTAGGTTTCATTTTCTTGTTGAATTGGGTGCATACACTGTAATATGTTTTGTTTGCTCAGGCTGAAGCTTTGCAAAGAATCATCCAGACATCCAGGCATGGGTTATAAACAGCAGCGTCAACATCATCATCATCATCAGTTCCTTGTGTTCTGAAGAGATCATTGGGCGGCAACTTTCCTCAATTCATTTCGATCATCAGCAGCGTCTTCTCATGAAATGTTCAGCACATTGACATAACATAGTAACATAACAACAATTAGATTGCTAGTCTTCAGTGACAACGTCGAGCACTATTGAGACTGAATTCAAGCCAGGGAGCAAAAAGGTCCAAAAATGGTGCAAATTCCAAAATCCAGATAATCAGTCCACAGTGACTTTTGATATTCTCTGTCATTGCTGGTTCTGTAGTGCTATTTGTTTGACGGTGCAAGGGAGCTAACCCCACAACCAATCTGACCATTCATGTCTTACTGCAGTCACTTCTACCAAATCTCTATTGACTACTCTAATAATCTTCCTACTGTACTTCCTCTCTTTAAATCATATTTTGTAAAAACATGCATTATATTGTGAAATGATCAACTATGTTGATATCTATCACTTTAAATACCACATGTTTAAACCGTTAGGCAATTTAGTCCATTTTCCATAAAACCAGTCCAGTGAATGTCTGAGATTTTACTCTCAGATCAGCGCGGCTGGGATTCGAACCCACGAGAGTTCAATTCCCCTCAGGATCTGTCATTTAGAACTTCATGACGTTACCCCTCCGCTATTTAGACATTCCAAATCATTGTAAATCATCTAGGGATATTCGTTTTGGCATGAGAGCAGTAAGAACGTCCCTTACATGTAAGGGTGAGGATATAAACATTAAACCCTTAATATATATTTAATGTTGAAACTCTCTGTGTAATTTTTACGAGCAATAACATGATTCAATAGTAATTATAAGTCTTTTAATATCAGAAAAAGATCAAAGTCACATAAACGTACAAAATATAAAAACGTTAAAATGCTATTCGCGTTCTAAGCTGCCATTAGTTTCGCTTAACTATGTCCTATGATTAATTACTATACAAGTCTTTAAGTTGCTAGCTCTTTGCTATGCATTTGCTACAAATACACCTACATACTAACTTCTTAACAGCGTTGCCACTATTGCAAAAATCCGCATGTTCCACATTTCAGTATCGCCCATAAACACAAATATAGCGCTGCTGCAGCATGATAAAGAACAAGAGAAACATTATTGGTAGATAATGTTGATGAAATTATAGCACTTATTTATAACACTTATTTATAACACTTATTTTTCTCACTATCTCTTGTGGTCTCTGTGTACACATTCGTCATCGTGTAGTGTTTTTGCGCCTGTTTGTGTAGAGTTGGTAAGAAACGTCCTTGACATTGCCTTATGGCGAGGAACCGGACGTTAAATTCTTATTCATTGACTGATTGATTGATCAACCGAAAACATCAGAGCTCGTCTCGCTGGCTCAGTGTAGTTTACTTTAAGTTCTGAGCAGCAGATCTGGGTTAGACACCAGTCTAACAAAGAGTAAAAAGTAGGAAAATATATGCAAGGAGTCCATCAAGCCTCCATCACTCGTCCATTAGCAGGTAGGGCACAACTATCACAGAGATTTCCTCTAGGTGAAACTTAAAGTCAGAAACTTTTGATTCTATTTGATCCAGCGGAGGCTGGTGACCTTATTGCCAGACTCTACTCTATCAGAGAATCAACTCTACAATACACTTTCTACTCTACTATACACACGTCAACACGTCCCTATTAAATTAATTAAATCTGATGAAAAACAAGCAAGGTACATTTGAGCAAGAAAGGTAAGGCACAAAGACAAAATTATTGCTACAATATTTACTAAAGTTCAGTAGACACAATTCGATAAAACAATAATGTGAACACAATTACGAACCAAGATAAAACAACAGACGATGACGTTACAAAACACACGAGTCGTATTGTACATAAGTCATATCGTGGATGAGTCATATTTTAGATGAGTCATACTGTAGATGAGTCATATCATAGACGGAAAATATTGATCAGATTTAATCATAGCTAATTTGTAAAAATAGAAAGCATAAAAGTTAAACCAGAAAAAAATGTAAGACCAAAATTTGAGCACATTGTACTCAGGCACTCAAAAACACTCATGTGAACACAAATATAAAAACAATACAGTACAAGAGATATAAGTCAGCTAGAGACTATTATTGCAGACATTAAAAAGCCGATTTTGTTTACATTTCTAACGAATCAATGCCGAGATAAAACATTAGTAAGCCTATGAGTTAATTTAGTCACCAAAACTATGAGTTAATTTAGTCACCAAAACTATGCCCATTTCATATAAACCTTGTTCACAAAAACATCTTTCTGGATTTTAAGTGGTTTGCTATTGTTTTCTCTGTATCAAGTATGCCTTAGAAAAAGCATTAGCTGTTCTCAACTATTCCGGATTGAACAGGCAATGTCGTGTGGATATAGATAAAAAACATAAACCGTTCCCTATCTCAGTACTGGTTCCATCAACAGGTCTGCGGTGCTCTAGCCTAATGCTTATCCCCTTCATGTCAATAAGAAAATACGTTAAAAAATTGTCATGATGCAAGAGCGTAGTGTAAAGTAGTTGAATGTGAACACTTTATATTGAGCATATTATACATACTGAACACATGAAATTGAATGCTACGGATCCTTTAAGAAAAATTAAAATATTGCAAAAAATAAAGTAAAAGCTAAAGTATTAAAATTTTAAGTTCCTTAAACAGCCATTTTCATTTCAATTTTTCCGTGCGGATTGTAGCCTAACAGCTTGAAATCCTCCATCTTGAAATCATCAATGTCGGTGACATCTCTCTCGATGCGCAGCGTAGGAAAGGGGCGTGGAGTGCGCAGCAGCTGTTGGCGCAGGGGCTCAACGTGATTGGTGTAGACGTGAGTGTCGCCCATGCAGATAACAAGGTCTCGACACTTACGACCCGTTACGTGAGCTATCATACGCGTCAGCAGAGCATAGCTTGCTATGTTGAACGGAACTCCAAGACCTGCAGACAGGCAAGTCTTTATTAATCTGTAGTCATAGCATTACTAAATAAATAGATTACTAATATAACTAATACTATTAATAGACTATAGTAATTGATTATTAATAGAATATAGCAGACAATAGGTAATATAATAGATTTATAGCTAGTAGGTAAAAGCTGGTAAAGCTAATGTTAACGTCAGTTTCATCACTCGAAAGAGATGTCAGTGACGGGCGAGCCCAGGATTTGAACCCCGCACATACTGATCTGCGGCCGAGTATCCTACTGACATCGCCACTGGCTCCAGCCAGACAAATAGTCTGACAAAAGGTGTGCTGACAAATAGTTGCATTTGAACATCTAAATCAAGGTTGGCAAGTTTTGGACACAAGCAAAAGATCATCAGCAAATATATTTATTAATATGACCACACAAATAGGTAACAATACATATAACCGTGAACTTGTTTCATTGGTTTTGAATTCTTTTGAATGCTAATAAATTGTTATTTTAATTTATATTCAAATTATTTCTATATGTTTGCACAATTTTGTAAGATAGATTTTATTTGTGGCTTAAGAGAAATTATAATTTTCATACATGTTAAGAATAATTGTGTAAATTACAGTATTACTAGTCACTGTTCATTGCATTTTTCTGTAGAACTGTTTAACCAATCTATGATTCCATGGTTTAGAGTTCTGTTAAATAGTTTTGCACTTCATCATACTTATTGCAATGAGGGATTGACATGAGTAACTACTGAAAACTCAACCTACCAATCTACATAAATGGAAAAATCCACCTGTTGACCGATTTAAAAGCTGGTAAAGCTAAGTTTAATATCAGTATCCTCACAAGATAACGATGTCAGTGACGAGCGAGCCCAAGATTTGAACCCTGCACCTACTGATCCACAATCGAATATCTTACTGCCACTGGCTCCAGCCAGTATGATACATACAATGATCTAGACACAAGAGGTTGATGATTAGATGATTAGCCACATTGATAGATAGATTTAACGCTAACCCACATCAGCGGAGCGCTGATAGAGCAAGCACGAGAGCTCACTGTTAGCGACATAGAACTGAGCGAGAGAGTGGCACGGAGGTAGTGCCATCTGTGGAATGTCTGACGGGTTCCAGGCACAAAGAATTATCCTCCTGTCATCCGGAGTCTCTTTTATCTGAACCATGTGTAATCATAACAACTCAGATTTTTATATGTTATTCATATATTACATATATATATATATATATATATATATATATATATATATATGAATTATGAATATATACATATGAATATACACATCTTTATTATAAAATAACCTCAAATTCTTAAATTATAGACCTTGGTTATTTTTATACTTTAGCCATCAAATATTTATATAAGTAATCTTCAAAGTAAAATTTTTAAATAAAATATTACACTGTGTTCGTGCAGAAAATTCACTTCACGAGACTAGAGCGAGAATTAAGGCAAAATTGTTGAGAAGTTCAATTGAAGAAACAACTTTACACATCGACGACTGCATACCTTACGTATAACCTCAGCAAGTTGATCAACGCCCTTCCCGCTATAATCAGCCTGTGTACCCTCGTACCTTGCCCCGAAGTGCCTCCATTGGAACCCATACACTGGCCCCAGGTCCCCCTCGGGTCTGTCCATAAACCCCGCCTGGTCTAAAAACTCTCTCGAGCCGTTAGCATCCCAAATATGCACCCCTTTCTCTGCGAGTTTGGTAGAGTCAGTTGAGCCCTTTATGAACCACAGTAGTTCTTCAGCGACACCACGCCAAAAAACCCTCTTAGTGGTTAGCAGTGGAAACTGGTCGTCTGCAAGACTGAACCTCATCTGAGTACCTGAACAATACACAGAAATATATTACAATAACGTCTCATATAAACTAATATATCATACATAATATAACAAGATTATGCTGTAGATTTCCACTTTTTAAAATCCTACAACTGACCTGCCATGATACCTATCCTCAATGGAATCTACCAGCATTGGAAGCACCTATACACGAGATGACAAGGAAATGCGTAGAACCAGATAGAAGCAATTTACAATAGCAAAACAAAATCTACAAATAAGCTCAAGAGCACGAACTTTTAGGTTTATATTTCAATCAACAGTAAATACCGAAGAGTGAGATCGTTCCGGTGCCAGTCCGATCCTCCTTCCTTGTGCCACATGCCAGTATATCCCTGATGAGGTTTAGATATTGCACCTCTTCATGTTCCACTTTCAAATTCAACAAATCCTTGCCAGGTTCGCATAATATCTTATCTCCATTGACCTCTCTTAAAATTCTATCATCTAACTTTCTATCGCCATTCATTGATGTTTTTGAAGACAAGTCGTCAGAACTGCTGATTTTGCCGCATTCATCTTGACAATTCTGATCAACCTCCATTGTCAGAGGGGCTTGGTTTACAAACACGTTTCTAGGAAAGCATAAAAATCTAAACAACAACATTCACAATCCATTAACATCTTGTCATAAAACTTAATATAGCTCTAACGCTTGTCACACCCCAAACCCTAATTTTAACCCCAAGACACACTAATACGAGAATTTGTTCAAGTGAAAAATGTTTAAATGTTAAGTTTCGACTGAAACAGGTTGATATTTAATAGATTTATATAATTCTAGATGGACAACCACTCAATAAAATATAGGCCATTATAAACCAAAGATGGCTAGAGGCCCCCTTCACCCATGGGGAGAACATCAAGAACAATTTTTGATAGTTTAGGGACCCCAGAATCACAATTTAACTCTTTATCAGAGACAAGTTTTAATTTATGTTAAAAATTAACATTAAAAAGTAACACTGGTATTAACAAACATGGCGGCGAGAGCACTTGTTGTCAACTCAGCTTTATGCTATATTATTAGCTGTTTTCGTAAACATCCAGTGAAGATTGTAACGTCTATATGTTTAGACTTCTATCAAGTGGATACCATCAGTAATGCAAAGGATTTGCTCATTAGTGACGTTGAGAAACTGGAAAAGTCTGATAACATTAAATTACCAAGTAAACACAGGATGTCTAATGTAAATAAGATGAAACTAGACTTGGAGGATATCTTTAATATCATTCAGTCTGTGGATGAATTTGTAGGACTAAGTGCTCTCCCTAGATATGTAACGGATAATCTAGATGAGCTGCCTGTCACAAAAATGGATAGTGACGGGCTATCGATCGTACTAACTAAAATTGATAAACTGGATGAAAAATTAACTAGACTTGATATGCTTTCGGGTAAGTCACGGGAACGGGAGGTAAGGAATTCGGTGATGTTGAGTGTCAGCGATATCGGTGAATCTGGTGTTACTCATTTGGGGGAGGGAGAAGAAGTGGAAGACGGTGGAGATTCTGATACATTCATGGAAGTACAAAGTAAGAAAGTAAAACGACGACGATTAAGCGATGCGAAAAAACATAACAAGACCATGAGCATCTCGTCTCAGACACATCCAGCTAATACCCTATACAGTGAAATGGCAGCTAAAACAAAAATCAAAAATTCTGGTTCTGCGGTCACTTCTTTTCATGCAACAGAGCCTACGGCAACCATTTCTACGGTCAAAACCAACAGGATCATAGGTACCAGTCAAATCTCTAATCAGGACATGCCAAAGTCAGCCAAGCCATATGTGAGAAAGGCAGTCTATGGAATCTACAATGTCTCTGTTGACACTACATTAGACTCCATGAGAAAGTATATCACTGATTTGTGCGATGGAAGCCAACCACTGACACTATTTCAGGTTAAATCTAATAATGGTCAGGAGACTTCTAACAATGATGCTACTAACCAGTCTTCTAGTTTTAGTGAATCATATCGGGTATGTATCGATATGCAACACCTGAATAAATTCTTAAAGGCATCATCATGGCCCAGTGGTATAGTCATAAAACCCTGGAAATTTAAACCAAAGCAACAACAGCAAGAAAGTGAACATACATCATCAATTCAGAAATGAGTGTGTCTGCTGAATATAATTATAATATAATGACATACAATTTACATGGTTTTAATCAAGGGGAAATGGCTTTAGAAGAGTTATGTAGTAATGTTAAGCTGGACATTTTATTTGTACAAGAGCATTGGCTTTCTACTGAAAATCTCTATAAATTTAATAAATTTTCAAATTTTAATTATTTTGGAATTTCAGCAATGCAAAATCATACTAAAAATGATATTTTGTTTGGTAGACCCTATGGAGGGGTAATGACACTAGTAAATAAGGCAGTAAAATCTGCAATAAAGCCTCTCATGATTAATGAGAGAGTTGTGATACTAGAAATTAATAATTTTTTATTTATTAACGTATATTTTCCATGTAATGATAAAGCTTCAGAATATCTTGATATCCTTTTAGAAATAATTGCAGATATATCTGATTTACTTGATGTGACCAGCTATAGGGGCTTAATTCTGGGGGGTGACTTGAATGTAAATCTCACCAAAAATAGTGAACAATCTGTCATAATAAAAAATTTCCTAAAAATGTATAATTTGAAAATTCTTGATATTCAACAACACAGTGTACAGTGTACAGTGACGGTGTATATACTTTCAGTAACAAAAATATTGGTTGCTCAAGTATAATTGATTATATATGTATTTCTGAATGTATGATAGAACATGTATTAAAGTATGATACATTATCAATGCCATTTAATTTTTCTGATCACGAAATTGTTCAAATAGTGCTCGCTAAGGATATTGGTATAATTAATTATGTATGTGATGATAATAGGTATATGAATGCTAATATCATTAGATCTGATATAAGGGTGTGCAATGATGGCAAATATCCTAATAGAAGATTTAGATTTGACAGGTGTGATAAACAATCATATTTTGATTATACCAGAAGGTTACTTGATCCATTGCTGAATGAGTTAACTGCTATGTGTATTAGGCTACAATATAATGTAAACATCGGTGAACTTTGTAATCCTACTGTAATAGATCGTATCTATAGTAACATTGTAGATGCTTTGTTGCAAGCTAGCAATTATAGTGTTCCTTATACTACTTGTAATGTTCATAAACATTGATAGGATGAAAGTCTAAGTTCTCTAAAGAAAGATTGTATCAAATCCAATACTGAATGGGTTACAGCTGGTAAGCCTCGTTCAGGAGTGATATATAATAAACGGAATTCGGATAAAAATCAGTTCAAAAAATTAATTGAAGTAAAGAAAAAAGAAAAGAAAATAGATTTATCAAACTCGTTGCTAAATTCGTTGAATAACCAAAATTCTTTTAAATTCTGGACCACATGAAAGAATAAGGTATGTGACAAAATCACTATACTGCCTAAATTAGAAGACACAGACAGTGAAGAATCTGCAGCTGAAAAATTCAAAATACATTTTGAACACATATCTAATAACATGGATTGTGAATATAACACAAAAATGTGTAATAAATATAAAAGCCTGTTGCAAAATCGAACCGAATTACTAAAATTAAATAATGTAAATGAACTAAGCGATTGCTTATTAATGCAACGGCAACTGATATTGCTATTTCAGAGCTTCATAAAGGCAAATCACCTGGATTTGATAATCTAATGAGAGAACATTTAGACTATGCTCATCCTAGTATTTATGTAGTACTGGCCAAACTTTTCTACATTATATTTGTTACAGGTTATGTTCCATTAAGTTTTGGTAAAGGCCTTTTAATACCTATTCAAAAGGATACTTCAAGTAAAGGTGTCCAAAAATTAGATAATTTTAGGGGTATAACGTTAAGCCCGATAATGTCAAAAGTATTTGAGCAGTATGTACTTCTTATTTTTGGTAAATATTTACATTCAAATGACAGACAATTTGGCTTTAAGAAAAATCTAGGATGTGTACACGCTATCCTTAGTGTAAGAACGGTTATTGATTTCTTTGTTACAAATGACTCAACCGTTAATATTTGCTGTTTAGATGTCAGTAAAGCATTTGACCGTCTTAATCATAATTGCCTTTTCTATAAGCTTCTACAACGTTCAGTTCCAGTATGCTTAGTTAAAGTACTATCTGATTGGTATTCTAAATTGAGTTCTACAATACGATGGGGAAAATGCAACTCCGGTGATTTTAAAATTAATTGTGGCGTTCGTCAAGGAGGCGTTCTATCGCTTGTGTTATTCTCAGTATATGTAGACAATATTTTGACGAAATTATCTAAATATGGTTGTAGAACGAACAATTTATGCTATGGCTCTTTTATGTATGCCGATGATCTTATATTAATTTCGCCTTCGAAAAGTGAATTACAAACTATGATCAATATATGTTGTAAAAGTTTTATTGATGTAGGTCTTGAATTAAATACAAATAAGTCATATTGTATGAGATTCGGAAAGAGATACTGGAATACGGGACCTAGCGTAACGGCCAATAATAAGAGCATACTCTGGGTTAAAGAAACCAAATATCTGGGTGTGACCTTTGTAGCTGGGAAAAAATTTAAAGTTTCATTTTCAGATGTGAAATGTAAATTTTACTCTGTATTTAATACTTTGTATTCTAAATTAGGTCACTTGTCTAATGTTAATGTTACAGTGCATCTATTAGAAACAATGGCTATCCCAATCTTAACTTATGCCATTAGGGCGCTTGATCTAACAGCGTCTGATTTAAATAGCCTTGACTTTACTCTAAGTAGAGCAATATGCAAGATATTTAAGATTAGGGAAAAAGATAATATTACATTATGTATGAATATATTTGGAGTGCAGAGCATCAAAGAGAGATATATGAAACATCAATGTAATTTGGTCATGAAGGCTTATAAAAGTCAAAATTTAATTGTAAGAAATATATGCATAAATAAAGCGAAAGGTCTAACTAGCCATGCATTAAGTAGATAATCTATGCTATATATTTGTAATTTTATTTCATTTTGGTTTATTTTCAATGCAGCAGTATTTGTTGTAATGCACTGTGGTATTTTTTGTTTGTTTATTGTAACTTGCTACCACGTTTTTGATGGTGTAATAAAGATTCATATTAATAGTATAAATTAAATTTAGACCCTTTAAACCTCTATAAACTCAACAGATTTTCATATTAATTAGTCCACTGTCTAACCATTAACTTAGAACAAGAATGTTTCAGCATATGAGAATTTATTTCTTATATGCTGAATATATGGATTTCTTTGCTGCATTCATATATGGATCCTCTATTAGTCCACATACAGACTGCAACAGGCAATATCGTTGCTGAGCAATTCTTCAACATTTAGACAATTTTATATGAACAATCGATGTAAGGTGTGTTTAACCTTTAATTCTTTTATAGATAATTTATTAAATTTACAGTATAAATAATATATAGTATAAATATATTACAAATATATCATTAATATAATACTTATAATATATAATTATAAGTATAAATAAATATAATTTGTTTATTTTTTCTATGATATCGGAGTTGGTGAAGAGCGAGACAGGAGGGAGATCTGAGTGCAGATCAGCCGATATCACATAGAAGATTTCAGAAAAACTTAAATACGGCGTATTTTCGCAGTGGAATGAGAACGATAGATTAATGATTTTTTAATTTATTATTTAACTGAATGTATATTTCAATTTACAACGTACACTTTATTATTTATTTAATTTTAATCATTGACGTTATGGCATTTCAGTATCAGCTACTTCAGAGAGTATTAATTCTAAATACTTTTGTGATCGCTACCTTTATATTTGTTTATTTTTACTCCTTGCGCCAAATTTACTCTTGCTCCAGTTCAGTAATGCTGCTGAGGCATGCGTTTCCTAAAAAAATATAATCCAGCAGAACAACATTTAATATTATAGCATAACACCAAAGGTATGCACAATAACTTAATAAGTTAATAACAATAGTGTGCTACTGTCTCCCATAACAACATCGAACACTATCGAGAAATATCCAAGCCGGTGAGCAAAGAAGAAGGTCCAAGTGTCCTGAGGTACTTTTTAAACTTATCTTGACGATACATGATAAGGTAGTTATTATATCTTGAAGATGCTTTTGTACTTGAAGATAATGTTTTACTCAACACGGCCTTGTTAGTAGTTAGAAGTTCATTCTTATCACGTAGAGATGAAAGATTAGCGATATACTGGTTTACTTATTCATCAAGATCATCAGCAGAAAACTGTATCAAGGTTAAGTTTTCAATATCTTATTGACACAACGAAATGAAACAGTGGAGCCATTTTTATTAGAATCTGGTTGAACTTGTTTGAAAGTGAATAAAAATGGACGTTAACCTTCATTATTATTATTCAATTCATATACATGTACTTTTAGGAAGCGCATAACTGCATTAAAAATATCGCATATTAAATATTCGCAGAGAGAGGGTGTGCGGACGAGTGAAATAATAATAATAACCTCCGACAATTTCTACAGCGGGGTCATAGCCGGAGTCCGGTCTTCGAGACCGCTTTACAGATTCCTGGCAGGTTATTATTAATCCATTCCATAGTTAATCATATCTTTGCTATTGATAGCGTCAATCGGCGGCAAGCTCCGATACAAGATCATCCTACCATGGGCCCAAGGGGATATCCACCATTACTAGATTGACCTGGGCTTTGAACCCAGGCCACTTGTATCCAAAGCGAACACTCTAACCGTTACGCCATATCTCCTCCCCGTATTGGAAATGGATGTGGTTAAATTGTCAAGCATTTTTATATGACTATGTAGGAGACTGGACACTGCAATTCTCGCCTGTCTCTCTTTTCCTCTTATTTAGATTCGACAATATCTATGAAATCACAACTCTTTATAACCCTCATCAGGTTGTGACTAAGTAGCAAACCGATTAAAATTTTTTAGCCAATCCACCCCCAAGTTGCACATCTCGTCGACATTAAGCATCGAAACGCACCCGGCAGGGATAGTTTTGCAAGTAATGCTGATAAATGGTATAAGGTAATAGTGGACGCCTAAAAGCTAATTGCTCCATTAACGATTTATACTCATCAAGAGCTCCCAATCTCAGTTAAACCAATCAATAGTGACTGAACTCTTGTTAGAAAAAATCTACACCGACTAATATAGGCTGCGATGAAATTTAAAAGCATTTAAACAGCTTTTTGCAAGTATGGATTGGTTAATCGCATTCATACTGTTCAATCCGTATCTGAATCCAGGTTTGATTTCTTCCACTCTCTCTATCTCTCTCTCTCTCTCTATCCATCTATCTATCTATCTCTCTCTCTCTATCTCTCTCTCCCTCTCTCTATCTAGCTCTAGTCTCCCTCTCTCACTACCTATCTCTCTCTCTCTCTCTCTCTCTCTCTCAAAATAATTCTTCACTATCCACTATAATATTATCAACTATATAATTATCAATTATAATATTACTATCAACTATAATATTATATATTATTATGAATTGTCTTAACCTGTGTATCTATCTGTATGGAATAGGTAGGTATAAATTGGCATCAAATGAATCAAATATCGAACAGAATCTTTCAAAAGCAGTCGAATTAAGTCACATTTATTCCAGTTCGAACTTGGACAGCATGAAATGAAAATTACACTAAAAGCTATGGCATGAAATCCGGACATTCTGAAATATTTCATACCGTCAGACATTTCACCAATCTAAATCTACATTTAAATATCGACCGACCAATCAGATAGGACCATGCAACTCGGTGACACCAGCATTAGAGATAACTGGAGGTTGATTAATGTGTTTGGGATTTAGCGGTGATGTCCAGTTGGGACGTCCAATCGAATGTCATCCCAAATGTCCAGAACGTTTCAACGTTAAATTTCTGTCATAAAGATATTTATTGTCCTCTCCTCTCTCGATTCTAACATTTCCAATGGGATCGAAAACTGACTGCACTTTAATGGTGAGTGCTTGTTGGTATTTGCAGGTAATTATTATATTTAGAAAAGACACGAATTGGTCATTAACCGCTCATTTCACTATTTGATTTTTTGAAGGGACCTAATACGTACCCTTACTACTCGAAAGGAGTGGACAAAGAAAATTAGATGAAATAGTTTATGGGAGAAGGTTGAGGTTTTTAGGTCATTTACTGAGAATGTCTGAGGATAGATACGCAAAGATTGCAGTTAACTGGAAGCCAACTCAAGGAAAAAGGAAAAGAGGAAGACCTAGAAGTACTTGGCTAAATACGATCAACAAGGATTTGACAGCATTAAACATTTCATGGGATGACGCAGTGAAGATTGCTAATGATACAAACGAATGGAGGAAAGTTGCCGCCCTATTTTCTGTACAGAACTCAAGGAACTGATGATGATGATCAATTCGTACCCTCTTGAGTTGACAGCATATTCACCCAAAACTAAAACTAGTGAGCAAGAACTTAGTGGCCATAGAATTTCCCTTGTTGCTGATTTCGGGGCCTTAATCCTTTCCGCAACTTCTGACCTCAAACGGAGACAGAAATCAAAAGAAAGCGCACAAATTATATATTAAGCGTCTTATTCCTAAACCATAATATAATAGGGTAATATTATTAACAGTATAACAAGTAGGCCAATAACAAATGAGAAATTTTGTTGGTTCAGACCTCATAACCTCGACAATTGCAGAAACATTGGGTGACAGAAACTCGAATCGTCTCTTTTTATGACACGAGTCTACAAAACTCAAAACATACTCTGGATCGGAGCCTTCGCAAAGACCCACCAGCACGCTAGGCTATATATCAGCAACACAGAGCCAGAAGTAATAACACAGCGACGGGTCGACAATGAGCAACACTTTGACATTCGTTGAAGTGGCGGAACATAAAATAATCAAAGAAATCTACTTCAATATATCCAACCGAATAATTCGTCTACTCTGTTTGTGAGACTCCACAACTTTCGCTGGTATTTTGTATTGCACTGATATTTACATTTTACATTACATTAGTATTAATATTGAATTAAACAACTGATCTAACTTACAATTTGTAACTCTACATCTGAATATTTGACTTTATAGTAAGTTTATACCAAAGGCAGGAGCTGTGAAAGGTAGAGGGGACCCACCTCACCATGAAATTTTCCCCAGGATTAAATGGTAGTTGATCCATTATAGAACTGATAAAGGCAACGGGAAACCACCTCAGAAGCCGTATTATTCACAAGCTATAAGCTACATTAAAGTGTGGATAGGGCATAACCATTTGTGAAGGGATTAAGTTGTTAATCAATTGTGTGCTCTTTATAGAGAGTGAAAAGCAGCATTTGAGTAGGAATATGTACCTTGGACCTGCCGCTTGGCAGAGCACTAGAGAGAGAGAGAGAGAGAGAGAGAGAGAGAGATATCAAAGGTGGCAAGCTAGCGAAGTTGCCCTAGTTATTAGTCATAAAAGAGCAAAGAAACAGAATTAAAAAGGACACTATATTTGGTTCGCAACAGGTCAGCACAGATAACACAAGTCGCCCTTTACTTCACGGACTCTGTAGCTTGTAATGTAATATAGGCAAGAGTGTTCGCAAGGTTTAACTGTAGCAGTCATCTATCATTCGGCAATGATTTTCCAGAGAAATACGACAATGGTTGGAATAAATAAGTAACGCAAACTGCAAATTGTGCTCACGTAGTTTGATAATATAATCTAACAAATTTCATCCCCGATATATAATATCCGATTTATAAATAATAATAATAAACAGTTGCACCTAACATTAACGTGGCAAATTCATACAACAAACACAGTTAATGAAATCTATTCTTCTATTCAATCTATTCCCTTGTACTCTTCAATCCATTTATTAGCAAGCCATCAATCAACCATTTCTGAATTTCGATTTTTTTATATATTTTTAAAGCTGGGCTCATACCTAAAGTTGTGATATTTTTAATTTTACGATTTCTGAACTAGTTTTCCATAAATTTGCCCACTATCTGCTCTGGTCTGCTTTTAGGTACATTATTAAATTTTTGATGGAATACTAAATACCCCTAGGAGAAAACAGAGTCACTGATACCAGTACACACACGTTACAAGCGCGAAGGAGTTCAAGATAATTTACGAAATATACTCTGTGGGAATTTTCGCAGTTAGTGAATATTTTATACGAATATTTTACAAAAAAACAGACTCTTCAGTATTTTTATAAACCTTGCAAGTGAACAGTTCTAGGGCTGGTTATATTTAGTAGAGCTTTAACATCTTTCTCACTCTCACTCGCTCTATCTCTCTCTCACACACAAACACTCACATATACACTACATTTTCTATCTGTTTGTATGTCCGTCTGACAGTCTGTCTGACTCTTTCTCTCTCTCTTGCTCTCTCTCTCTCTCTTTCTCTCTCTCTCTCTGTCTCTCGCTTTTGCAGAAAATATTAAGAGTCCAGGGTTCAATTCCTCGGATGTTCAGCAAATTGTATCCAAATCATCTTCTTTATCATAGATTCGTATCAGTGTAAATAGGTTGCCGATCATCTGCATTAGGATTGTTGTAATCAACAATGTTCGAAGGCAGACAAGCGTGCGCCAAGCAGAAGCATGGAGACTAAATATTTCTTTTAAACTGTGCTAATTTCAAATCTGCCCCGAACAAAATTGTACATCAAACATAATTAAAAAACAAAAAATAATTATCATTGAATCTTAGGCCTACGTAAAAATGTTTTTAAAGCTAAACTATTGAGTTAATATTCTATTTCAATTAAATCATTGCCATCATTGAAATAAAAGTAAGAATCTTTCCCATGTATTGGATCAAAATCGCAATCGTTACTGAAACAAAAACCGTGAAACATTTTTTTGAAATCAAGAATCTTATTGTCACAAAATCACAAAGTCATGAACCCATTGAAACAAAGGCAGTAAACTAAATGAAGCAACCTTGTTGGAGCGCAGACTGATCCTGCTGCCACATCTGGCACAAGACCTGAGGTTGCAGTAGTGACATTGATGTCCCAGACCATCAGCAAACTTAGTCTTGTGGCAGATCACACAGATCGCTCCCTGGCTGGGGTCGGCGCTGATGATGACTCCGACCTGTTGCTTCACCTCGTCACTTCTCTTCCTCATCACAGCCTCGTAGGATTGGAAGTCATCCTGGAGAGTTCTATGGAACAAGGAACAGGAATTGTATCAGACAATTAATAATTACACAACAATTAGGTCCTAATTGGTAACTGGTAAAGTATTGGTAATTAATAAATACATGCTGAAGAATGAGAATGATAATTAAGATTTGATTTGATGCGTTAATGAAAAATAAGTAGAAGTCAATGTGCATTCGTGTAGATAATCCATACGATCGGTGATATATAATTTTACGTTTGAACAGGATGAATGTGTTAAACTGACTAACAGTCAGTTAACCAACAATATAGTACCATAAATATCTCCATTGTAGTGAAGTCTCTTAATTATTATCATTTAGTATTTCATAGTTTTTCATGGAAAATATCACTTTCTACATATATATGTATTTTCTTTTCTTTTCAACAGCTTCGTTATCAGTTGTCCTGCGTAAATGATCAGAGGAAATCTTGTCGCAGTTCGCAGAAAAAATCTTCAAACAACATCTGACCTCCACATTACATATAAATAGACCGACTTCAATTTGTACAGCTGAACAGTCTAAAACTGAAACGCTTTTAAAATTATAACTACATAGCAAAAACCTCAAATAGAAAAATTATCAGTTTGGAAACCCCATAACAGAATAAACGTCTTTAAACACCTTTCCCCATATCAGTAAGTTTTAAGAAGTAAAACGTCGCTATTAATTTTCAATGTAAAATTCTGCTAAACCTAATTTGTTGATTAATTTTTTAATAGCAAATCAGAAACTGAAAGTAACAAAATGAAAAGGAGAGTCAGAACTGAACACTTTCAGCAAGGAACCCACATTGACTGTCCGCCAAGAATTTTAATGGACTCAAAGAGTTTGCTTTATATTTCACCAGGAAGCCTAACAATGAAGCTGACGCTGCATCGATCTAGCATAAGGCCGGATAGCTAATGATCACCAAAAATCAATCGAGCAGTTTATGAGAGATACACACGTTAAGAAAAGAAAATAAAATAAGCTTCTTAAAGCGCTTACCTTAATAATAGATAGCTGGGAGATAAAACAATACCATTAAATTGTTCATTACAAAAATTGCTATTCTACTTTATCGTTTAGTATGAAAAGATAAAGGTTTTTGTCGATTTCTATAAGTAGTAATCGCTTCTTGAACGTTACCTCAAAATCACAAATCGACTTATGATTGATATATAGCAAAGTTAAATAGTATCGATATCCGATAAGTTAGAGTGCGGTTCGAAAAAGGGCCAGTCCACCGCTGATGATTCTTTCAAGCCTAAGCACTCACATCTCTAACTCAAGTAAGATGTAATGAGGTGACCATATATTGAATGAGTTGAATGTATACTGAATGAAATGGCCACGTAATGATCAAATGATCGAAATAGAAAGAAAAGATATATAGATAAGCAGAGATTGAAAGAGAGATAGGGATTGAAAGAGATATATATATATATATATATATATATATATATATATATATAGAAAGAGAGAGAGAGAGAGAGAGAGAGAGAGAGAAAGAGAGAGAAAGGTAGAGGGAGTGACAGGTAGAGATACAGACAGAGAGAGAGACAGAGAGAGACAGACAGAGACAGACAGAGAGAGACAGAGAGAGAGAAAGAGAGAGAGAGAGAGTGACATACATAGAGAGACGACATACACAGACAGAGTCAGACATAGAGAGAGAGAGAGAGAGAGAGAGAGAGAGAGAGAGAGAAAGACAGACAGACAGACAGAAACAGACAGAGAGAGAGCGAGAGTGACAGAGAGAAAGATCGAGAGAAGGAGAGAGCTGAGGCGAGGTGTAAGCTACAGCGGTATATTGATCCCGCACGGATAAACGACTCTGCTGGTGGCGCATACATCACTGAGAGATAGACAGATGATAACGTTGCATTGTTGCCGAAATTAGCAAAACACTCGAGCGAGCAGGGCCGTTCAGTAGCGAACAGGCGGCAACTCTAACAAGAAAAATTTCCGCAACATCTATGATTGTGATTGAAAAGATGATAGAGGAATGAAATAGTGAAATAGCTTTGCTACAGCGATTTAACGGCTATTTCCCCTTCAATCAGTTTTTCCATAATCCTGCTAAGATGGGTGTATGCGTAATATACGTATATAGGCCTATCAAATATACTTTTTTCATTAAAAATAATTAGTTTACTATTTATTAGACCCAGCAGAAAGCTTCATAGCATAAAGATCGGAATACATTAAGATTTTCTACCAAATTTATGGCCATTTACATTAATATACACGAGAATACCGGGTAATTGCTTGTTCTAAGGAGATTGAAAATTATTTAAATAGCAAACTTAAGGAAATAAGCAGCCACTTGTTACGCAACATTGCTAATAAAAGTTTAAGCTCTAATTTTGGCATCACCAACAACACTTAAAGCAGTGACCTTGCTAAGTAGTTCCTTTTGATAGCAAATAACAAAATAAAAAATTAACTGGTTAATTTGTTATTTTGTTATTTGTTATCAAAAGAAACTACTTAGCAGGGCCACTGCTTTAGGTGTTGTTGGTGATAATGGTCATCTATGTACGGCCATTTTATTTTCGGTTACATACTTATTTTCAGTTACCTTAACATTTTAACAACATTACATACTTGAGCATTTCTTGTTCCTTTTCCTCTTCTTGCCTCTGCCTGGTGATCACAGACTCTATTATCGCTCGCTCCTCGGGGGTGAGGTGACTCAAGTCCGGCATGGGGGGTAGAGAGGGGCGCCGGGAGGTGGTTGGTGGGTTAACCCCAGGTCCAGCAAAATTCGTGGCAGAAGTGGCCGCCGCCATGGATGCCATTTGTATAATCCTCTCAAAATAAAAATCCTATTAGTTATCCTTCCTCGATAAAATTTAAATCCGTAACTAAAGGTTGTCAGGAATCATACGTTATCGTACAATTTTTAAAAGTGCAACATTATACAAAATTTTAGCAAAAGGTTATCAGGTACCATACGTAGTCTTGTCATTTTTAAAAGTTCAACATTTTACTGAATATATCCTGTTGGTACCTTCGACGTTGAACTTTCGTGCTCCACTAATAGTAGCGACTGCGATTCATCTGCAAATGTTTAAAATACTGCAATTGTAGAAAATGACTGGCGAGGCTGAGGGGTGGGGGGGGGGGCAATATCACAGCTGCTGCCTCGCAGCTGCTGCAGCGGCTACACGCTACAGCAATTCATTGCATAATCGCAGTCGAGAACACCGCGGTTCTTAAATATCTGGAGTGATATCTGCCGATAACGTAAAGCTAAAAAATTTAATGTATTAACGTCAGTTTACTCACTCGAAAGCGATGTTAGTGACGGGAGAGCCCAGGATTTGAACACCGCCCATACTGATCTGCAGTCGAATATCATACCATCACATCATACATACTTCCGACATCATATCATACTAGTTGGAGCCAGTGGCGATGAAAAATTCTAATGTTCAACAGTAGCTTCTTCATGTGCACAACTTTGTGGTATTATCGTTCTGATTCTCTCCATCTATTTAAAACGTTCCATCTAGTTAAAACAACATCCGTGCTCTGGAACAGGCTGAAGCTTGCTGACAAGCCTAACTGCCGCAAGCTACTGCGCTAGCATCGCAGCTGCTAACTTTAGACTAGAAAAGTTAGTTTAAAATTCCATTTAATACTTGCTGAAAATAAACTTCATAAACACTAGATACCAAATTAAATAATTGTGACATGATTGATTTTACGTAGAGAATTTTAAAGTAAACTGTTTCCTTATTCAGTTTCCGATAATTATGTTAAGTTTTTATAACTCGGGCTAGTGTATACTTTTGTGATATTGAGGCAGCTGTATCCAGCTTATTTGCCTCTGTTTCTCTCTCCTCTCTCTCTCTCTCTCTCTCTCTCACCTTCTCTCTCTCACACACCTTCTCTCTCTCCCTCTCTGTCTCTCTTTCTCTTTCTTTTTTCTTTTTTTTCGTCTTTCTCTCTCTCTCTCTCTCTCTCTCTCTTTCTCTCTCTCTCTCTCCCTCTCTCTCTCTCTATCTCTACCTCCAATGATGTGCCAAAGGTCGAACGACAGACTCTTTCTATTAGAATCTTTGTACCGGAACACTTCAATTCACTTAAATATACACTTAATAAATATACCCTTAATAAATGTACACTTAACACACTTAAATATAGAGCAGTAGAGCACTAAAGAGAATATTTGTGAACTACATTCTAATACGTAACTATACAACGCTAAATACAAACGTTACAATCATGCTAATGAAATGACTAATAGCATGGTAGACGAAGAGTAGACGAAGGGTTCCAATGCAGTGCTCTCTCCATCATAGTCATGATTTCGAAACAGGAAACTGATGCTAAGGTAAAGCTATAGCTTCTAATCTTGATATGAATTTTTCAGCCAAGTCTGATTATAATAGTTGTAGAGTCTTTGATAGCATTGTTGTAGTAGCATTAATATGATACTACAACAATGAGCTTGCACTGCCATTATGAGCTAATGCTCATAATGGCATTGTTGTAATAGCATACTATCTAAAGCTCATAATAGTATAGTTGTTATTGTATATCAGCTAATGCTCAAAATAACACTGTTGTAATAGCATGCTATCTAATGCTCATAGTAGCATTGTTGTAATAGCAAACAATCTAATGCTAATAAAAACATTATTGCAATAACATACCATCTAATGCTAATAGTAGCATTATAGCATACCATCCAATGCTCATTCTTCATCATCTAACATGTCCATTCACAAGGACACAACTTTCACGAAGCTGTTCGTGGGGGGTCTCCCCTACCACACAACTGACCTCAGTCTGAGAGAGTATTTCCAGCAGTATGGGGACATCGAAGAGGCTGTCGTCATCACTGATAGGCAGACTGGAAAGAGCAGGGGATATGGATTCGTAAGTTACGATTAATCAATCGCTTTAGTAAGGTCACATTGATTGCTAATATCGTTAATGATTACGATCGATAGCTTATATCTATGCTTGACATGTCCATGGTGTTAATTGATTAGGTGATTGATGGATACGTGCATAGCATTGATTGATTAGTAAATTTGATGATGATTATGATGATGATGATGATGATGATAATGGTGAAGATGATGATGATATTGATGATGATGATGATTTTGATGATGATGATGATGACGATAATGATGACGCTGTTGATGATGATGATGAAGAAGAAGAAGAAAAAGATGATGATGATGATGATACATTGACAGCTGATAACTGAACATAAGCGTGTACATTGTGCCTGTTCACATTTATCATTAGCAGCCGTCAAAAATTCTATCTGCAGTTTACACATTATTTATCTTTTTGTAGCAGTTTTACTGTTCGGCTTCTTTCCATAGCTGTCTCTCTCATTGAACGATATGTTCTTGCCCTTCCCACTCTCTCTCTCTCTTTCTTTCTCTCTTTCTCTCTCTCTCTCTATCTCTCTATTTCTCTCTCCCAATTTTTTTCTCTATCTCCCTCTCTCTTCCTTCTCTCTCTCGTTTTCTCTCTCTCTCTCTTTGTTTCTCTCTATCTCTATATATATCTCCTTCTCTTTGTCTCTCTATCTCTCTTTCTCTCTCTCTCTCGCTCTCTCTCGCTCTATGGTTAGTCAGTAAATTGTACCTTCCACTCTGTCATCTGTTCCTATTGTTGTTGTTTTGGCCACATACATGACCTACCGCAAAACATGTTACTGTGGAGTGAGTTGCTTGTTGTTACATTATTTATAGTTTTCCTTATTCCTTGGTTCACTCCGAGGTTATTAGTAATCGTTGTCTTTTGTTTGCCGACGCGGAATTAAGAATAACCTTCCAACACACTGAGGCTTTATTCATTCATTTTTCTCTTTCTATAGTATTTTTAAAAGTTTAAGTTGTAATTTCAGGCAAGAATAATGTTTCTTATTTTGATATATATTTTTTGTCTTTATCTTTTACTCTCTGTCTCTGGTTCTGTCTCTGTCTATGTCTCTCTCTATCTCTCTCTCTCACTCTCTCTCTCTCTCTTTCACTCTCTCTATCCCGCTCCCTGTGTTCGTCTCTCCCTCCTCTCTCTTTATCTCTATTTTTTCAGCAGGAAGGTCATTAGTCACTGGTACTTATTGAAGATTGAAGGAGGTTACGAACGAGCCACCACCCCGCATAACAGTCAACGAAGCAATAATTATGATTTTTAAAATGATTTAGATATGATTTAGATAATAAAATGTATATAGTAATAAAAGATTTAGATATGCTTATATCGATATCAGCTCACCAGAAGCCAATGCTAGTTAGGCCTATTCGAATTAAACTAAAAAAGAACGATTAGACGATGGCAAGTTAATAATCAAAATAGCATCGATTTCCTCGAGGCAGCTTCTGCCTACTGCTGCCTACTACTGCCTACTGCTGCCTACTGCGGCCTACTGCCGCCTACTACTGCCTACTGCTGCCTACTGCTGCCTACTGCGGCCTACTGCCGCCTACTGCTGCCTACTGCTGCCTACTACTTCCTACTGCTGCCTACTGTTGCCTACTGCTGCCTTCTTATACCTTCTGCTTCCTACTGCTGCTTACTGCTGCCTATTGCTGCCTATTGGGTAAGGCTTCCATTAAAATTGTTAAATCATATCGGAATCCCCGTTATCTGGACTCTGTATGTGTTCTTACAGCGAGAAAGTAAATTCGGATTTTCAGAGCTTTGAATTGATAATTTCTTATCAGGAAACTTGTCAGTAAGCGTTTTGAAGATATATAGAGAATCTGTCATATTAAATATTAATTAGGTTTCTTAAATCTTACATTTTGTCTATAGAGGTATTACACCAGATAGCCTACTTATTTGAAAAATTCAAAACATTTAAATTTAATTTCTATATTTAATTTCTATATATTTTCAAGTTATTTTAAATGTCTACATGTATAGAATGCCTACTGAATATCTTACGAATACTTACTGAAAGCCTACTGAAAGCCTAACGAATGCTTACTGAATGCTTACAAAATACCTACAGAATACCTATTGAATGCATATTGAATGCATATTGAATGCCTAACGAATGCCTACTGAATTCTTACTGAATGCCTACTTAACGCCTATTGAATACTTACTGAAAACATACTGAATGCCTACTAAATGCCTACTGAATGCCTACTGAACGCCTACTGAATGCCCACTCATTACTATCTGTCGCCTGTAGGCAGAAACTCGGAGAGCCTAAATCGAATCTATTTCTAAACTTTCGTAACATTTCTGCACTCGGAGCTTATCGGTTACTGACAGCATACGATCTGCCAGAAAAAATCTATAGCGGAGGATTTTGTTCAGTGACTCCAGCTTTAAAGTTTTTGTTTTGTCGATATCGAATTTATATAAACAATAAATCTGATCTGTTGGCGGCTTTATAAAATCTCCGTCAAGCATCGACACCTTTGGCTTATTTTTCTTTTTCCTCCACCCCAACCACCCCCCACTCTCATCCAAATCCCATGTATCCATGTTGCTGCACACGTTGTGGATGTTTTCCACCACGGGATTATAGACGACTAAATATTTAGGCTAGGTCCACGAAAATTTAACACAGCCACCATTGAACTGTGCATGGGCCAAATGAGGTTTTTATGACACTGATGTTAGTACATTAAAAAACTGCGTTAGGATTTTGTAAGTCGAAGACAACGAATTCTCACTGAATCATAACTTGTAGTGATCTCGGTTCACTTATTAGGCTTATGATTGATACGCTTCAGAGCCTACAAGACTGAAGGTAAAACAGTGAAGGCCTACAGGTCATTGAGGTCATGTACATAGTCACTAGACCCGCACACGCTATGGGCCTTTGTGTAATCTATGAAGTAGTATAAACCTATACAAACTATTGGCGTATATATTTCCAGTTCTATGAAGCCTAAAGGCCTATATAGAATATAGGCCTCTACGGCCTAAGGGCCTGCTCTTTCAGGTAGCCCCACAGTTCGAGGAACTCGGTTCAACTCCACGGGACGTCGTTATTATATTCCAGAGTCCGAGATACGTGCGGAAGATGAAACAAACCCCTGTGGGGAGGCAGAGTCTGTCTGCTGGAATAGCGTTAACACACACCTATGATCATCCAACAGGAGATGTAGGATATAAGACCTAGCAAACATATAAACCTGACACATAATATGATTGATTGATTAATTGATTGATTGATTGATTGATCTACTACAGTACATATGTAATCTTATACATATGTGCTGACACGCTAGCATCGGTTATCACGCAATTGGTCAATGGACCAATTAATGAATCATTCAATTAGGCAATCAATCAATCAATCAATAAATGAATCAGACAATGAATCAATGTTTATGGCAATGAATTGATCAACGAATAACTGAATCAGACAATGAATCGAGCAACGAATCAAACAATGAATTAATTTTTGAAATCTCCTATCAATTTCTTATGAAGCTTAGTATAGACTAATATACCAAGTAGTTTGAAGAAATTGATAAATAAATTATAATTAAATGAAATTGTGATAATCACTGCTTGGCCTATTAAAATTCTACAGGCCCCACTATTTTTCTGGGCCAAAACCGGGCTTATTATATTTATATTCTCTATCAAGGGCCTGATTATGACCTCGACCTTTCAGTTATGACCTCTGCCATCTTGTGTCACGACCTTTAAGAACTGAAGCACTGGTGCTAATAACAACAAACGAGCAGTCCGGAAATGGAGCCTAATAGCGTTTACTGTCTAAATAGCTCAGTGTGTAAGAACGTTAGGTAACGTCGTGACATTTTACATGGCTGTTCCTGAAGTCCTGGGATCAATTCCCGGTAGAGCTGATTTGAGTAGATATCTCGGATATTATTGGACAGGTAACACGGATAATTGACTAGTAGATGTGAATGGTGATGGTTAATGATCGAATGACATATTTATCAACTCACTGATTTTCGCAAGTATCATTTACTGATTGATTGATAGATTTACAATTTTATTAATTAAACGCAGGCCTGTGACAGCAAATTACATTTTTTAAATAAATTTCTTTCAAGCAAGAAATTGATTTAAAGATTCATTAGTCGATAGATTGACCGCATATGAAAATAAATAATTGACAATTTGGTCGATTAATAATTAATTCATCGCAGATGAAAAGAATTGATTGATTGACGTATTGATATATTGATTGATTTGCTCTCTATTGACTTTGATTGATCGATACATTGAGTAATTGATTGATTGCAGGTGACGATGTCAGATCGATCGGTTGCTGAATTGATCTGTAAAGAACCGAATCCAATCATCGACGGTCGCAAGGCTAACGTCAACCTCGCCTACCTGGGAGCAAAACCCAGGCTTAATGCCACAGATCTCCTAGGTAGCCTATATGAATATTTAAAATATTTATGCAAATAGTTATATTAATTCATTTAATTATTGTACAAGTAGTATTAAGTTATTAGGCCTATACATGTAATAATTATGCAAGTATTTATACTAATCTATTCATATTAATTGTTAATTAATCAACAAGACATGGATTTACTTTTTGGGACCACACTTCAGTTGACTTTTTATTTATCTTGCAGCAGCCTTTCCATTCGCCCTCAGAGCCGGTGGTTACGGGTTCCCAGCCTACATCGGCGCCCCTCAATTATCGGCTGGGTGAGTCATTGACACCTTTATACATCTCTCTCTTATTTCACTACCTCTAGCGTATTGCTAACTGCGCAGACCAGTAAAAATGTAATCATCTATGGATTAGTATTTGAAAGGTTTTTCTATTTACAATAAACAAAAATTGTCTTTTTAATTTGTTGTTGTTGTTTTAACAGTACCTTAAATACAAAACATAGTTTAAAAGTAAAACCGTAAGACACCTGCAAAACTAAACCTTTGTGAGCTCTATCAACCATAGGCCCTACATTATTTAAAATTTACCTCGCAGGCTATTTAGTTTGTGCAATTTGTAGACTAATTATATTTTAAAATCCTCTAACTTAGATGCATACCGGGTTTCAATGCTTAAATCAATTTAAATTATTTATTTAATTGTGCTGCTTTTTGGTTGATGATGCGGGTTTAACATCAAGATCAGAAGCAGAAGGGCATTCTCTTCAAGGCGAGAGCTTACCACGTTTCGGATAGCTTCATTGGCATCTGAATAGATCTATTACTTTTTTTTATACATTTATAGTGTATAATTGTATATGCATGTAGGCCTAATTGGACTTGATTGGCTTTATGTAGAACTCCGCAGCTTATATACTACACCGGTACAACAGCTGGCAACGCTTTACTAGCAGCTGCAACAGCTGGCCTACATTATCCATTCACAGCTGCAACTCCGCAGTTTCAGTCAGCTGTCAGCTCAGGCCTACCAATCCTTCAACCTTCAACCAATCACATATCAGTCCCAGTTGCTGGCCCAGCTGCTCAATACATTGACTATCAGTCGACCAATGGCTACGCAGCCTCGCCACTGGCGGCCGCAGCTACTGCTGCGCTAGCGCTTGGCTCCCCTAGCGTTCAGCATGCAGGCTCAGCTGCTTCAGCAGAACCAGCAGCTGCCCAGGCGTGCCAGATGTAC
This sequence comes from Enchytraeus crypticus, assembly GCA_905160935.1. Lineage (NCBI taxonomy): Eukaryota > Metazoa > Annelida > Clitellata > Enchytraeida > Enchytraeidae > Enchytraeus > Enchytraeus crypticus. The sequence continues at coordinate 722,007 of CAJHZI010000211.1, read as the reverse complement.
ACGTCGATAGCTACAGCAGCTGCTGCGGGAGGGAGAGGTGGTAACAATTTAGCGGGAGGAAGTGGTTACATTGGAAATCACGGCGGGGGTTCGAATTCTTACTTTAATGCCGGTCTCGAACCGTTATTTATTCCGACCGGTAATACTTCCCCAGTCAATTCTTCATATCTAATGAGTCAGTATTCTTTGAACACAACGCCAGGACTTGCTCAAATAGCTCGTTATCAGCAATAGTTAAAGTAATAATAGTTAGAGCAAAGCGTATGCACGTTATGGGATCAGGGCCTTAGATCAGTGACTGTAAGGGGCCAAGCTACTTGGATAGTATACATGTATATGCAAACAGTATTAATTTTTTGTTATTCTGTCAACTACTGTCACATGTAATATTGAAGGCGAATTACGTGTACGTCTACATGCACATGACATTATCTAAATGCTGTTTTTAATTGTCAATCAACTTCTATTTGTAGTTGCAGCTAATTATTTATTAGGCTCTAGTTTTTCATTTGCTATTCTTGTTACTAGTTATCTGATACATTTTTTCATATGTGTAGTATTTATAGTGTAGAACCTACTTGAAATGTTTTCGATATCATTGCTTCATAAAAACAAATTTGTTTATTGAGTATGCTAATTATCGTATACTACCTCATAAAGTACAACAGATTCACAGATTGGAGGCTATTAAAGCACAGTATAGTGTGGCCGATGAAAACTTCGGCTTAAGACTTCTATCAAGTCGTTACTGATTGTATCAATTGTGTCCTGTACGTATAGCTGGTAAGGCTAAAATAAGCTAAAGTTAATATCAGTTCCCTCACTCGAAAGCGATGTCAGTGACGGGCGAGCCCAGGCTTTGAACCCCGCACATACGCAGTTGATTCTCATTTTTAACTTATAAATTGTTGAGCAGATGAATTTTAATTATTATTTACGGTCAAACGTCAAGATGTAAGTTAGGAAATTATGTCTTGGTCCTGCTTTTATATTATAAGACGAAGTTATGTATTTATAATCACGTAGCCTAATTAAATATGTGCAATCGGCTTTATATCTTATTTTCGTAGCTTAATATTGCTTTGCATACGTAGCAATTGTACTTTAAATCTTTCATCGTAGAATAATACATGCCTATTGACTACTACATGTATATTATAACTTTCAGTGTAGACTTAATAATTTTTAAATTTGTATATTCAGTTTCATTTCTAATTTTATAATCGTGCCTTATAATTTGCAATATTCTAACGCTTTTTAATTGTTAAACTTGTCTACGGTTTATCTGTTTCTTTTGCTGATCACGAAAGTTGCGAAGCTGTAGCAGAAAACTGCAAGTATGTTGCATATGGTCATCGAAAGAACGTATTGAGGAAGATGATGAAAAATAATTTCACAAACAATTAGGCTCGCCTAGGACAAGGCAAAGTTCTCTTATAGTTATCGATGGTATGCTCGTCTAGGGGTGAGATAACAACAGTACATTATGAATGTCTAAATAGCGCAGGGGCAACGTCATGAAATTTTAAATGACAGATCCTGAGGTGAATTGAACCCTAGTAAGTTCGAATCCCAGCCGCGCTGATCTGAGAGTGAAATCTCGGACATTCACTGGACTGGTTACACTGAAAATGGTCCAAATTGCCTAACGGGTTAAACATATGGTATTAAAAGTGATAGATATCAGCATAATTGGTCATTTCACTATAACGCGTGTTTACTTATTTTATAGAATTATGCTTTGAGACACGATCAACTCGACTACTGGGAGACTGGATAATGATTAAGTTATGCAGTGCCAAGAGTGCCAAGGAATCAACTATAATGGTAAAATAGCAGTCCAAACTGTAATATGGATGTTAAATCATATTATTTGCATATCGTTATATTGCTAGCAAATGGATGTTACATCCTATTGTTGCCTGCTATTGTTTTTCTAGGGAGGGGGACGTTAAATCAACCTCTGCCGCTGTTTTGCTTGCACAGGCTATAAGCAACATCCAGGCATCGCACAGAAAGATCAGTGCCCTGGGAGGTCAGTGCACAGGAAGGTCAGTGCCCTGGGAGGTCAGAGCACAGGAAGGTCAGTGCACTGGGAGGTCAGTGCACATGAAGGTCATTGCCCTGGGAGGTCAGTGCACAGAAAGATCAGTGCCCTGGGAGGTCAGCGCACAGGAAGGTCAGTGCCCTGGGAGGTCAGTGCACAGGAAGGTCAGTTCACTGGGAGGGAACCTGGAGGAGAAATACTCATGGAGTGTGTCTCAAGAGTGGGTGATCTTCTCAGATCTATCACAGAAGCTGAGGGAGAGCTCCAGAAAATGAGCCAATCCTCTGAACTGCTCCGCCGCAGTGAGCTGGAAATGGCAAATTCATCATCGACGGAACTGACTCTGAACAAAGAACAGTTGGAACTTATGAACAGGCAGCTTCGTAAAGAATTGGAGGAGATGAAACAAAGAGAGTTTAAAAATCTTTTTGATTTTTCTGAATTGGAAAAGGAGAATCTGACTCTTAACAAGCAGTTGCTAGATCTTAAACAAGCTCAAGTAGGTGTTGAATCTGTTGAATATACCGGATTGAGCAGGATGTTTGTCTACATTTTATATAATTTTATGCACCTGGCCTTGAGCCCAGGTGCATTTTTCAGTATTTGTTCGATTATCCGAGTGATTTGCTAATTAAATTTTGATAATATATTCAATAATTCTTTGCTGTACCTTTCTTCTTTTTTCAATGCTTGCATGTAGGTATTGTGAAGTTGCTTTGAGAAATTAGTGTAATTTTTTATTTTTGAAGCTGTGTCAGATTTGCTTATACAGTAGGATTGCACAAGCAAAAGAGGCCTTTGGTAATAGGAAATTACTTTTAACAAAAAGTCTAAAGAAAGACATTATGATAGTGAAAACCCTGGTTTGGACCACGCTATTATATGGATGTGAAACATGGATCATAAGGAAGGGAGATATTTGGAAACTAGAGGCATGGAAATGTGGATATAAAGAAGAATGGAAAGGATTAGCTTGGCTCAAAAGGTTACAAATGAGGAAGTTCTGAAGAGAGTTTGTACAGATAGACAGTTGATAAATGTATTAAGAAATAGGAAGAAGAGATGGATAGGACACATTCTAAGGGGGAAAGTCTACTAAAAGAAGTCATAAAGGACAGAATAGAAGGAAATAGAGGCAGGCCTAGATTAGGAATGTTAGATGATTTAAAGATTCACTCATATGTGGACCTGAAGAGGAAAGCGGATAATAGAGAAGAGTGGAGGCGTTATATGCCATGGACCTGCCAATAGGCAGTGCACTAAGAGAGAGAGAGAGAGAGAGATATTAATTTCATCTTGTCGAGATATATTTTCTATGGCATACCAGGAAGTTTCAAAGTTGAATTTAAGATAGTCTCGTTATATGTATAGACTGGTTTGAAAGTCTATGATAGTCTGCGTTTGATAGCTATTTAGGTTTGTCTGCTGTTTTTGATAGCTATTTAGGTTTGTCTGCTGTTTTTGATAGCTATTTAGGTTTGTCTGAAGTTGACAAATAAATGAGTCTTTTAAATAGTGTTAAATATAAGTTGTATGTCTATGTATATCATTGCATTAGTTACTTTGTGTATTTCTATTCTTCTACACCTGGTCTCGTGTTCACGATGCAGGTAGACTACGAGACCCTGAAGCACGAGAACAAGAGCCTGCATGAAGACATCGTAGAGGTAAAAGCTGAGCTGAACGAACTTGCCGAACTCAAGAAGACCGTTGAGAAGAATCTCGAGGAAGCCATGTTGTCGTTGAAGCAGGAGCGTGAGCAATGTCATGCTCTAAAGAAAGATCTCGCAGCTCATCGAGCGTCCGAGTCAACGAATAGTCTGCAGGCTATTGCGGGGTTGCGAGATTTGGGCTGTGTAAGTGAGGGCAAGGGTAGAGATCTGATGAAAGGGTCTGAACAGTCGCAGGGCATCGTCAGCGACTTCGTCTCCAAAATACATCCCAGAGAGATGAGGAAGCTCGAGAACTCACTGGAGGAAGCCAAGGCAGAAAAATCTTCACTTGAAAAGGCTTTGGAGAAGACTAAAGCCCGTCTAGAAGTCGCTCAGAGCGAGTTCGAGGAATTGAGCAGTTGGAAACAGGTATCAGAGGCTGCAGAAGGTTTAACAGATAGCGAGAAAGCTAAAATGACTGAGTTGGAGGATTTACGAGCAAAGTTTGCTGGGGCAGAGGAGACGAGAGAGAATTTGGAGAAAGATCTTGCTTGTGCGCAGAAATTGGCCGAAGAAGCTCTGGAAATCTGGCGAGAACCCAGGAATCTCTGGTGCAGGTGATTTCTTGAGATGTGTTGATTAATTAGTTCTGTATATAATTAATCAGGACTGGATTAGTTTTCTGTTTTATTTGATTTAACTTCGATTTATTGCCTGTGGTGTTATATACTTTGGCATCTCTTACAAAACGTCAGTTTTTGTTTAATATCAGCATATACGTAAGGAGCCAAGTAACAGTACTCTTGTATATTGGTAGTCCTGAGCTTTGATTTTATATTAATATTTTCAATAAAATTATGAGAAATTGACTGGCAATATTCTATTATATAGTTAACGTCAAATTGTACCATTTTATGCTGCTTTTTGTCCTATTCTTGATATTGAACGTTGACTAATAAGTCATAATGTATTAGATGCCGGCTAAAACTGAGGTACTGTGATACTGTTGTACTCAGCTGTGTCTGTTTGCTTTGAATTCTGCATATTTGTTTCGTCGACTGTTTTTCTGTTAATTTGTCAATACAACAGTGCTAGTAATTATATTCAATCTATATTCTAGTTAAGTAAATATTATTTAGTATTTATTTATTTCTATGCACGTGTTATCTAATTGAATTACAAATTACTCTTTAGTTTATTTTTTATTATTATTTTAATTCACTATTTATAAACTATAATTAATTTTACTTTTATAGTATTCACTATATTATTATATTAGTATAAATTATTTAGAAAAAGAAATTATATTAGTATATATAAAATTTGTATCAGAATTTCTTTCAACACTGCTCGATGTTGTCATGGTGCAGGTGACAGAAGACCTGGCTCAGGTGTGTCATCTCTTGTGTTAGGTCAACGGAGAGATGCCCAATCCTCTCATCCCCATTCCACTCCCATCCATCCACCACAGTCCTAATTCATCGGAAAGCGGTAGTTCTAAGAGCCCAAAGCAGAAACTCCCTACCGAAGAAAATTCCACGGAAACGGTATTGTCAGAGGAGAGTGGACCAATCGGAGCTGAGAATGAGAACGAGAGTGAAAACGTTTTGACACAGAAGGGTGAGGGTAACGTAGTGGAAGGGGTCACGGTGACACAGAAGGGTGAGGGTAACGTAGTGGAAGGGGTCGCGATGAGACAAAAATCTCCAGTAGCGGCAACGCTGATGGATGAAGTAAAGACTGCTCCAGTGACTTGTGGAATGCTCGTGGAAATGATCAACGATCAGACCAAGTGAGCCGCCATCTTGTTATAAAATATTTATAATTTGTTTCATTTTACTTGTTACAAGGCCATCTCTAACGTCACCTGTTGAGAGGAAATGGATGTCGTTTCATGTATTATTTTGTTATCGATAATGATTTAGATAGGCATGATGATGATGATGATGATGACGATGATGATGCCGATGATGATGATGATGACGATGATGATGCAGATAGGTATCTGTGCAAATTTTCTGCTTAGTAAGGCATTTTTAAAATCTGTTGAAGTTTGTGTAACATAATTATGGCAAATTCTTTATTTAGTTAAATCATTATATCGTTAGTAATTTTCAGCATTTAATTGCAAGAGTGTTAGCTGTTGTATTGTAGACTGATTGATGTAGATAACTGAGATGAACCGTATTAGATCTTTGTGTTGTGGAATTTGAGTTAGCTGATCATGCTTTTATTCTACAATTGAATGATTATTTAATTGATTGATTGTTGGTTACGTTTGTAGATATCTGCCTGATAGAGTATAATAATAGTGGTAGAAGCGACTCGACTGGCGGGTGTTCTAGATCAATGGAGAAGACTCTACCACTAATTGATTAATTGATTGATTGGTTGATTAATTGATTGATTGATTGATTGATCGATCGATGATTCAATCAGTCAGTCAGTCGGTCGGTTGTGACCGACCGACTGACTGACTGATTGACTGATTGATGGACTGATCATTGATTAACAGATTGATAGATTGATTGATAGATTGATGATAGATATTTGCGGCAGGCGGTGGATAGATCGGTGGAGATGACTCGACAACAGCTAGGCGCTGGAATGGGCGGAGACTCGGCGTCTCATGAAGCTAAACAGATCATCAGACTGAAAGCCTTGCTGTCTACCAAACATCAACAGTTGGCGACATTGAGAAGTGTTCCCAAAGCCAACAAGGAGACAGCAGAGACGGCGCTGTCATCACTGAAAGCCAGATATGAAAGCGAAAAGGTTTGGTTTTGATATTTTGTTCAATATAATAATAATAATAATAATAATAATAATAATAATAATAATATTAATAATAATTATAATTATAATTATAATTATAATTATAAAATAATAAAAATAATAATAAAGGTTTAACGTCAGTTTCCTAATCCAGGGATGATGTCAGGGACGTCAATATGCTTCATAGCTTTGTGTAAGTCATCTGCTTCTTCTAGAGAATCGGCCGATGTAGATTAACATTTTGTGGTGTTGCTATTTTTGGCATTAGACTATGTATTGTGATTTTATGGTAGAAAGAAATATCAAATATTATAGAAATTCAAATAAATAGAAACAATTTTAAATTTAAAGTAATACAGTTATAACAGATAAACGAGAACGTTGTAGTTATTGTCATCTAGTTAATTATTGATTTAAGGCTAAAGAGATTATACTTTGCTTAACAATCATTCAAGCAGAAACCCTTCTCATTCTGTCTCAACTCTCCTTGTGTTTCCTTGTTTGCGTACGCTATAGTATTTGGTTCTGGTAGATTTCTGCGTTATCTGTATGAAGTAGAAATGTTATATGTATAAAATTTTGTGGTATTATTTAACTCAACTGAGGAAGGCAACGGGAAACCACCTCTGAAGCCATACTTTTCCCAAGCTATAGGCTACATAAGGTATAGATATGGCATAGACATTGTGAAGGGATTAACTTGTTGATCTAAAAGAGTGCTCTTATGGAGCGAGAAAGCAGACTTTGAGTATGAATATGTACCTTGAACCTGCCACTTGGCAGTGCACTGAAGAGGGAGAGAGAGATTTAACTCAACTTGCAGTGAATTGTACTGAATTCTAAAACTCGCATATTAATAGTGATAGAAGCGACTCGACTGGCAGGTGTTCTATATCAATGGTGAAGACTCTACCACTAATTAATTGATTGATTGTTTGGTTGGTTGATTGATTGATTGATTAATTGCTTGATCTCGATTGAGACCGACCGACTGACTGATTGACTGATTGATGGGCTGATCGCTGATTGGCTGCTAACAGGTCATAATCACAGACTCGTTGCAGCGGACTCGCAACGAGCTCAAGCTGCTTACGGAGGAAGCTGTCAAGTTCGCCTCTCTCCGGGCAGAGCTCAGTCGGCTCTTCGACGAGTACGGCAACGTCATCGAAGAACATCGGCGTCAGCTGATCGTAGCAGAGGAGGAAAAGAAGACGTTGAACTCTCTGCTCCGCATGTCCATCCAGCAGAAGCTGGCTCTGACTGAGAGGCTCGAGAGGCTCGAGGCAGACTCAAGGGATGGGCCCCGGGAGGTACGTGCACCCGTCCGTGGCCGGATGCGCCTCTCAATGGATGTCAGTGCCACCGCAAAACCAAAAAATCTATCAGAACCAGCAAAAAGTGAGCCAGTAGACGACTGATCGTTAGAATGATGTCCTGCCTTTGATTTTGAAGGGGAAAATATGATAAGTTATCTAAGAACTTATGATAATAAGTATCAACAGTGTCGACAACAACTTTCGCATCCCTCCTTAAATTTCCTGGATGCGCTGCTGACTGACTGGAGGAGTGGAGTCCGAGTATAATGTGTATAATTAAGGTTATTTCGTGCTATTTTATTTGAAACAATGCGTAAGTCTTTGATTCCTAGTGCTACTCTTTATCTAACTTTTCTATCAGCATTTCTTATCGCAGGATTGTGACCCACCTAATCTGCTTCATTGGTATCTCTGTCTACCGAGTAGTATTCTGAGTCCTCTCAGCTGCACATTATATCCCATCTCTTTCTCCTGCCTCTGAGTCCTCTCAGCTGCACATTATATCCCATCTCTTTCTCCTGCCTCTGAGTCCTCTCAGCTGCACATTATATCCCATCTCTTTCTCCTGCCTCTGAGTCCTCTCAGCTGCACATTATATCCCATCTCTTTCTCCTGCCTCTGAGTCCTCTCAGCTGCACATTATATCCCATCTCTTTCTCCTGCCTCTGAGTCCTCTCAGCTGCACATTATATCCCATCTCTTTCTCCTGCCTCTGAGTCCTCTCAGCTGTACATTATATCCCATCTCTTTCTCCTGCCTCTGAGTCCTCTCAGCTGCACATTATATCCCATCTCTTTCTCCTGCCTCTGAGTCCTCTCAGCTGTACATTATATCCCATCTCTTTCTCCTGCCTCTGAGTCCTCTCAGCTGCTGTACATTATATCCCATCTCTTTCTCCTGCCTCTGAGTCCTCTCAGCTGTACATTATATCCCATCTCTTTCTCCTGCCTCTGAGTCCTCTCAGCTGTACATTATATCCCATCTCTTTCTCCTGCCTGTGAATCCTCTCATCTGTACATTATATCCCATCTCTTTCTCCTGCCTGTGAATCCTCTCAGCTGTACATTATATCCCATCTCTTTCTCCTGCCTGTGAATCCTCTCAGCTGTCTCAGCTGTACATTATATCCCATCTCTTTCTCCTGCCTGTGTGAATCCTCTCATCTGTACATTATATCCCATCTCTTTCTCCTGCCTGTGAATCCTCTCATCTGTACATTATATCCCATCTCTTTCTCCTGCCTCTGAGTCCTCTCAGCTGTACATTATATCCCATCTCTTTCTCCTGCCTGTGAATCCTCTCATCTGTACATTATATCCCATCTCTTTCTCCTGCCTGTGAATCCTATCATCTGTACATTATATCCCATCTCTTTCTCCTGCCTGTGAATCCTCTCATCTGTACATTATATCCCATCTCTTTCTCCTGCCTGTGAATCCTCTCAGCTGTACATTATATCCCATCTCTTTCTCCTGCCTGTGAATCCTCTCAGCTGTACATTATATCCCATCTCTTTCTCCTGCCTGTGAATCCTCTCATCTGTACATTATATCCCATCTCTTTCTCCTGCCTGTGAATCCTCTCAGCTGTACATTATATCCCATCTCTTTCTCCTGCCTGTGAATCCTCTCAGCTGTACATTATATCCCATCTCTTTCTCCTGCCTGTGAATCCAGCCAGCTTCAGGCTAGTCATAATGTAGTAGATCTAAGAGAATAATGCAAGTTAATTACGCAGTGCTTTATTAAATGTTGATAATATACAAAATCATAGTCACTCAAAATTATATAATATAATGCTAGAAATATTATTTTTATCTGAGACACCGTTAACTAATCAGTATTAAGATGGTAATCAGTTGTTGTTGCTGTCTGTTGTGAGAAGTAATGATCTGTAGTATTCTTAATACCAACAGATTTAGTGTTCTAATTGATTGATTGATTAAGTAATTAATTGCTGTAGATGGTATGTACAAACAAAGTTTTGCTATAGTGATGCGTGCTAATGATGCTCTTATTTACATTTTAGCATCTTAACAAACTTAATGATTTTTTTTCTTGAGTACTTGAGTGGTTACTAATTTTGAAATTGTGGCCGGTTGATTTGGAAATTCAATTGAAAACAGACTCGAATTGAAATGAATTGAAAACAGATCAGAGAATATAAAAATGTACCACGGATTTTGTTGTTTTTGCTGCCTACAGCTTGATAAAATAAAACTCTTTTGTTGTGGTTCACCGATACAAGCCTTTCTCACACGTGGAGTTTGCGGTTGGTCTACCAGTCTGGGACACAAAACATAAATATATGTCGTAATTATTGCCCATTGATGTTGAACTTTTATATGCATATCGACTAGTTTATCGAGTGGATAGCCACTTTTGCATTTTCTGAACACTTTTTACCCGCTAAAATGGGCTAATTTAGAATCTGATTTATCGTTTAGAATTTCGCATGTTTACTGTTTACTGTTTCCTGTTTACTGTTTACTGTTTACTGAATTTCGTAAAATTCATTGATAATAAAAATGTTCATATTCTGTCATCTTCTTCTTCAGTGCACTGCCAAGTGGCAGGTTCACGATACATATTCATACTCAACGTCTGTTTTCTCGCTCCATAAGAGCACTCCTTAGACCAACAAGTTAATCCCTTCATAAAGTCTATGCCTTATCCATACCTTATGTAGCCTATAGCTTGGGAAAAATATGGCTGCTGAGGTGGTTTTCCGTTGCCTTCCTCAGTTAGGTGGATTAATTACCATTTAATCCTGGGAGAAAATATTTCATGGTGAGGTGGGTCCCCTCTTGCCATCCTCAGCTCCTGCCATATTCTGTAATATCTTCAATTATTTTCTTCTTTTATTTTCTCTCTTACAGTCGTCACATGCAGGCCGTCTCGCCTTTAGGCATTTCCAGTACGCAGATTGTTTAGTAAAAATCCTGCGGGGGGATTTTTTGCAGATCTAGGGTGGATTTTTATTTATCAATTACAATGTATCATTCAAATTACATATATGTCGTCATTGAACGTAATTTTATTGAATGTAATTTTACAGGGATTGCACTTCCAGTGTCTTTGCACTATCTCAATAAATTATTGAGCTTCTATCTTAACTTTTAGATACTGAGGGGGAGCTAGCGTTCAGGGGGGATAGGCGCCCCGGGTCGTAAAATTTGTTTACTGAGGTCTATAAGATACCATTTTAATTCTAAATAAAATGACATTTATTATGTTATAAGCTGTACAATTACCGACGTAGTATCATAGGTTCTTTACTGCATAACTTAATCATTATCCAGTCTCCCAGTAGTCGAGTTGATCGTGTCTCAAAGCATAATTCTATAAAATAAGTAAACACGCGTTATAGTGAAATGACCAATTATGCTGATATCTATCACTTTTAATACCATATGTTTAACCCGTTAGGCAATTTGGACCATTTTCAGTGTAACCAGTCCAGTGAATGTCCGAGATTTCACTCTCAGATCAGCGCGGCTGGGATTCGAACTTACTAGGGTTCAATTCACCTCAGGATCTGTCATTTAAAATTTCATGACGTTGCCCCTGCGCTATTTAGACATTCATAATGTACTGTTGTTATCTCACCCCTAGACGAGCATACCATCGATAACTATAAGAGAACTTTGCCTTGTCCTAGGCGAGCCTAATTGTTTGTGAAATTATTTTTCATCATCTTCCTCAATACGTTCTTTCGATGACCATATGCAACATACTTGCAGTTTTCTGCTACAGCTTCGCAACTTTCGTGATCAGCAAAAGAAACAGATAAACCGTAGACAAGTTTAACAATTAAAAAGCGTTAGAATATTGCAAATTATAAGGCACGATTATAAAATTAGAAATGAAACTGAATATACAAATTTAAAAATTATTAAGTCTACACTGAAAGTTATAATATACATGTAGTAGTCAATAGGCATGTATTATTCTACGATGAAAGATTTAAAGTACAATTGCTACGTATGCAAAGCAATATTAAGCTACGAAAATAAGATATAAAGCCGATTGCACATATTTAATTAGGCTACGTGATTATAAATACATAACTTCGTCTTATAATATAAAAGCAGGACCAAGACATAATTTCCTAACTTACATCTTGACGTTTGACCGTAAATAATAATTAAAATTCATCTGCTCAACAATTTATAAGTTAAAAATGAGAATCAACTGCGTATGTGCGGGGTTCAAAGCCTGGGCTCGCCCGTCACTGACATCGCTTTCGAGTGAGGGAACTGATATTAACTTTAGCTTATTTTAGCCTTACCAGCTATACGTACAGGACACAATTGATACAATCAGTAACGACTTGATAGAAGTCTTAAGCCGAAGTTTTCATCGGCCACACTATACTGTGCTTTAATAGCCTCCAATCTGTGAATCTGTTGTACTTTATGAGGTAGTATACGATAATTAGCATACTCAATAAACAAATTTGTTTTTATGAAGCAATGATATCGAAAACATTTCAAGTAGGTTCTACACTATAAATACTACACATATGAAAAAATGTATCAGATAACTAGTAACAAGAATAGCAAATGAAAAACTAGAGCCTAATAAATAATTAGCTGCAACTACAAATAGAAGTTGATTGACAATTAAAAACAGCATTTAGATAATGTCATGTGCATGTAGACGTACACGTAATTCGCCTTCAATATTACATGTGACAGTAGTTGACAGAATAACAAAAAATTAATACTGTTTGCATATACATGTATACTATCCAAGTAGCTTGGCCCCTTACAGTCACTGATCTAAGGCCCTGATCCCATAACGTGCATACGCTTTGCTCTAACTATTATTACTTTAACTATTGCTGATAACGAGCTATTTGAGCAAGTCCTGGCGTTGTGTTCAAAGAATACTGACTCATTAGATATGAAGAATTGACTGGGGAAGTATTACCGGTCGGAATAAATAACGGTTCGAGACCGGCATTAAAGTAAGAATTCGAACCCCCGCCGTGATTTCCAATGTAACCACTTCCTCCCGCTAAATTGTTACCACCTCTCCCTCCCGCAGCAGCTGCTGTAGCTATCGACGTGTACATCTGGCACGCCTGGGCAGCTGCTGGTTCTGCTGAAGCAGCTGAGCCTGCATGCTGAACGCTAGGGGAGCCAAGCGCTAGCGCAGCAGTAGCTGCGGCCGCCAGTGGCGAGGCTGCGTAGCCATTGGTCGACTGATAGTCAATGTATTGAGCAGCTGGGCCAGCAACTGGGACTGATATGTGATTGGTTGAAGGTTGAAGGATTGGTAGGCCTGAGCTGACAGCTGACTGAAACTGCGGAGTTGCAGCTGTGAATGGATAATGTAGGCCAGCTGTTGCAGCTGCTAGTAAAGCGTTGCCAGCTGTTGTACCGGTGTAGTATATAAGCTGCGGAGTTCTACATAAAGCCAATCAAGTCCAATTAGGCCTACATGCATATACAATTATACACTATAAATGTATAAAAAAAAGTAATAGATCTATTCAGATGCCAATGAAGCTATCCGAAACGTGGTAAGCTCTCGCCTTGAAGAGAATGCCCTTCTGCTTCTGATCTTGATGTTAAACCCGCATCATCAACCAAAAAGCAGCACAATTAAATAAATAATTTAAATTGATTTAAGCATTGAAACCCGGTATGCATCTAAGTTAGAGGATTTTAAAATATAATTAGTCTACAAATTGCACAAACTAAATAGCCTGCGAGGTAAATTTTAAATAATGTAGGGCCTATGGTTGATAGAGCTCACAAAGGTTTAGTTTTGCAGGTGTCTTACGGTTTTACTTTTAAACTATGTTTTGTATTTAAGGTACTGTTAAAACAACAACAACAAATTAAAAAGACAATTTTTGTTTATTGTAAATAGAAAAACCTTTCAAATACTAATCCATAGATGATTACATTTTTACTGGTCTGCGCAGTTAGCAATACGCTAGAGGTAGTGAAATAAGAGAGAGATGTATAAAGGTGTCAATGACTCACCCAGCCGATAATTGAGGGGCGCCGATGTAGGCTGGGAACCCGTAACCACCGGCTCTGAGGGCGAATGGAAAGGCTGCTGCAAGATAAATAAAAAGTCAACTGAAGTGTGGTCCCAAAAAGTAAATCCATGTCTTGTTGATTAATTAACAATTAATATGAATAGATTAGTATAAATACTTGCATAATTATTACATGTATAGGCCTAATAACTTAATACTACTTGTACAATAATTAAATGAATTAATATAACTATTTGCATAAATATTTTAAATATTCATATAGGCTACCTAGGAGATCTGTGGCATTAAGCCTGGGTTTTGCTCCCAGGTAGGCGAGGTTGACGTTAGCCTTGCGACCGTCGATGATTGGATTCGGTTCTTTACAGATCAATTCAGCAACCGATCGATCTGACATCGTCACCTGCAATCAATCAATTACTCAATGTATCGATCAATCAAAGTCAATAGAGAGCAAATCAATCAATATATCAATACGTCAATCAATCAATTCTTTTCATCTGCGATGAATTAATTATTAATCGACCAAATTGTCAATTATTTATTTTCATATGCGGTCAATCTATCGACTAATGAATCTTTAAATCAATTTCTTGCTTGAAAGAAATTTATTTAAAAAATGTAATTTGCTGTCACAGGCCTGCGTTTAATTAATAAAATTGTAAATCTATCAATCAATCAGTAAATGATACTTGCGAAAATCAGTGAGTTGATAAATATGTCATTCGATCATTAACCATCACCATTCACATCTACTAGTCAATTATCCGTGTTACCTGTCCAATAATATCCGAGATATCTACTCAAATCAGCTCTACCGGGAATTGATCCCAGGACTTCAGGAACAGCCATGTAAAATGTCACGACGTTACCTAACGTTCTTACACACTGAGCTATTTAGACAGTAAACGCTATTAGGCTCCATTTCCGGACTGCTCGTTTGTTGTTATTAGCACCAGTGCTTCAGTTCTTAAAGGTCGTGACACAAGATGGCAGAGGTCATAACTGAAAGGTCGAGGTCATAATCAGGCCCTTGATAGAGAATATAAATATAATAAGCCCGGTTTTGGCCCAGAAAAATAGTGGGGCCTGTAGAATTTTAATAGGCCAAGCAGTGATTATCACAATTTCATTTAATTATAATTTATTTATCAATTTCTTCAAACTACTTGGTATATTAGTCTATACTAAGCTTCATAAGAAATTGATAGGAGATTTCAAAAATTAATTCATTGTTTGATTCGTTGCTCGATTCATTGTCTGATTCAGTTATTCGTTGATCAATTCATTGCCATAAACATTGATTCATTGTCTGATTCATTTATTGATTGATTGATTGATTGCCTAATTGAATGATTCATTAATTGGTCCATTGACCAATTGCGTGATAACCGATGCTAGCGTGTCAGCACATATGTATAAGATTACATATGTACTGTAGTAGATCAATCAATCAATCAATCAATTAATCAATCAATCATATTATGTGTCAGGTTTATATGTTTGCTAGGTCTTATATCCTACATCTCCTGTTGGATGATCATAGGTGTGTGTTAACGCTATTCCAGCAGACAGACTCTGCCTCCCCACAGGGGTTTGTTTCATCTTCCGCACGTATCTCGGACTCTGGAATATAATAACGACGTCCCGTGGAGTTGAACCGAGTTCCTCGAACTGTGGGGCTACCTGAAAGAGCAGGCCCTTAGGCCGTAGAGGCCTATATTCTATATAGGCCTTTAGGCTTCATAGAACTGGAAATATATACGCCAATAGTTTGTATAGGTTTATACTACTTCATAGATTACACAAAGGCCCATAGCGTGTGCGGGTCTAGTGACTATGTACATGACCTCAATGACCTGTAGGCCTTCACTGTTTTACCTTCAGTCTTGTAGGCTCTGAAGCGTATCAATCATAAGCCTAATAAGTGAACCGAGATCACTACAAGTTATGATTCAGTGAGAATTCGTTGTCTTCGACTTACAAAATCCTAACGCAGTTTTTTAATGTACTAACATCAGTGTCATAAAAACCTCATTTGGCCCATGCACAGTTCAATGGTGGCTGTGTTAAATTTTCGTGGACCTAGCCTAAATATTTAGTCGTCTATAATCCCGTGGTGGAAAACATCCACAACGTGTGCAGCAACATGGATACATGGGATTTGGATGAGAGTGGGGGGTGGTTGGGGTGGAGGAAAAAGAAAAATAAGCCAAAGGTGTCGATGCTTGACGGAGATTTTATAAAGCCGCCAACAGATCAGATTTATTGTTTATATAAATTCGATATCGACAAAACAAAAACTTTAAAGCTGGAGTCACTGAACAAAATCCTCCGCTATAGATTTTTTCTGGCAGATCGTATGCTGTCAGTAACCGATAAGCTCCGAGTGCAGAAATGTTACGAAAGTTTAGAAATAGATTCGATTTAGGCTCTCCGAGTTTCTGCCTACAGGCGACAGATAGTAATGAGTGGGCATTCAGTAGGCGTTCAGTAGGCATTCAGTAGGCATTTAGTAGGCATTCAGTATGTTTTCAGTAAGTATTCAATAGGCGTTAAGTAGGCATTCAGTAAGAATTCAGTAGGCATTCGTTAGGCATTCAATATGCATTCAATATGCATTCAATAGGTATTCTGTAGGTATTTTGTAAGCATTCAGTAAGCATTCGTTAGGCTTTCAGTAGGCTTTCAGTAAGTATTCGTAAGATATTCAGTAGGCATTCTATACATGTAGACATTTAAAATAACTTGAAAATATATAGAAATTAAATATAGAAATTAAATTTAAATGTTTTGAATTTTTCAAATAAGTAGGCTATCTGGTGTAATACCTCTATAGACAAAATGTAAGATTTAAGAAACCTAATTAATATTTAATATGACAGATTCTCTATATATCTTCAAAACGCTTACTGACAAGTTTCCTGATAAGAAATTATCAATTCAAAGCTCTGAAAATCCGAATTTACTTTCTCGCTGTAAGAACACATACAGAGTCCAGATAACGGGGATTCCGATATGATTTAACAATTTTAATGGAAGCCTTACCCAATAGGCAGCAATAGGCAGCAGTAAGCAGCAGTAGGAAGCAGAAGGTATAAGAAGGCAGCAGTAGGCAACAGTAGGCAGCAGTAGGAAGTAGTAGGCAGCAGTAGGCAGCAGTAGGCGGCAGTAGGCCGCAGTAGGCAGCAGTAGGCAGCAGTAGGCAGTAGTAGGCGGCAGTAGGCCGCAGTAGGCAGCAGTAGGCAGTAGTAGGCAGCAGTAGGCAGAAGCTGCCTCGAGGAAATCGATGCTATTTTGATTATTAACTTGCCATCGTCTAATCGTTCTTTTTTAGTTTAATTCGAATAGGCCTAACTAGCATTGGCTTCTGGTGAGCTGATATCGATATAAGCATATCTAAATCTTTTATTACTATATACATTTTATTATCTAAATCATATCTAAATCATTTTAAAAATCATAATTATTGCTTCGTTGACTGTTATGCGGGGTGGTGGCTCGTTCGTAACCTCCTTCAATCTTCAATAAGTACCAGTGACTAATGACCTTCCTGCTGAAAAAATAGAGATAAAGAGAGAGGAGGGAGAGACGAACACAGGGAGCGGGATAGAGAGAGTGAAAGAGAGAGAGAGAGAGTGAGAGAGAGAGATAGAGAGAGACATAGACAGAGACAGAACCAGAGACAGAGAGTAAAAGATAAAGACAAAAAATATATATCAAAATAAGAAACATTATTCTTGCCTGAAATTACAACTTAAACTTTTAAAAATACTATAGAAAGAGAAAAATGAATGAATAAAGCCTCAGTGTGTTGGAAGGTTATTCTTAATTCCGCGTCGGCAAACAAAAGACAACGATTACTAATAACCTCGGAGTGAACCAAGGAATAAGGAAAACTATAAATAATGTAACAACAAGCAACTCACTCCACAGTAACATGTTTTGCGGTAGGTCATGTATGTGGCCAAAACAACAACAATAGGAACAGATGACAGAGTGGAAGGTACAATTTACTGACTAACCATAGAGCGAGAGAGAGCGAGAGAGAGAGAGAAAGAGAGATAGAGAGACAAAGAGAAGGAGATATATATAGAGATAGAGAGAAACAAAGAGAGAGAGAGAGAAAACGAGAGAGAGAAGGAAGAGAGAGGGAGATAGAGAAAAAAATTGGGAGAGAGAAATAGAGAGATAGAGAGAGAGAGAGAAAGAGAGAAAGAAAGAGAGAGAGAGAGTGGGAAGGGCAAGAACATATCGTTCAATGAGAGAGACAGCTATGGAAAGAAGCCGAACAGTAAAACTGCTACAAAAAGATAAATAATGTGTAAACTGCAGATAGAATTTTTGACGGCTGCTAATGATAAATGTGAACAGGCACAATGTACACGCTTATGTTCAGTTATCAGCTGTCAATGTATCATCATCATCATCATCTTTTTCTTCTTCTTCTTCATCATCATCATCAACAGCGTCATCATTATCGTCATCATCATCATCATCAAAATCATCATCATCATCAATATCATCATCATCTTCACCATTATCATCATCATCATCATCATCATAATCATCATCAAATTTACTAATCAATCAATGCTATGCACGTATCCATCAATCACCTAATCAATTAACACCATGGACATGTCAAGCATAGATATAAGCTATCGATCGTAATCATTAACGATATTAGCAATCAATGTGATCTTACTAAAGCGATTGATTAATCGTAACTTACGAATCCATATCCCCTGCTCTTTCCAGTCTGCCTATCAGTGATGACGACAGCCTCTTCGATGTCCCCATACTGCTGGAAATACTCTCTCAGACTGAGGTCAGTTGTGTGGTAGGGGAGACCTCCCACGAACAGCTTCGTGAAAGTTGTGTCCTTGTGAATGGACATGTTAGATGATGAAGATGATGATGTTAACAGATAGATGCGGTGATGTTAAGCGTAGGATTCTTCTTTGATGTGATGATGTTAAGCTTAGGGTACTGCTTTGATGTGATGATGTTAAGCTTAGGGTACTTCTTTAATGTGATGATGTTAAGCTTAGGGTACTTCTTTGATGTGATGATGTTATATATATAGAGTTCTTATTTAATGTGATGATGTTATATATAGAGTTCTTATTTAATATGATGATGTTAAATATAGAGTTCCCCTATTAGAGGTTATAAGACGCCCACGAGGCTGTAAGACAGCGTTGGCCTGACCTCTAACCTCTAGCTCCACTCAGTTCAACAGAGCTGTTACTTTTTAAAGCATTAATTCATGCCGCATGATAGTCTAAAAATAGAATTTCTGCGAATACCAATCAGTCAATCAATCAATCACAAAATCTATAAATAACTAGATTATATGGCAATCAATCTATCAATAAAACAATTTTGATAAACACGTGTAAGGCCTAATAATGAGTCTCGATTTGAAGCCTAACATTATCATGGCTCTCAGATCTTTACAGAGAATTTCTGGACGATGACTAGTCATAATTTGATAGGGAATCTTGATTCCAGTGTTTAACTACGATACACCTACGCCATTGCCACTCGACACCTCGGTAGCACCAGTATATGATCTCCTGCTATAAACTGACAGAATGGAAAACAAATCTGCACTTAAGCAGTTTATAGTGTAGAAACACGACACCGGATAGCACAGGTAGTAGATGCAGAATGATTTGCGCGATGCATTCGATACGTGAAGCTATCGACACATGTCGTAATCTGCCGTAAGATATCTTCTCAGACCTGACTAATGGCTTGCTAAACGATGAAATCTGAATAGCCTGCTAATTAAATTGCTACAGCTCGAACAGAGTTATCATTAGCTAGCAGAAATCGTTTTAAAACGCTAAAGGGCGAGTTTAAAGTCAGCTACCTGCTCGATAGCATGTCAGTGACGGGTGAGCTTTTGAATTTGAAACCTGAACCTACTGGTCCGCTGTCGAACAACTTGCCACCAAGACAAATACGGGTCACTCTAGAGGGGGAGAGCCGGCTATTGCTGCCCTCACAGACCCCTAGTTAACAATGGCGCCTATCCCCCCTAAACCCATTATGCAAATTTCACCCACCCTTCTATTTCTAAAAGTTAACATATAAACTCACTAATTAAGTGAGATAATGCAAGGCATACCGAAATTAAATTTACGAACAATATACACCGGTTTTGTAAGCCTGCATCTTCAATCTGTGCTATTCTTAACTGTTAATGCAAATAGTACCAAATAGTCTACTGTGATCATACAAATACTGTACTGCCTACTTAAAAGTCTATTTAATAGCCTTGCTCTTTTAGTATTTTATATACATGTATATCTCTAATGAATTATGCTTATAGAATTCTTTATGTAAGCCACTCCTCACTTCTCTAAGCTTATTGAATAGAGCGTTCTTAATATGTAAATCTCCTTTTGCAAAATTTTTTATTTTTTCCTAGTAATAACCTACAGAAATTTTCCTACAACGAGAACATAATAATATCAACAATTAGGGTGCTATAGGCCTACTGTCGTCCATGATAGCATAGAGCACTAATTAATAACAATAAGCTATACAATGCAAGTTAGGCTTACATTTAAATTATTGTACATTTCCTTTCAGCCTGAACTATGCCAATTGTCTTTTTACTCGTAGGTTTAAACACTGCATAGTGCATACCTAATAACTATCTCGTGCTCTCTCTCTCTCTCTCTCTCTCTATCTATCTATCTTTCTTTCTCTCTCTCTCTCTTTCTCTTCATGTGTGTGTGTTCTGCCAAGTGGCAGGTCCAAGATGCATATTCATATTCAGATAATGCATATTCATAATCAGTCTGCTTTCAGGCTTCATAAAGGGCAGACCAGAAATTAAATAATTAATCCATTCGTAAATGGCTATGACTTGTCTATACATCGTATAGCATATAGTTTGGGAAACATGGCTTCTGAGGTTATTCCCGTTACCTTCCTCAATTCTGGCTTATAGGCGCCTCTATGAGCGGTGCAGTTAATGATTGGTCTATTCTTCAGCGTCCCGTACACAATACGGGAATATGAAAAATTGAAAACTTTACCTATGATATAACTAAATTATTTCTAACAGAATAACATTCACTATATAGTACACATTTTATAAAATCATTGCTAGATTACTTATAAATCGAATTTAACGAATTTTCCTTTAACTATCTCTCACTACATTAAAAATCTTCAGCTATGTACTATAATGATCTCTTATTAAAATATTTATAGAAAACTACTGTCTCTTTCTCTCTATCTCTCTCTCTCTCTCTCTCTCTCTCTCTTAGTGGACTGCCTACTGGCAGGTCCATGTTATATAACGCTTCCACTCATCTTTATCTTACGTTTTCCTCTTCATATCCACATACGAGTGGACCTCTAAATCATCTAACATGATATACCGTTATTCAGGGGGGATTCAGACAACTACATGTACAGTAGTGTATATATTGCCTATATATATATATATATATATATATATATATATATATATATATATATATATATATATATATATATATAATATATATATATATATGTATATGTATATAAATATATATACATACATCATGAAAATCTTCTATCGTATCATTCTCTAAACTTTTTAAATTAACTTCAAACATTTCGCCTCATTCAACTCTGCCTAGTTGAGTAGTTTTAGATTAGCTATGAGGTTTCTCCAGCACGCCACCTATCTCTCACACTGCACGTACTAGCTGACGATGTAAATATGATTTGCACGGATAGACGAGTAGATTTACCGGCGCTTTGTTCTTCCATGTTGCTTTCACGGACTCGGCTTCCATGCGTTAACAATCCTGCAGTCCTTGCCTCAGATGTGTAGGATGAGGTTATCGATCCCCCAGTGGGTTTCTAAAAAGTATCGATATTGACGATATCGATATTAGCAACATATGTTATGAAGAAGCGACCAATTCAGACACTGTAGTGAATATATTGGTCTTTGATCTCTCTCTCTCTCTCTCTCTCTCTCTCTCTCTCTCTCTCTCTATCAAGTGGCAGGTCCATGGTATATACTCAGAATCTCACAATTCATAGCGAGCACTCTATAGATCAGCAAGTTAATCCAGTCCCACACAGAAGGACACGATATTATTCCTCATACAAACCATACGCAACATGGTAAAAATTTGTCTTTTGAGGTGGTTTCCAGTTTCCTCAATTGTTGCTTAGCCGTGTACTAGAACACGTGCTGTAAATTCTTAATTTATTTAGTAAAATTCTTAATTTTGTAAAATTCTTAATTAATTTCTTAGCGTCCGTGAACTACATGTAGGCCTATATAAGTTTTATATTGCGACTTTAACGTCCAGTTTCTACAACCATGATAATATTGCTGATGACTTCTACTAGATCCTCATTTGGACTCTCCATCCCCCAGGACTATGAGGCTTTGCAGCCAGCAGCATCTGTTGATAGAAAATAGTTAGTTAAGATAGCGTGCTATTGATTTAATGCTCTTCTCACTTCCATTAGCTAACCAACTGCGTGAACCGGTAACCTCGCGTGTCAATGAATCTTCAATTGTAATAGACTGCCATTGTGAAGCACGTAATATTAGCTTATTAGAACGAAAATAGAAAATATAAGAAAAATCACAGCATACTTACATATCATGCAAATATCATATCAATGAACATAAATGCATCAGACACTTGAATTTCCTCAATCATTCAATCAAAACCAAGCATCTTATTCATTGAATCCTGTGGCCATCAGAGAGGGTGTAAGGTATTCTATCTAGCTGACCACCACAGGAAATGAGTACGAGTAATTAAGCAGAGCTCATTCTGACATTAGAAGTGGCAGTTTTATATGTAGCGTAGTCGTAGCGCTAGTTTACATCTCTTTCACGTCCTAGTGCGAAGAGAGTTCTAGAAATACTTCCGTATAGTAAATTATTGAGTAAATAAATAATAATAAAGTACTCAAATATAAATTAGAATTAGTACGTAATTATTTTACAAAATTGTTTTAGTTGAACCATTCAAACTAGAAATGTTAAATATATCGACAGAAGTTTGTTGGCTCACAAAATAAGAGCTTTTTAAATTATTTTAACTGATCGTAGTGTGGTAGAGATAGAAACAGAAAGAAGAAATGACGGGAAGGGAGTTAGGATAAGACCTAGAGGTTTGTAAAGTTAGATGATTCAGTAGATAAATTTGGTATGAATAGAAATTAAGTCTAATGGTAAAATATGAGAATTATACGACATTATCCTGCCATTAGGTAGCATTCTAAGAGAGTAGAGAGATATGTAGAGATACTTAGAGAGAAAAAGAGAGAGAGAGAGAGAGAGCGAGAGACGAAGACAGACACAGAGATATACGTATTTGGAGAGGGATACAAAGAAAGGGAGACAGACATACAGACAGTCAGACATAATGTAGTAAAATTATCAAACCAAATATATTTAAAAAATATTAACTCTCATCTATTGTGTAAGCCTAAAAATAAAATTACCAAAGTCATACATAAATAAATAAACAGTGAAATATCAGGTTACCCGCGCCACAGGAGCGCATCCAATATCGCCTCTGACCCCCAAACCACTGGTAACCCCTCCCCACACTATACTACCCACATCCCACCTGGCAGCGTGTCGAGAACTGATGATATATGATAACATGCTGCACCACCCCCTCTCCCCTGCCATCGCTAAAGTTACACATTTTCTTACTTTAAATTTTATCAATCCAGTTTTTGCCTTCGGTATATCTACATGTATGTGACTCTACATACTGTACATAGAAACGTCCCTGACATCATCCTTGACTGAGGAAACGGACGTTAAACCTTTGTTACTATTATTATATATGCATAGAGTTATTATTATTATATATGCATATGTATATAGAACGTCCCTGATATCATCCTCGTATGAGGAAACGGACGTTAAACCATTATTATTATTATTATTATTATTATTATTATTATTATTATTGTTATTACTATTATTATTACCAATATTACTATTATTATTTTTTTAGTAATTTATTTTATAATTATTATTATTATTATTTTTATTTTTTATTTTTTAATGCCCTGGGCTGTAAAGGGCCCTGGGCTAAAAAATAAGATAAAAGAGACTTTATTTAATTAAAAGTTTAAAAAAAACGATTAAAATAATTCCTCTGCACTCTGGGAAGCCGCTTTAGCCAAAGTGCCACTGAAGCAGACTGCATTGAATCGCTGGAGAGCAATAGACAGTCTCTGCCACAGAAAAGATTTTTCGCGCTTATCACCAGTAATGGCGCTGGTCCTCCTGCCTATTTCGTGAATAAAGTCTGATGCGAGAGAGTTGATGGGCCCCAGGGTCTCAAAGGCAATAGGCATGAAGATATAGTTGCCAGAGATTTCGGCATACTTCAGAGTTTTCCTATTAGCCGCGGCTTCTGCTGCAGCACCAGCAGCAGCGCAAGAAAGGCCGAGATTGCTTACTGAGAAAGTGCCCGTAACAGTGACGTCCCAGCTAACACACTTCCCCTCTGTCCATGGAATTTGAGAGACACCGTCTGGACGTTTACCATCAGTACGGATCAATCCCAGGGGCTCTTTAATGGATATTATTATGGTTATTATTATTATTATTATTATTATTATTATTATTATTATTATTACTATTATTATTATCAATAATATCAATATTATTATTATTTTTATTATGTATGCATGCATATACACACGTACATGTACACGGACGTTCACAGGACAGTTTAATCGAAAAGTGGATTAAATTGCCTAACGGTTTTATCACGTAGTAAAGTGCTAGATATCAACATGGTTGATAATTTCATTATTGGCACAATGCGTGCTATATTATGAACGTCTAATAGTTATTACTGATGTTGGTGGACTTCTCTTTTCAATAAATATTGCCTCCAAAAATTAAGTTATAACTTCTATAACTTCATCTTTCACCAAATTTTCCGTCGATTTAGAAAATATGGTACCGTCTGTATGTCTCTCTGTATGTCTGGCTGTATGTCTATCTGTATGTCTGTCTGCCAATCAGTTATTATTTGAAGGTAGTTCTATGTCAAACAACTTGTACATTTATCATCTTCATTCATCCATCTTCTATAAGTTTAAAGCTGGTGAAGCTAATGTTAACGTCAGTTTTCTCACTCGAAAGTTATGCCAGTGACGGGCGAGCCCAGGATATGAACCTCAAACGTATTGATCTACGGTCGAATATCTTATCGACATCGCCATTGGCTCCAGCCAATGGAGCCATTGGCAGTGTCGATTTATCTTTATTTCAATAAACGATTACTACAAATGCGTCATAAATTGTCTAACATGCCGTTGTTTTGACTCTTTGTTTCATATCATTGTGTTTACTCTGATTGATACTTCGAGTATTGTATTCCGAAGCATACGATAGTTACTTGTATCTTGGTAGATGAACTGCTAGGATTACAGAATGTGTGAATGCTTGACTGATATACAGCAACCATAGGTTCGAATTTCAGACGAACCGTCTTTGACAGTATTCCTTGTGATGCAAAACGGACATTAAAATTGGCTTTCTGTAGCTCTATATCTTTATATATAACGCGGAAGATAGAAAAGGAAATAGAGAGAGAGAGAGAGAGAGAGAGAAAGAAAGAAACAGACAGACAGAGATGTAGGACAGAGATATAGAGATATAGGAGAGGAACTGGAGAAGAAGGCGGAGGACTCGGAAAAGAGGAAGTGGAAAAGATGTAGAAAGACTTGAGAGAAAGATGAAAGCAGAAGCGGAGTGAAGATTGTAAATAAGGTTGTCAAAAGTTGGCAGCGAAGTCTAAACGTGTCTGCTGAGCAGTTGGATAGAAAAGTTTAAGTATTAGATTTAGATAAGTATTAGATTTAAATAAAGTCTTCCTAGAGATGAATGACCTATTAAAACGAAGAGAATTTTAAAATTTAACTTTTTACAAATTAATTGTCCGTGATCTTATTGTCTTCTCTTGTTGCTTTCCAGCTCAGCTGTAGAGAAAAATATATCCAAATCCCTATTTATAGAAATTGCTACAGTCCAGATTATGTTTATCATAAATGTTTCTAACGTTATGTTCGTTTGTCATGGTGTGTATGCATGCATAAGTGAGATGAGTATGTGTGAGTGCGTGCTTAAGAGAAATAACTTGCTATGATATAGGTCTCTGTACAAAACAGGCACTTTAATTTAATAACACAAATCATAGACTAGGCACTTTGAAACACAAATCATAATGTCTATATAATACACTAGTCGAATGCACAAAACGGGCAGTTTAATTTAATAACACAAATAGTAAAACAGGCACTTTAAAACACAAATCGTAACGCATACTATGCAATATATACATGGTAGGTAGTTTAAATACTGAAATCACAATGGATTACTCTACAAATATAAAAAAGGTAATTTAAACTATAAATGAGAGTCATAATGAGCTTAAAAGTCGAGTGTTGCGATATTTCTTGAGAAACGCTTTGAGATCTTCAGTGCAACAACACTCTGTGATCTACTCAACGAATTACGAGAAGACTTCGATAGAAACATTCCGTTGCTGCATGATTAAAATGCCCAAATAACTCGTACGTCGTGTATAGATAAAATTCACGAAAATTTCTTCAAAATGGCGGCTGCGGGAGGAATGGGAAAGTGCTCTGTAGACTGCTTCTGTAACTTTGTTGATCTTGTTGAATTGGTAACGTAGGGAAGCCTGGAATAGGCAGAGCAGGGTTCCACACTGGTACTGAAAAGTTTCTCATTGGCTGATTCACACCAATGCTAGCCGCTATTGGACCATTTGAATAAGCGTTACCGGCTGATCCAAACACATGATTTGATACATCAGTAACAACGTTTCTGATTGGCCCTTGCGCGGTTCCCATAGCAACAGCGTCTCTCTCTAATTTCATCAGTCTCTTTGGATGAACGTTGTTATTGTAAGACAGGGTGTTGTGGGATCGAACCCTTCTGTTGGCGAACCACTTTCTCACTTGTTTCACCGTCAGTTTTGTCTCCTGAGTCAGCTGAGACAGAGCTTGATCGCTGGGGTAGGGTTTCTGGAAGTTGTCAGAGTACCATTGCTCCAGTATGTCGATGACTTCCTTGCTGAAGTTTGGCTTCAGAGTTCTCGCGCATATCTGATATAAACAACGACACAAATGTAATCAAGTTAATTAAAGAAATCATCGGAGGTATAAAAAATTTAATAACAAATTTGCACCTGCTTCTGCATTTATTGTTGTAATTTTTCGCAGTATTTTTTAAATGTTAGGCTAGGTTTCGATTAGGACTATAACTTAGCTTTTGAACTGATTCCTGGTCAGACCTAAAAGTAAACACGCATTATAGTGAAATGATCAACTATGTCGATATCTATCACTTTTTATACCACATGTTTAAACCGTTTGGCAATTTAGACCATTTTCCGTATAATCAGTCCAGTGAATGTCCGAGATTTTACTCTCAGACCAGCGCGGCTGGGATTCGAACCCAAGAGGGTTCAATTCACCTCAGGATCTGTCATTTAAAATTTCATGACGTTACCCCTACGCTATTGAGACATTCTAACTACATAGCATTATCGTCAGTAAATTAATTCTGATAGCAGTTATTCTCGAAAATTACTATTTTAGTCAAACATTTAAAAGTAAGAAGAGTAAAAACTATAAATAGGCAATACTAAAGAATTATTTAATAGCCAAAACGGGCAGGCGAGTTAAATTTGTTAAATTGTTTTGATTTTATGTGCACGTCAAGTTACCGTTAATTCACAAATATAGTAAACAATTTGAATACTCACTAGACAAATTGGCTAAATGTGAATTCATTATAATTAAGTAATTAAATTTTGATTGAAATTTAGTAACTATACTGTAGGCTACCTTGTTATCTTGCTTGATGTCCTGACTCTTAGAATCCTGTTCGGATTCTGTCTGAAGCTGTGAAACTGCTGATCCTGAAGAAAGAATTCCTGGATTACAGAACTTTGAGGAAGACGCTCCGTGTACATCTTGAATTCGGCTAGCTCTTGCAGAATCCTTATCACTACTGGAAGTGCCCTTACATCTTCCACTGAAGTTATCCGAACCACGAATAATGTGGCATTTTGAGTCGGTTTTGTAGTCTAGTGGAGACAGGAAGTTCTTATCTAATCTGTTAGAACTGGGATTGCTTGCTGAGTCACTGCCCAGTCCACTGTCGTACGTTGAGCCTCTTCCACTTCCGGACTTAATTCCACTTCCGGCTGAGCTAGAACTGGTTAGGCTGGAGATCTGAGTCCAATCGAATTGACGCCTTTCTGGCGTTTTAAACGCTGAATTAAATCCCAGAAGTCTTCTGCTGGAAAGGTTACCAAATCTCGGAGTGCTGGCTTGAAAACCGGAAATACACGGAGAAGATAGCAGCTTCTCCGCTGACATCTGGCGAGAAATTGGCGAAAAATCTGGCGCCATCTGTGAAATGCTTCCTATCATATATTTATTTTCCTCGCAAGATGTCGACTCTGATTTTATTCTACTTGATTCGTAAGATGTCGACTGCTTTCCTGTTTCCCACGGGCGAATTAACACGGGGGGTTTGTTATACAGCATAGAAGAGGTACGATTATTCTGTTTATTGCCTGAATCTAAGTCCATCTGGTGTTTACTTATTAGGCTGTCGATTGAGAAGATCGAGGATGTAGTATTTCTAGAGGTAGTCGAACCGGTATCGCGACTAGACAGCAGCGAACAGGTCGAGTGTCGAATACCAGCAGGGACACTGCAGATTGGCACGGCCGTGTCTTGCACTGAGGTGGTAACACTACAACCGGTTTGTCGGCTCTTAAAACTGGTTTGAAACGGTCGAGTCCAGTCCTGATCCAGTTTAGAAGTCGATGATCTTGTAGAGTCATCAACTCTACTCCAGGTACGGTATGGTGCAATCTGAAAATGATCAAATAATATCAATAATTTAAATGCTGCATGGATTAAATGATTGTTTAATGAATTATTTAAGAATTTTTATCCAAATTGATAATTATATCATTTTATTTTATTTTATGAATTTGAAAAATTATGTATTAATAAATGGATTTCTTAATGCGTGAATTCTATTACTGCCTGAATTTATGGACTACTATATAATGTTGTAATGTAATGCGTAAAGCTAAATTAGCTGGAGTCTGTGGCGATGTCGGTAAGATATTCGACCGCGGATCAATATGTGCGAGGTTCAAATACTGGGCTTTTCCCGTCACTGACGTCGCTTTCAAGTGAGGAAACTGACGTTAACATTAGCTTTTTTAAATGTCATATTAGCATGATAAAGTGATGATTTAACTGAAATCTAAACCTCGGACCTCAAAGCGCTGAGCGAGTGGTCTAGCTATCGATCAACCAGTGTGTCCAATAAAATACAGCGTAATGTAGTATTTTTTGCAGTGTAAGATGTTGCTATTGTATTATAATATGAAAAATTATTATAAGCTTTATAGGTTTTACTTTTATTAGATGGCAGTTTACTTTTATACAGTATATATTTTGTTAACTTTTTATATTTGTATAGATTTTTTATTTTAAAAGTTTTATTTTGTTATTATTGTTTATTTGTTTAGGTTAAATTCAGTTCTCCACTAAGAATAGCAAATATGTAAATATTTCTTTTATAGTACAATTCACTAAGTACAGTTTACTGCTTGTAACCGTGATTACTACAACAATACTGATCTCAATTGCACTGTATCTTATCATGTTTATCAAACCTGTAGTTTAACATATTGAATAAATATCTTACATTATGATTTCTCTGATATTTCTTGTTCTTCGCTTTTCCAGTTGAATCCTTTTTCCAGGTACCCTTCAATCCTGAATCCTGTACTTCGCTCTCCACATCATGTGACTCTATCTCCACCTTGACTCTGGATAAATCCACCCTAACGTCATCCACGTGTGATCTAGATGGAACTGTAGTGGGATGACCTCTTCCAGATCTTTCCAGTTTGGAGGTTATCAGTCCAGGTTCTCCTTCCTTATCCAGATCCTTCTCCACTGACTGCGCTGATGATCCCACCGGAACTAGTTCAGGACTGGTACCTCTGAGAGTCCTCGGATACATCTCTTCCTCTGTTGAAGTCCTCCTTGCTCCGGTACCATCCTCTGGATCCATCAGACTCTTCCTCTCACTGAGCTGTTCCGACTGGAAGCGATGTTGTGTAGTCTCTGACCCCTTCATCTTCTCTCCGTCATCTACACAACCATCAAACACAAAACCCTTCGCGCACGGCGTGGGTGAAACTAAATCCAACTCTCTCGTTTGAGGGCACACCTCTGTTGAGCTCACCTTAGTCTCAGATCCTGATGGCACTAAGTCCTGAAGGAAGGACGCACCTGTTAGGAGTCCCTTACCGGGCGTCCCTATCTCCTCCACAGCCTCACTGGACTGTAGTGGAGAAGGGGAGGCCCATGGGGTCCACAGCCTACCTGCACGAGTTCCTGGTGTCATCATGAATGACGGAGTCACCATGGTTGAACCAGGATTGGCATCACCACAAGCAGCTGTGGGCTCCGTGTCAAAACTTGGGCTGGTTTTTGATGGCGAGCAAGAAACGTCACTTTTGGAAGAATCTTGCTCGTCATTTGTGGGATCAATTTCAAGGGATTCCTTTCCGGCACGTCCTTCATTCATATTGAAATCTAACTCCGTATTGATGTCCATCCTATTATCTGCGTTGCCTCTCTCCATGCTTCCGTGAATGTCCCTCTCTATGTCTCCGTGAATGTCTGTGTCCTTTTTACTCTATTGATTATCTGATTGCACAGTTTCTCAGTATTTTCCTTTTGATGATGGTGCTGCTGAGAAAAAATAACAAGAATTTAAGTAATTTTAACTGTTTATTTTAATTTATCTCCTTTTATTTAAGCATTAATTTAAATATTACTTGTCATCAATTACTGCTTTATTAATTTAATTAATAGTGGAATGTTAAATTTTTAAATATTACCAAATAATTTATTGATGTGAAGGAAGAATATTAAAATTAGAGGAAAATTTGCCAGATTTTGTCACTCATTAGGCAGAGCAGTAGCAACTACACGTGTACGTCTAAAATTATTTAGAAAGGAATGGTAATTTCTTACAAATTATATTAGCGTGCTATTCAAAATGATTTTATTATGAAGTGATTGATAATAGATTTATCAGCTCAGAGGCTTTGAATTTTTTAAAGTATGCAGTCAAATGAAAATATAAAACGATGAAAGTACCTACAGTAATCTAGCAGAGTCCTCTTCTCGGAATAACTGATATCCTTATAGTACTTTGACTCCTTGAATTCTGATATTCCTGATAATCCTCGAGTCCAGAAAATCCTAGATTCCTGATAATCCTGAGTCCTGATAATTCTAGATTCCTGATAATCCTTGATTCCTGATAATCCTTGATCCCTGGTAATCCTTGATTCCTGATAATCCTTGAGTCCTGAGTCAATCCTTGATTTCTGATGATCTGTGAATTCAGAAATCCTTGTATCAAGCGAATCCTTTGACTAATCAATTGAATAATCTCACTGATCGCCTCCAGTCAATTACCCTTATCACTGATCAAAAGCTATCGGAGTAGTCCAATCAATTATCTTCTAATTATAATTAATTAGCTAATTAGGACGTGGCTAGATTTATTCTTTCTCAGTAAATCTATAATTAAAAATAATTTATTTTATTCATCAAACTCGACTAATTCAGAAACTAAATGAAATTCGCATAATATAGCTAATAATATGCCAATATTAATGGTGAAGACATTACGATACTCGACCGCGGATTAGTATGTGTGGGGTTCAAATCCAGGGCTCGCCCGTCACTGACATCGCTTTCGAGTGAGGAAACTGACGTTATCCTTAGCTTTACCAGCTATATATAGGCCTACTGTAAAATAAACAAGATTTAATAAATTAAATAAATAATCGAATGATTATTTACTTAAAGCTAAAGTGCATTTAACGTCCGTTCACTGCCTCGAAAATATACCAGTGACGAAGTGAGAACAGGATTTGAACCCTGCACCTACTGAGCACTATTGCTTCCAATCTGATTCAATTTAATCATGTTTTATCTAAATCAATTTAGTTTTATCTAGCTTATTTAACCTAGTTTAATCTAATTTAATTAAATCAAGTTTAGACTAATTTAAACTAATCTAGTTTAATTTAATCTAGCTTAATTAATTTAGTTTAACCTTCACACAATGAATACTTGCCCGTATAAAGTC
Organism: Enchytraeus crypticus; assembly: GCA_905160935.1. Taxonomy (NCBI): domain Eukaryota; kingdom Metazoa; phylum Annelida; class Clitellata; order Enchytraeida; family Enchytraeidae; genus Enchytraeus; species Enchytraeus crypticus. The sequence continues at coordinate 689,943 of CAJHZI010000211.1, read as the reverse complement.
ATAGTAACAGCAAACTCTAAATACATAGGCCTAGTCGTGCTCCACTAGTGCCAAAAAAGCGATGTGCAAGCAGAAGGCAGTGGGAAACCACCTCAGAATGAATATTTTGTTTGAAACTTTAAAATGTGGTCAAAGTTATCTTTGTGAAAATCTGTTATTTTATGAATTTTTAATTAGTTAGGTGATTCCATATATTTTATTTTATTCAGTCCACCTATCGCAACCGAAAAAATTAATATAAACTAAAAATCTTAATCTTAACAAAATATTTTAGTAGGCCTATGCTCTCTTAATATAAATATTCCTCTGGACCATCTGTTCCTAAATATCGATGAAAAGTTTTTTTAAAAAAAAGTTCCAAATTAAATTTAAGAAAAGATTTTCGATAAAACAATTTTAGATATATATAATATTTGAGTTATATCATTATATATATATATATATATATATATATATATATATATATATATATATATATATATATATATATATATACATATCATGTTCTACACATACGATTTCGTCCACTAACGAGGAAATGAAAATAAGTTTACTTCATTATTACTACTTCATTATAACAAATGTTAATATTCTACATACCTATCGAATCTCTAGTTAAACCTGAAATTATCTCGAAAAATTTCTAAACGAAAATACGATGTTGTCCACTGGCGAGGAAATGAACGTAAAATAAGTTTATTTCATTATTACTACTTGATTATAACAAATGTTAACAAATGCTACATATCCGTCGAATCTCTAGTTATTAGTAAATCCTGAATTTATCTTGCAAAATTTCTAAAACGAAAACTTCTCTATATTGCTAATTTTTAAGTATTTGCCATAAATAAAAATAATCCAAGTACTGAGCTTTATCAAGTCTCTACCTCTCAATCTATCTGTGAACTGAACGTGTTAATCGCAAATCTCAACTGTGACTTATCACCTCTTCATGCGAGTATTTATACTATAACAGTGATGAGATATAGCGGATGGTAGCAACATTATTACTCTATGATTACTGGCATGTTTGAGCTGTAATGACAATTAGCGGCGAGTGGCTGACATAGCATTTGAGTAGAGATGAAGTCGGCTGAGCAATAGAGCAGGGATCAAACACCGCTCAGGATTAGCGATAGGCTTGAGTTAAGATGACACGCGTTGTCTCACCCCCCTCCCCCACTTTACCCCCCTCCCAATTGAGTTACTGCTTTGTGACAAGAGTCAACGGAAGTATCGTTCTCTGAAATCAGAGTTTGAGTAGATGTTTAAAGCCTTTGACTCAATAGAGTAAGTTTAAGTGAGAAATGTAATTTATTAATAACAATAATATTAATAAAGGTTTAACGTCCGTTTCTCTATGTAAAAAGGTAGCAGGGGCCTTCCTTAATCAAAGGAATGGATGATAAAGCTTGTAAATAATTCATATTTTCGAGTTTTTTCTAGTGTACTGCCTAATTGCAGGTCCATAGCATATGACGCTTCCCACCAAAATTACTCTATCCTCAGCCTTTCTTTTCATAGCTATATATGAATGTATTAAATCATTTAAAATCTCATTCTTCCTTCCATTCCACCCCTCGGCAAATCATCCCCCTTATATTATATCCCATACAGCGTTTGTTTCTTTTTCTTCTCAAATTTAAATTATAGCACTGTAATGTTAATTTTTCCTTTATTGTGACCGAGTTACTGAAGAATAGGTCAACCGTTAACTGCACGTGTAGTAGGAGTCGACAAAGCAAGAGCTGAGAAAGGCGACGGTATACTACATCAGAAACCATATTTTTCCCAAGCTATTAACTACATGAGATATGGATAAGGCACAGCCTTTGTGAAACGATTAACTTGTTGATCTATGGAGTGCACTTTATGACGTGTGAAAGCAGACTCTGAGTATGAATATGTACTTGGACCAGGCAGAGGACTTCGTAGCGCACTAAAGAGAGACACATAGAATATATACATGTATATGTATATAGAAAATTATATATATATATATATATATATATATATATATATATATATATATATATATGTATATAGAATAATATATATATATATATATATATATATATGTATGTATATATATATATATATATATATATATATATATATATATATAAAAGACATAAAATGAGAGATAAATACAATAAAAACAAAATAACCAAAAATAAACAACCAAAGATAACATAAGAGATAAAACTAACGCTAAATTTATTTAATAAAAAGCAATAATTAGGCCTATACAACTAAATTATCTTTGATCAGGGGCGAGGGATAATTTCTTGGTAGAGACCTAATCGTGCTGAGTTTAGATGACACACTTTGTCACCCCTCTAACTACTCCACCCCCCCCCCCCCACCCACCACCACGTACCCACCCTAGCGGCTTCAGCATTGGCACGAGTCTCTCGTTAAGTAACTAGTAGCTGTAAAGTACAAATGTTGTTGAGCAGGGTTCAGAGAAATAACTTTAAAATACGAAATAATAGAACGTTTTCTTATTGCTAGAGGTTAACAATATAGCCACAAACGAAGGCTTGAAAATCATCATAATATTTTGTAATTAAAGAATAGGATTTAATGTTTTGGATGATTCGATTTGTAGTGATATATGATGGGGGCATCACCCTTGATTAAGAAACGAAAGTTAAACCTTTATTGCTATTATCATAATATCATCTCTTGCAAATCTATGGGTCGACTCACTGAGTGGTTGTTTTCATTTCGACTGTTATCAAGATTTTACGTCCGGTTTTTCGTCCATCACTGATGTTTTTCGACTAAATTATAATTGATCAGGGGTTAGGGATATTTTCTTGGTAAAGTCCTAATCGTGCTGAGTTCAGATGACACGCTTTGTCACCCCTCTAACCATCCCCCACCACCCACCACCACTGCGCACCAACCCTAGCGGCTTCAGCGATTAATACTAAAACTGAGGAAGGCAACTGAAATTAACCTCAGATGCCATATTTTTCTCGGGCTATACGCAACATTGAGATGCTGGTGAGGCTTAGTGTTCTGAGAAGAGATATCTCACTATAATCGATGGAGTGCTCTTTATGAAGCATGATTGAAAAATTTGAGTAAAAATATGTACCTTGGACCTGTCGCTTTACAGAAGATTGAGATCATCATCATCATCTTCACTATCATAATCATTATCATCATCATAATTTTTCTGTTATCATCATTAATAATGGTGATAATCATTGACATTAATCAATTGTCTTTTTTTAAGAGACAACAATTTTTTGTTATAACTGAAGTTTTCGTAACGTATGTAATGCTAACTTGCTCAGCTATTTAACAAGAGACTCAGGCCAAATGGTTCGATCTCTATTCAATAATGACATGGCTACTCTTTTTCGTACTTATTTATCTATTGCATTTTTCACATCATACACAGTTAAATTTGATTAAACATTTGACAAGAATAAGAAAACAATATTCCGCAAGTGTGAGTGAAACGGTTAATAAAGACAAAGGATCTCTCTCTCTCTCTCAATCGCGCTCTCTCTCTCTCTCTCTCTCTCTCTTTCTCTCTCTCTCTCTCTCTCTCTCTCTCTCTTAGAGCACGGCCTATTTGCAGGCTCATGGTACATAACGCATAGTATTACACTCTTCTCTGTCTTCAACGTTCCTCTTCATGTCCACATACGAGTAGGACTTTAAATCATCTAACTTACCTGCATGTAATCTCGGCTAAAGATAGCACTAACATAATCCAGCGATTTTAAATATTTAAGCGATAAAAGTAACTAAAGTTGCGTGGAAAAGGTATATAGATAGGCCTATGTTAAATTACTATTAGAAGGTTTGTGTAATATGATTGTTCTCAAATACAAATCAATATATAGGCCCTACATATTACACATAACTGACATAACAAGCAGCTCAGGTTGATCGGATATTGGGGTTCTCCTGGCCTGTGATATCTTACTGAACGAAAATTATAATTGAACTGAATTTAATTTAATATGGTAATGAAAGTAGAAATTAATTGAACTAATATTATGAATTATTTTTCGAGCGAAAAATTGTTCTGAAATTTGTAATTTCTAAATTTGGAGAAGTAAAGTTAAAAATTGAACTAAAATTAACCAGTCTGCACTAAAATAGAAATTAAGATAAACTTAGTTCCCTGAACTGAAATGTGTTAATGAAAGTGATAGATAAAAAACGTAAACGCACATATTATTGTGAAATGGTCAACTATGTTGATATCTATCACTTTTTAGTACCACATATTTATACCGTTAGGCATTTAGTCTATTTTCCGTATAGCCAGTCCATTGAATGTCCAAGACTTTACTCTCAGATCAGCGCGGCTTGGTTTAGATCCCACGAGGGTTCAATTCACGTCAGAATCTGTCATTTAGAACTTCATGACGTTACCCCTACGCTATTGATATATCAGTATAATTGATCTGTAGGTCTACACCATGATGCGTGCTGTTATTATGTTTGATGTTTTGTTATTGATAGATTTTGATATTGTGCTACATGACATTATGTGAAATAATATCTTTTTACATACATAGTCTATGGCTTTATTTTATTATTACTCTAATATTATTAAAGAAGAGTCAGAAATGCACAACGAATTGTTTTGTTTACATTCTAAACAGCTGATCGTGCTTTTTGCATGTGAATCTTTTTGAAATGTAAAATATTAAGTTACTTTAGAATTAAATAGTTACTTGTGCCATTTGTATTGTTGCTGCATTTAGGTTGAAACGTAAATTTTATTATTCATACCTTATATGGGCCTGCTATTGCAAAAATGTGTGAGAGAGAAGATGTATCATTAAGTTTATATCTTAAATTTAAAATCTGTCATTTCTTACAAACTATAGATATATAAATTTATAAAGTAGAACTGGTTGTAAAGAAATTAAAAAGTATTCGACGTCTTGCTTAATATATCCTGGTGCATAGTTGCTCGGTATCAATTCAGTTGATTTGTTGTATGTGTTTTACAATTTCTGCAGATATATTACACCTAAGTTGCGTTGATTTATCTCAATCAGCTCATCAAAGATGGCTTCAACAATTGTAACAGGTTTGTGAATTAAAAATAAGCGTTAATGTGTATTCTAGTTTTAGAAGTCTATTTTCTGATTGAATAATATAACGGGCTAAATTGTATTTTCAAAAATAATCATGCTTTTTGACAACTGATGACTGTTGCAAATTTTACTGAAAGCATAAAATTTACACTTCTAAACAAAGTATAGATAAGTTTTAGTGTGTTATATCATTGAGACTTTTCTTATATCACTACTGTCTCCTTTTAAAGTTTCTCATTCAAGTAGTAAACTTCTATATGCTGTATTTTTCATTAGGGTATAATAGTGCTGAGAATATATTATGGCTCTTTAGAGCGTCTTATAGCTTCATTTTATAACATAATAACTCTTTAAATGGCTGTAATTGTGAGTTTGAGTCTCCGATCAACCTTATCAGAAAGTAAAATATGGTATTAGAAGTGATAGATATCATCACGGATAATAATTTTACCAAAATATTTGTTTAGTTAGAAATAATTTGATTAAAAATGATATAATTTAATTCATGATAAATGATGTAATGAAATAATAATATTTAAAATTATTGAAAAATTCTACCAAATTATTTGTTTAACTTTGGAGAGGTTAATCAATCATATAGAGTTAAAAAATTGATATCCTGACTATTAATTAATTCAAGCTACTTGTATTATCTTATTTGCAATATAAAGGCTTGTTTCTTTCACACAGATGTCATTTAGAATCAACAGAGAGATTTTGATAATTGAGAAAAATCTCTGTTTTTGTGTAAATTTAATATTTTATATATTTAACGTTGACATATTGCATTGAGATGTTTTTAATTTTGGAACAGGTTTGTGCTGGAAGAATTCTAGGATGTTGAGAACTGTATACTGCGACTCTATTCGATCAAAGTTTACGGTAACAACATTTCTAACATTAGTGAATTAGGCATTATTTCTTATAAAGTTAAAGATTATGAGACATTTATATTATATTGTATAATTATATATCAAATTAAATGAGATATTATATATTATATAAGATTTTAGATTATATCTCTCTTTTAGTGCATGGCAGGTACATGGTATATTACACCTCCACTCTTCTCTGTCTTCTGTTTTCCTTTTCATGTTCACAAACGAATCGATCTGTGAAGATGAGAGTAAATTATATAATATAGATAAGATTTTAGATTATATAAGTTATAAGATAAAGCTAAACTTTGCTTCTTTGCCCCTTCATCTTGCAAAATGAGGCCTCAGTACCATGTTGGTACTGAGTGGCTTTTAAGAAACAAAAGCAACAATCAGAAATGCAAAGTTTAAGTTAGAGCGAGAGAAAGTTGATTAGGCTTCTGACTAGGAGAGCTGAGAAGTGTCTTAATGAGGCATTCCGTTGTGGATCACTTTCATCGGACGATTAGCATAATCTCTGTCTGATTTATGCAATGCATGTTCTTATTAAAAGTCATTAAATAAAATTTTCTTGACTTAAAGATATTCCTAAATATTGCTTTGTATTATATTGATGTAATGTTGTGGACAATTAAATCTACATAGTATTTCAATTTATTTGCTTCTTCGATATTTCACATTTTAGCTGATCATAAAATAGTCAGTGCATTACGATTGACAAAATCAAATATTGTTATGACAAAATTGGATTCTGCCTATTTTAATGCACTGACAACTTAGACTACAAGTGGACAACATTTGAGGCATATGTCTCAAATGTAGTCTACTGCTAAATTCTAGTTACGATTCAATGTAATAAGTTAGTTGAGAACAAATGTAGAAGTATTTCATTCTCTATCTGTAACTGTTTTAAAAGCTCTGTAACTGTAGGTTTTGGTTTTCTTTTAATTGATTGAAGTGATGGATAATTATTTTGTTGTCATTCTGTGAAGCAGTTCACCGTGAATATGTTAAGCTAGATGATATCACATCTGGTCATTGATTTGATTATTTCTTGTTCCTGCATGCAACAGGTTGCTGTGGAAGGCAACATAGGCTGCGGTAAATCTTCTTTGCTCGCGTTCTTTCAACAGTTTCCTGTTGTTCAGGTTCTAATCTATTAATAATATTTCTATTTATTTTATTTATACTATTTAATGCTTATCTACTTCTATCTATATAGGCCTACTTATATACTACTTACTTTACTTATCTGCTTTACTTATAAATATACCCTACTTGTAGTACTTAAATATATATTTATTTACTCTACTAAATTTACTTATCTTGCAATTCTGTAGCTTAAAACTTTAGACTAAATTTTATTGACTCTATTAATTGCTAAACGTGGTAAATTAATAACAATAGTTAACAATAGTTTCGTGGTAATAGTAATAATAGTTGGAATAATGAGGTCATTGGTCGTAATTCTTAGATAACTCGATCAAATGTTTATGTTATTTGTTATCTCAGTAGAGACTACGTTAAATATTATTACATTAAATAGTAATTTCATCGGTTTATTGACATGGGATATCAACAGCATAGCAATTATTGGCAGTTAAGTTCCAGTGGGAAAATATTATGTTGCACATTAAAACTAAGTATCAGAAGCATATTTTCACATAAGGGTGATCTAGTGTAGAGGCTGATGTGGCAAGGTTTTCACAACTCTTACTTTTTTGAGATCTGTAGTTTAAGTTTATGTAAACTATTGTTCACTTTATCTGTTGCTGTAGTATATGCATTGGTCTACTCTTATGAACTTGTAGGCTGATCTATATTCTGAAGTATCTCAGATCTAACTATCAGAGATTTTCTTTTCATTCTTGCAGCTAAACATTATATTTAAATGCAAGCATAGCACAATGATAATAGTTTGAGAGCTTTGAAACTGTTTTAGATCGTATTTTGTGGAGTTGCATTATACCGTCTCATTTGAAGTGTTGTAGAGACTTTGAGCGTAGACATTGATTTGTTTCAGGCGAGCTCGGAGCAAGTGTCTAGGTGGACAAACATTGGAGGTCAACACAATGCTCTGGTATAAAACACCTTAGATTCTCATTCCATCTTATCTATTACTCGTAAGGCTTATCTGCATTGTGACGTCCCTGATATCATCCTTGTATGAGAAAACAGACGTTATACCTTTATTATTTATTATTATTGTGAATTCGAAGAACATTTTCTTGATTTCCTTATGTTTGCCTCTAGTTGTCATGCTATGCCTTTCAATGTTTCTAATGTTTAATTAATTAATTTTTAATTAAACTTGTATTTAAATTAATGTTTACTTGAATTAACTAACAGTTTAAACATGTGGTATTAAAATTGCTAGATCATAGATGCCAACATAGTTGATCATATCACTGTAGCATGTGTTTATTTTTATTGTTGCGCGACATTCACCGGACTGGTTATACGGAAAATGGTCTAAGTTTCCTAACGGATTAAAACATGTGGTATTAAAAGTGATAGATATCAACATAGTAGATCATTTCACTATAATGTGTGTTTACCTTAACTTTACTTTAAAGTGCAGTACTTCGCGGACTATGAGATATCGTTATCGTTGGCTTTACGGCTTTTCTTTTTACTCTTTTACGTTGTGAAAGAGTAAAGAGATGAGTGCTTTGGCGCCTGTTTGTGTAGTCTGCAGGAGACGTCCCTGACATCCCTTATCCTCTTTAATATATTAAACAAATACTATTAGACCTTTACGATTCACGTCCACTTCATCGTCCACTGATTAAGTTTCAGACATATTAATTGATTTTCTTAATGAATTTAGTTTGCGTCATTATTAGATTCCAGGCATAAATCTTTTAAATTAATTATTCATAATTTGTAATATTACGTTTATTATTGCGTGAGTGCAGAAGCTGCTGTACGATGATCCTAGACGCTGGAGTTTTCTCTTCAACCACTACGCCGTACTCACCAGAGTGCAGGACCAGCTCTCCAGCACCGTCTGTTGCTCATCAATCAATCAATCAATCCTTCTATCCTTCAATCCTTCAATCCTCTAATCCTTCAATCCACTAATCCTCCAATCCTCCAACTAATTAATCAATCAATCAATAAGAATTTAACGTCCGGTTCCTCGCCATAAGGCAATGTCAGGGACATCTCTTGCAGACTCTACACAAACAGGCGCAAAAGTACATTCTTCTCTTTACTCTTCCACAACATAAAAAATAATTAAAAAAGTCGTTAATCCAACGATAACGATATCTCATAGTCCACGCAGTACTGCACGTGTTCTAGATAACCAGACAAATCATGAAATGTCGCGGCATTATAGTATATAAAAAAGCTGGTAAAGCTAATGTTAACGTCAGTTTCCTCACTCGAAAGCGATGTCAGTGACGGGCGAGATCAGGATTTGAACCCTGCACAAACTGATCCGCGGTCAAGTATCTTACCGACATCGCCACTGGCTACAGCTAGTTTGCTTTGTGTTGCCTGAAATATAAATTTCCTGGTTGTTATATTGTGACACTGAGGTGCCTACATGTATGTATGTTGCCTTATCATCTTCATCATCATCATCTTCCATTGAATCTCAGTTTAATTAGGGTCGGGATACGAATTGACTGTCTCAAATCCTCTCTGTCTTACATCATATTATCCATCTGTCTTGTCATGTTGCCTTATCTGCTCATAAATTCAAAGCTTTGTAGGGGTTGTGTTCTAGCATGTGATAGCGTATTTATTAGTTACATGGCATCAAATTTTGTGAAATTTTTAGTTGTAAGTTTATGTAGGATATGTATGGGGATGGTTTGCTAAAGGATGCAATAGAAGGAAGAATGCAAGAAGAAGAGTTAGAGGAAGACCCAGACGTGATATGCTGGATGATCTGATTACAAATTCATATATAAAGATGAAAAGGTAGGCTGAGGATAGAATTGATAGAAAGAGTTATTTGATATGGACCAGCCATTAGGCAGTGCACTAGAAGAAGAAGTAGGATATATTAGCTAGTTGACATTGTAGAGTCTTTACAATTAAGCAAATACCTATAATTATTATTGATGTCAATATCGGAATTTTGTGCCCGTTTACTCTCATTTTCTGATGTGAAATTATTTGTTTTACACGGATTTGTTCTTCTTGCTGTTTGTGTCACAGATGGCTCCAGTTCATTTATTGGAGAGATCACTGTTCAGCACTAGACATGTGTTTGTAGAGAACAGCTATAGAGTGTACGTGTCTTACTATCTTTATGCTGCCTTTGTCTTCCTTGCACTGTACAATGATAATCAACTACAGGCCATCTTTATGCTGCCTTTGTCTTCCTCGTAGAGTATTGTACGATGATAATCACCTCTGAGTCTAGTTCAGATAGTACCCCTATTCATCCTGCCACTGAATCTCTGTATAAAAGACTTCCTACAAGCATGCCTTATCCCTATTGGGGGTCGACACGGAGGGGACTGGATAGGAAATAGAACATTAAGGTCGGTTATGCATTGTCCATTGACCTGACACCACCAAATGTAGATTTTTATTCGACCCTCAGAAGAGAAGAACCCACGTCGCTGCGCAATCTCGAATCCGCGACCTCTCGTTCAAGAGGCGAGGTCTCTACTACTGTGTCGCGAGGCATTCCACACTGAACCTATATAAGGACAGTAGAAAATCAATTCCGTTAAGATGCAAATGATTGCTCTTCAGGGTTACTTGACATACTCGAGCTACCCTCCTGATGATTTCATTAAACATTGTGTGAATTGTAAATAGCTTCATTCTTTTGTATTAAAATATGTTTTACAGATTTCAACATATCTTTAGAGATTTTTTATTAGGTTAATTGTTCATTTGGTAAAGCTGTAGGCCTAAATCCAATGTTAACATTAGTTTTATCTCTAAGAAAGCGATATTAGTGATGGGCGAGCCCAGGATTTGAACGCACACATACTGATCAGTGGTCGGATATCTTACCGTCATAGCTAAGCCACTGGCTCCAGTCAGTGGCCTTGTCATGTGATGTAATAAGATGTGATTAGTTAAATATTTTATATGTAATTTATACTTTGCAACCTTATGGCGTAAAGTAATAGAAACAGCATTAATTTAATTTAATTCCAATTATGAATTAAGTAGTATGTACAAAACATCTTTAGAGATGTTCTGATCAATATTAATTTAGAGTAAAATTGAGGTGTTTGCAGTTGTGCTTCTTATTTACTAGTCACTTTGCAGCTGTATGTGTTTACACAGAATAAAATCATTTTTAAAATTCTGTATATTTTCTTTGATAATGGTTTATTGTAATGTTGTGTATGTGTCGATGCAGTGGAAACATTACGGCTTTAGAATATCAGGTCCTCAATGAGTGGTTCGACTTTCTTCTACAATCTCAGAATCTCAACATAGATCTGTTCGGTTAGCAAGTCTAAATGGGTTGTTAGAGTGTCAGGTAAATGGGAAATCACATCAGAAGTCACACTTTTCCCAAGTTATAGGCTACATAAGGTATGGATAAGGATAGACTTTGTGAAGGGATTAACTTGTTGATCTATGGAGTGCTCTTATGGAGCAAGAAAACAGACTTTGAGTATGAATATGTACCTTGAACGTGCCACTTGGCAGTGCACTGAAGGAAATGTGTTAGGAAACGTCAGTGGCATTTAACTGTGGATCCTGAGGTGCTCTCATATATCATGGGTTTGATTCCCACTCTGACTAATTAGAGAGTATATTAAGTCTTGGACATTCTCAGAACTGGTAAATGGATATTTGACTTACCTGGCGCACAAACGGTGCAACTCTAGCACGTGATATTAAGATAGCCTGATGTCATCATGAATGATCAGTTCTCTATGTTATGTATGTAATGAACATTTTATTAACCCGATTAAACTTCATGTAAAATACTCAGCAGCAGAATAAAGGTGGACAAAGATTGACGTCGAAGACAGCGCCGGTTACTTGATAGGAAACGAGTTTGTGTGATAGCCTCGCGATATTTCTCAGACTATTGTTGATTAAGTCAGAATTAAAAGTTAATTAAATGATGTACTTTATCTTAAGAATTTTTTGTGGGTATTATTTTATCAAGTATTTTTGATATATTGTGCGTAGTGTACCTATGATATATATGATATGATATATGATATGATATACGATGCGATATGATATGACATATGATGTGATATATGATATGATACATGATATGATATATGATATGATATGATATGATATATGATATGACATATGATATGATATATTGTGCGTAGTGTACCTATGATATGATATGTAATATTGTGCTTAGTGTACCTGAGAGTGAGTCCTGAGATTTGTCTTGAGAGGATTCGGAGGCGCAGCAGAAAAGAGGAAGAGAATCTGAGTGTTGTAAGTTACAGTCTGTTATAATATTGTGATTAGGCTGTAACTCATTAACTCTTTACGGGAAGGACCAGTTTGAAGAAAATATTCTGGGTATAATATTGTGGTTATAATATTGTGGTTATAATATTGTGGTTATAATATTGTGGTTATAACTTATAACTCACTGACTCTTTACAGGAAGGATCTACTGCCTGTGTCATACTTAGCTCAGTGACAATGAGGCACTTCTGAGAATACAACGGCTCTGAGCGTCAGATTGTCTGTTAATAATTAAATTAAAACAAATCCTATACTGCGTAAAGTCCAATCTGTGGTTTAATATTGATTAGTTTTCTGCGTGTAAAGTGGAGAGAATTCAATGATAATTCGACGTCACTGACATTCGACAAGTTAATCCCTTCACAAAGTCTATGCCCTATCCATACCTTATGTAGCCTTTCGCTTGAGAAAGTATGGCTTCTCAGGTGGTTTCGCGTTGCCTTCTTCAGTTCATTATAAAGCGTGTTTAATGCTAATTGTTTGTAGGGGTTTCTGAGAGACCTTCATGACCGCCACGAGGAGTTGTTCAGAGGAAGGTCATCAGATGACGCTAGGCTGGGGTCAGCCAAGGTCGTCACTATCGACGCTAGTACAGACAGAGTGGGCATGATCGACGTCTACAACAACCTCAAGTCTCTCATACTCCGTCCTTCTGCCTCTCTGTCGTAGACTTAGCCGCTAGGATTTCTTTTAGTATACGTTTTTATTTTGGTATAAATTTGGGAACTCTTGTTTTACGTTTTTAAAAAACTGATGAACAGCCTGATATATCGTGATTATCAGTATGATACGTCATGATTATCAGTATGATACGTCATGATTATCAGCATGATACGTCATGATTATCAGCACAATACGTCATGACTATCAGTATGATACGTCATGATTATCAGCACGATACGTCATGATTATCAGTATGATACGTCATGATTATCAGCATGATACGTCATGATTATCAGTATGATACGTCATGATTATCAGCACGATACGTCATGATTATCAGTATGATACGTCATGATTATCAGCACGATACGTCATGATTATCAGTATGATACGTCATGATTATCAGCACGATATGTCATGATTATCAGTATGATACGTCATGATTATCAGTATGATACGTCATGATTATCAGTATGATACGTCATGATTATCAGCATGATATGTCATGATTATCAGTATGATACGTCATGATTATCAGTATGATACGTCATGATTATCAGTATGATACGTCATGATTATCAGCACAATACATCATGAGATAGGTAGGGTCTGGTAGACTAAATAAAGTGATATGTCAGCGTATCAAACTGAAGTAGTTGTTAGCATTCCAACAATACTGTTGACTGTTGAGCTGTGAGGTCAGTCATAATCTGATAAACGAGTAGTCGACATTCTAATCAACTAAGTTCTAAGCCTTTAGCTCGAATATCCTGCGTGATATCAACGGCCCTCAATCGTAAGATCTCGAAGCTGACGTGAAAAAAGCTGGTAAAGCTTATGTTAACGTCAGTTTCCTCACTCGAAAGCGATGTGGGTGACGAGCGAGCATTTGATTTGAACCCCGCACATACCGATCCGCGGTCGAGTACCTTACTGACGTCGCCACTGGCTCCAGCTAGTGGCGATGTCGGTCATAATTTAATAGAAATTTTAATTCTGTTGAAGATATGCTATCATGTTGAGATTGTATATACTGGGACTTTGCAGTCCGGTACAACCTAAGCTTTCAATTTTTGTCAGACTGTGTTCATATTTAAATCATCTGTTTGTGCATATTTTGTTTCAGTAGTCAGTAACGTCTCTTTCCTGCGAGAAAACGGACGTTCAGTGTTTGTCTTAATACGTTTTTTGTGAAATACATTTCTGTAACTAAACCATAGATATTAAGTCATTTATATGAATGTGGTTTTTTATTGAAGTCTGCTATCTGTTGCATTTTAGCTGTAGAAAGCTTTACGTAAGTCATTAGTTGTTTAGATTACCTTGAAAGTGCTCAAAGCATTTCTAGTGTAAATGATATTCGTAGCTCCTAAACCAGTTTAGAAATAATCAACATCTTGTTGAGCATTGTGTTCTGTTGCGTAAATTCGTCTAATTTCTATTTTTATACTGATATGTATCATGCGATATCTTACGTTCATTAGAATTCATGTAAACGTCCTAGGCAACTTTTATTTCTGTAAATAAAACCTGTCAAGTTTAGAAAAAAATATATCATATTGACAATTTATCTGGATAATTACCGTATTATTGCAGTAACCTCTTCTAAATTAACATTTTGAGGTTATGTTTTATGAAATTTGTTTATTGAAAAGTGAACCTTGTAATTTGATGGCGTAGAATGCGAGTCTGATGTAAAGTTAGTGCAGTGACTTAACGATATAGAAACATTATGCAGTTTAGCTCTTCTCTGTTTCAGTGTAGTCACCAATGGTAGTCACATTTTACAAGTATTTCATAATGCTGTCTGTTTCTACATGTAGAGTTACGAGTGAAACGGGTATTTAGCATTAGGCCTAAGCGTATTGTATTGAAATGGATATTGCGCTCCTGCAAATGAACAATTTGTGAATATATGAGAGCGTTAATATATAAGACTGTTAATGTATAAGAGTGTCAAAGTATTTGTCCTTTGTTGAGGTTCAGATCTACAGATTTTAGTTTGCCCTGTTGAATCTCCGTAAAATAAAAGAAAAAACTGATACTGAAGTTTGTCTTATATTTGCTTTAGAATGGTATTTATTTGTATTATATTTTCTCCAGATACGAGATTTCTTTAAAAAGCTAAGGTTAACGTCAGTTCCCTGACTCGAAAGCGATGTCTGTGACGGGAGAGCCCAGGATTTGAACCCCGCACCTACTGATCCGCGGTCGAGTATCTTACCCTCTTCGCCACTGGCTCCAGCCAGTGACAGATTTATTACTAAACTCTGGTACTGCATCGTCCCCAGTTCATTAAGTTTTCTCTCAAAAATATCAAGTCTATATAACTCCATCGTATTCATATAGAGACCATAAAAATGTCACATTATGCTGAATATTGCCAATCGTACGGAGTAGTAGATTTATTTTATAAATATAATATTATACGTATTAATAACAATAGACTAAGTAGATTTATACAAGCGCTGCTCTATACAAAAAGCCACAGAAAAGCTACTAGTAGCCAGCCATTGCTACTTATGGCCTTTGCTTGAAACGCTACCAGTTGCCATTTCATACTTATTACTCATAGTTTAAAGTAGAATTCCAGATCTATCTAAAATCATAAAGGTAGGCCTACCATTTGTTTGTTAAAAAGTTGACTATATCCAAGCCTAGTCTTTTCACAGACATATTATTTAAATGCTTGCCAATTGAAAACGCGCCCACCTTCTAAACAACTACCAATAAGGCTGGATCTAGAGGCGATGTCGGTAAGATATTTGGCCGCGAATCAGTATGTGTGGGGTTCACATCCTGGGCTCGCCCGTCACTGACATCGCATTCGAGCGAGGAAACTGACGTTAACAATAGCTCTTAAGGGAAGCCTTGCAGAAAATTGTAATTAATGTTAAGTTAGAAACTAAACAAAACACTCTTACAATACTCCATCACGTCTGTTTCAACACAAACAGCAAATTTCTAATTGTCGCAACAACAGTTCAATGGAGAATTAAACTTAACTTCTTACACAGGGCTAGCACAACCAGCAAAAATCTTATTTACATCAAAAACTAAATCAAAGTACAAAATACTATAGCACCAGATTAATTCAAACATATTAGGTAATTATTGCATCAACTAGCTGCCAAGTAATCTATTTACATCATCGCCTAAAGGCTGGTCCAACAATCCAAGTACACAGTATTCTTGTTGCAAAGTCTTTTTACTACCACACACCAGACGAACTTGATCAAGTAAACTGCTAATTTTAAAGAAATGACAGACAAGTATGATATAAACTCAGCCATCCAACAAGTATCTGTAGATTAAATATAAATTGATTGTTTCTCATGAAAATGTTTTCTTTGAATTATAACATAAAATGAAGTCTTAATTATAAATTTGTCAAATAATAAGAATCAATAATAGAATTTAATAGAATCAATAGCTGTGCCTAGTCTGTTATATGCTCTTGAAGCGCTAAATTTAAATAAATCGGAAATTAAGAGCTTAGAATTTACTTTCAATAAGGCTTTATTTAAACTATTTCAGGTATCTAGTATGAATGATTTGCTGTTTTGCATGAATATATTTAACATCCATGGAATAAAAGATAAATATCGGTTGAGATAAAACAGATTTATGTCAACGCTGAAGACAATAGATGATATCAATTTACGCAATTTGGTTCATTGACAGTGCTCTCCACATGAATTTATGTATTTATTCGTTGTTTTTCTCTTATGTGTTGTAAAGTGGACCATGTTTGTTTGTCACTTTTGTACTGATTTGCTGCCTTTTGGTGAAATAAAGATTGATATATGTAAGTTTATCAAAAGCAGGCTTAATTAGCCTTCAGGACACTATAATATGATATCCTTTATGCTTAATTATATAATTGGCCCTTAGGATAATAAGCTACATTATTATTTATTATTATAACTTTTCTTCAGTTCACTTAATTTTTCTTCAATTCACTTAATTAACTTTCAAAGGGATAAATTTTTTCCGACCTACAATCAATCACTGTCATACGTTCACTCTACCAATCAGCAAGCCTGTCACACGTTCACTCCACCAATCAGCAAGCCTGTCACACGTTCAATGACCAATCAGCAAGCCTGTCACACATTCACTCAACCAATCTGCAAGCGTCTTTCTTATTCGCCGCTGTCTCTTTCACATCTCTCAGCAGACCTCTCTGCCGCTCGGCCACGCTCCCTGGTGACGTCACTGCCTCTATCTTGATGCGAGCCTTGGGGTTGATGTAGCGTATAGGCACGCAGAGCGGGTTGAGTCCGTAGTTAGGCTTCTGCTGCTCCACTGATATCAGTCTAACGCTGCTGTCACATCTCTCTAAGCTCCGCCCACCTCTCTTTCTACCCCCCGTCACGTGCTGCACAGGCCCCCCGCTCTGTTCCCGTGCCGAGGGGTGGGGTTCCCCCTCCCCCTGATCACTTCCCTCCCCCACCCTGCTCGACCAGATTCCCACTCCGATCTCCGAGCTGTTTTTACGTGCGTTGCTATCACAGACTTTATCTCCATTGGCGTCAGTTTCCATGGCATTGGTTACCATGGAAGCAGTAACTTCTGCTTGGCTGCGAGATTTTGAAGCATCAGCAGTTTGGCTAGGATTTGACTGATCTTCTTTTCCCTTGGTAACTGTTTCCATGGTGGTGGCAGATTGTGAAGCACCAGGAGTTGATGGAACGCTAAGCCTAGTGTCCGACAAGGACCTCGGGTTAGCTGTGACACTGGATGAGGTGCCTGTGATGTAAGATGGGTAGCGCATCGGAGCTCTGCCTGGTGCAGTGGCTGTAGAACCACTGAATAACTGGTTCTGTCTCTCTGCTGCCACTAGGTCTACAATCAATCAATCAATCAGTAAATAACTGGGTCTGTCGCTCTGCTGCTACTAGGTCTACAATCAATCAATCAGTCAATCGATCACTAAATAACTGGTTCTGTCTCTCTGCAGCCACTAGGTCTACAGATAATCAGTCAATCTGCATAGATCTATAGCCACTGATCGATATAATGGCTTGACTGATTGATCAATCGATCAATCAATCAAGCAGCACGTGAATCGTCAATAGATTAGAAGGAAAATAAACTCACAACTAGTAAAAACTAGAAGAAAGATGACAGAGAGAAAACCTGCAGACTGAGAGAATTTAACAAATAAAACAGCAAAGCATAATTAAGCTGAGAGATTTCACTATAAAAACTGATTGAAACAAAGAGAGAGTAGGAAAAGAAGTGAGAATTATATAAAAAGAAAAGAATAGAATGACATAGAAGCATAAATAGAGCAAAAGAGAGAGAAAGAGACAGAGAAAGAGACAGAGAGAGAGAGAGAGAGAGAGAGACGAGGATAAAGAGACATACATACCACACTCCAGTGCACGCCTGGCCTCACAGACAGCTTCCTCAGTGGCTCCTGATCTCAGCGCTACCATCTCAAACTTCTTCCTAGCCAGCCAACGCTGTGTGGCCACGTCCAGGGTTTTCAGGTGAACCATCAACTTCTCTAGCAGCGTCAGGATAACAGTAGCCTCTAAACCATTACAACCATCAGCTTATAAACCATTACAACCATAAACCATCAACAACCATAAACCACTACAACCATCAGTTTATAAACCATCAACAACCATCAGCTTATAAACCATTACAACCATCAGCTTATAAACCATCAACAACCATCAGCTTATAAACCATCAACAACCATCAGCTTATAAACCATCAACAACCATCAGTTTATAAACCATCAACAACCATCAGCTTATAAACCATCAAAAACCATCAGTTTATAAACCATCAACAACCATCAGCTTATAAACCACCAACAACCATCAGCTTATAAACCATCAACAACCATCAGCTTATAAACCATCAACAACCATCAGCTTATAAGCCATCAACAACCATCAGCTTATAAACCATCAACAACCATCAGCTTATAAACCATTACAACCATCAGCTTATAAACCATCAGCTTATAAATCATAATTAACCATCAGCTTACAGAACATCAAACAATTCAGTGGAAGACAGATGGGCTTATTTCATATTGACTGGGTGCGTTTGAATCAAGGACATTAATTCAAACAAAATTAATCATTCTAACCAACTACCTACCCACAGGCACCAATAAAGTCTATCAGTATAGTCTATCAATAAAATCATCATCGTCATTTTCCCTTTACTACCAATATAACTAGGGTCGGTGTACGAATAGACCTCCTCTCCTCTCTGTCCCAGAGTATAAAGTCAATCAATAAAGCTATCAATAAAGCCTATTAATAAAGCCTACTAATAAAAGATTCAAAAACCAATCTGTGTCTACACTTAATAGACTATAAGTGACGGCCTAGCCTAGGATTTGAACTCAGGACTTTCCACTGATCTGCAGTTAGAGGTCAATCACAGATCAGCTGAGATCATTAACTCACAGATCTGGAAGTTAGAGGTCAATCATAGCTGAGATCATTGGCTCACTGATCTAGGAGTTAGAGGTCAATCACAGCTGAGATTATTGACTCACTGATCCGGGAGTTAGAGGTCAATCACAGCTGAGGTCATTGACTCACTGATCTGGGAGTTAGAGGTCAATCACAGCTGAGGTCATTGACTCACTCATCTGTAGTTAGAGGTCAATCACAGCTGAGATCATTGACTCACTAAACTGGGAGTTAGAGGTCAATCACAGTTGAGGTCATTGACTCACTGATCTGTAGTTAGAGGTCAATCACAGCTGAGATCTTTGACTCACTGATCGAGGAGTTAGAGGTCAATCACAGCTGAGGTCATTGACTCGCGGATCTGAGAGTTAGAGGTCAATCACAGCTGAGGTCATTGACTCACTGATCTGTAGTTAGAGGTCAATCACAGCTGAGGTCATTGACTCACTGATCTAGGAGTTAGATGTGAATCACAGCTGAGATCATTGACTCACTGATTTGGGAGTTAGAGGTCAATCACAGCTGAGGTCATTGACTCACTGATCTAGGAGTTAGAGGTCAAACACAAATCAGCTGAGGTCATTGACTCACCGATCTGACCCAGGGTCGGCAGCTCGAGGCCTGAGAGACAAGCGACGAGATAGCGGTAGACCTGACTCCAGTCAGGGTTGTAACGTGTGGATACTGGGTCGTGTGGCTCACTGTCTGCCATCCTCCTTAGCACCTGATCAATCAGTCAATCAAACAATCAATCAGTCAGTCAGTCAATCAGTCAATCAATCAGTCAATCAATCAATCAATCAGTCAATCAATCAATCAGTCAATCAATCAATTAGTCAATCAATCAATCAGTCAATCAATCATTCAATCAATCGATCAGTCAATCAATCAATCAATCAATCAATCAATCAGTCAGTCAGTCAGTCAGTCAATCAAACAATCAATCAATCATCAACTGTTCAATCTGCCAGTCAATGAATGCTGCTTTAACTTAAAAACAAAGATGTGAATATATGTTTTATATATATATATATATATATATATATATATATATAGATATACACATTATATATATATATATATATATATATATATATATATATATATATATATATATATATATATATATATATATGTGTGTGTGTGTGTATAGGACGTCCCTCTTACAATTTATTTTCACTCCTAGAATTAAAGAACAAAGACTACCATCAGTATAAATATTAAGTAAACAGTCAGGACGTTTTAATCGTTAGCAAGTCAACTTGACCACGTGGCACAATAACAGAAAGTTCTACTAATATGTCCGCTAAAATTCTAGGATCATATAATAATAATATATTCATTTATTTCAATTAAATCTGATAACTGCAGAAGATTTCTGCGCAGAAATAACATTCATGATAAATAAATAGATGTTTTTTATTTTTACGAATATAGCAGTGACATTCTACGTCATGCAGAGCACGTGACAACTATACATACAGGCCTGAGGGCTCTGATGTAAGCCCACATGGGCTCTGATGTAAGCCCACATGGGCTCTGATGTAAGCCCATATGTCCACAAGGGCTCTGATGTAAGCCCATATGTCCACATGGGCTCTGATGTAAGCCCACATGGGCTCTGATGTAAGCCCATATGTCCACATGGGCTCTGATGTAAGCCCACATGGGCTCTGATGTAAGCCCATATGTCCACAAGGGCTCTGATGCAAGCCCATATGTCCACAAGGGCTCTGATGTAAGCCCATATGTCCACAAGGGCTCTGATGTAAGCCCATATGTCCACAAGGGCTCTGATGTAAGCCCATATGTCCACTAGGGCTGTGATCATACCATAAACGATCAGGGCATGTTTACCTCTGAGAGGTTGAATGAGTAGTCCTTGCTGTGTATCGTCAGGTCTTCTATCAATCTCAACCAACACTGCTCAATAACATAGGCACAATATCTACATAGGCACTACTCAACAACATAGGCACAATATCAACATAGGCACTACTCAACAACATAGGCACAATATCAACATAGGCACTACTCAACAACATAGGCACAATATCAACATAGGCACTACTCAACAACATAGGCACAATATCAACATAGGCCCTACATCAACATAGGCACTATATCAACATAGGCACAATATCAACATAGGCACAATATCAATATTGGCACAACATCAACACAGGCACAATATCAACATAGGCACAACATCAACATAGGCACAATATCAAAATAGGCACAACTTCAACATAGGCACAATATCATCATAGGCACAACATCAACATAGACACAATATCAGCATAGGCACTATATCAACATAGGCACTACTCAATAACATAGGCACTACTCAATAACATAGGCACTATAGAATAAAGTTGAGTCATATGGAATATGTCAGAACTATTGTTTTCTGCTAAACCACAGTTTCATTACAGTCTATTATATTATAAACTTAAAAAATCATTCAAGCCGCTATGTCTGCTATTCTAAGAGATGGTGCATAGGTAGATATTGCATTGTGGCACAGTAAACAGTATCGTCTATCACATTATTATCTGGCATTTCCCGTCATTCCTAAAGATGACCTGAAGTGTAGAGTAATCATGATTTATTGATTGATTGATTGGACACTTCTCTAGATTAGCAATTAATCTGCAGGTTCCAAAGTTATCTCATCTCTCAGTCAACCGATATAAGCTACAACAATCATGATTGATTGATTGATTGATTGATTGATTGATTAATTGATCTACTAGATCCACCTCTATGTTAGCCTTGTGGCTCCAAAATCATTTCATCTCTCAGTCAATTGATAATCTTCAATAATCATGATTGATTGATTGATTTATTGATTGATTGATCTACTAGACCCACCTCTATGTTAGCCTTCAATCTGGTAGCGCCAATGTTCATCTCATCTCTAAGTAAACCTCCCTTTACTCTCATTCTGTTTGTAAACCAGATTATCTACGCATACACACACAAACACACATACACACACATACTAACATACACACACATATTCAACATATTAAGGGTCCTATTGTGTTAACATGATAATGTTTATGCACTTCTATCATCATCATCAGTTCCTTGCATTCGGTACAGAATATAGTTTCATTGCAGCACAAGCACTTCTATAGTAATTATTAATTACTATAGAAGTAATATATATATTACTTAGAATAGGCATGGCACTTGAAGAAGAAATAGAAATTTCTCATATTCACTTAAATAAAAATAGCAATAGGTAATACATACAATAGTATTATCTATTAACTAGCATTAATTAATTAGATATCGAAATTCATTAAATAATCCACTAGTAGCCAGTATTGATTGCAGAAATCAAATATTTAGTAAAAGCTAATGTTAACGTCAGTGTCCTAACTCGAAAGCGCTGTCAGTGATGGGCGAGCCTAGGATTTGAATTCTGCACATACTGATCAGCGGTCAAATAACTTGCCGACATTGCCACTGGCTCCATCCAGTGTCATTAATGATAATTAGATCAATACACTGAAGGTTACCCACCTCTTTATCAGATCTATTAGGCAGATAGTTGCGTCGAATTGAACGAACATTGCCAGAATCAAACCTGTGAAACAACACAAACAACTTTATAGTTAACGCTAAGAAGAGCCTATGCCAAGTTTATCATTATTTAGAAGGTAATTAATTTATAATTTACAAGTAACATAATTAACATATAAATACAAGGCACATACATATCCGTACAAAGTTATGCATATGCACACACATATATACACACCAAAACAAAATACACATTCATACACAATTTCACATACACACACATACAAACAAAAATATAGCCAAACACAATACTCACACAGAGACACAAATATACCCATGTACAATACTCATTCATACACAGACACAAATACACCCAAACACAATACAAATATACACACAGACACATATATAATACCCATGCACAATACTCATACACACACATCATAATCGTCAAAACGCACAAACCTTCTAAGACCAGCCAGCAATCTTTTCTTGTCATTGAGCGTCCACTTCGTATCAAACTTCTGAACAGTCTGCAGCTGCCTGGGCACGACTCTACGCTGTCTCGCCATTTATACCAAGATCACCAAATACTGACGACTGCTTATAGTTAGTAATGTTCAGAAAACCACTATCTCCAATCAATAAATATCCCATATATAACACAGTTAACACAAATTTGTCATAATGCTGATCAACACGTAAAATACTTCATAATAATAATAATAATAGTAATAACATTTAGATTACATTACTTAATTATTCATAGTCACTGAAGTCTCAAACAGCAACTCTGGAGGCATTTTTGTCAAAGGAAGTCACAAGCACAGTGCTGTAAGGCATCTGTTACAAGTTTACATGGCCGAAGATTGGTCTTGTTGATTGCTTTTAAAGATAACAAATAGTGTCAAGTATTTGAGTTACCAGATATTGTCCTTTTTATTCCCACACCACTGGCACCCTGAAAAATACTGGCTACGAAAATGTCTTCAAGCAATTGAATCAATTCAGTTCATTTCAAACAGTCACTCAATATAACAATATGATCAAATAAATTAATTGTAAAATTAGCAAACTGTAATTAAACTGATCGATATAGCTTGAACCATAGAGTATATTAGTCAAGCAAATTTTTAGAATATTTTAATAATCAAATGTCAATTTAAACAATAATGCAAAAATGTAAACAAATGCAAGGTTACCATTCCGAAACGATTTTCATTTCGTACCATTTAAATTTTTTATTGAGGTTTAACATCTTTTAGGTTTAAGGCCTGGAATTTGTTTAACTTTAAAATAACATAGTATAACAACAATTTAAGGTTTAGTATTCAAAAAGAAGGTCCAAATACTAAAATATGAATTTTGAATTATCTGACTAATTATTAGAATGTCTTAGTAGCGTAGTGGTAACGTCATGAAATTTTAAATGACAGATCCTGAAGTGAATTGAACCCTCGTGGGCTCGAATCCCAGCCGCGCTGATCTGAGAGTAAAATCTCGGGCATTCACTGGACTGGTTACAAGGAAAATGGAATAAATTGCCTAACGGTTTAAACATGTGGTATTCACTGGACTGGTTACTCGGAAAATGGACTAATTTGCTTAACGGATTAAACATGTGGTGTTAAAAGTGATAGATATCAACATAGTTGATCATTTCACTATAATGTGTGTTTTACTTTTTGACACTTGCAAAGATCTTTGGACACTTGATATAATTTACGTGGAATTTAAAATCTATCAACTAGGGGCTGAGGGACATAAGTTTAGTTTTCAGTTATTTTAAAACTGGAGTTACTCAATCAATAGGAATATAAATTCGTATAGTGCACTGCCCGATATTTATGCCACAAGTGATTGTTTTTGATTGGTTATGAAAAACGAGTCAAATATATATATTTACTGATAGAATTATAATTCAAGCATTTGTCGCCTGTAAGAAAGATTACAATCAGTCAATTAGTGATTTTGATTGGTCGTCTGTACACAATTATAACCTCATTACTTTAATCAATACAATAAGTTACAGATAATTTATTGCATTGCGTGACTGCAGCTGCTGACGTTGCTGGTTTTTGTTCATGCACCGGCGCACAGTTAATTAATTATTCCAAATTACCTTATTGAATTTAAAATGCGCTGCTCCTGTATCTCCAGGCTTCCACGTATAGCAATGCAGCATCTATGTGCTTACATCAAAGCAGCTAAAAACGATTTATTTTGGCTCTGGATCTACAGGTAAACATTCTACAACATCATGCCACGTAATCACTTTGCTGACATATATCGAGCTATATATACATGTTTTACAGGACAAAGTCGAGTGAGTTTTGTTATAGAATTTAGGAATTTATATAAATCTTCAAAGCTTTTGGAGTTTATCGTGGATCCAGGCCATTAATCGCCACTGAAATATGCTACAATTTTATATGAACAATCTCTGTGATCCTTAAATATAGATTCATAGTAAAATAACCTAATAATTCTCCACTTATCAACTTTAAAGCAACGTTACAAAATAAATTAGTCGTATAAGTAGTCAAAACCTATTTCAGCTTCAGATTCAGATAGCGAATGCTACATTTTAAAGTTTTAAACTAAATGTAAATTTAGGACAAGAGGCAGAGATGCTAGGATGGTTTTACTGCTTGACTGTCTGTTTGTAAACATTGAAGACTTTATTCTAGAAACTAGAAAAAATTATGTTATAAACGTTATTTGTTACTAACTATAGCGCGAATAATATCGTATTTGTAAGTAAATAATTCTAGGTCTATCCTATAACTAAATGTAATTTATATTCGGGTATACGAGTGAGTGTTTAAATTTTTCTAAGAAATTTGTTATATTTTCAATTCGGCTATTTTCTAATAGATCTCCAGCTTCTCTTTCGTATTTCTGCTGATTTGTCTGAACTTTTTAAAGCGTTTGCTAAAAGTTTGAAACTTGAAGCATGTTTTAAACTTAGTTGCAAGTTTAAATCATGATGCATTACTAAATTTGAACTTATTAATTTTATTGTGCATTCTTGTGTAGATAAACGTATCATCTTTCCAAGCCATTTGTTGTAAATAGCCTAGTTGTGATCTTTTAGTGAAGTATTCGAAATGCTCTGCAGTCGTCAAGCAATTCTGTTTTTATTCGTTATTTTTTCCATCCTCTCTTCCGTACAACTGAGGCGAGACGATGATGAAGACGAAGACCCATACACAACAACAGATCCCAAGAAAAGAGAACCGTCTCCTTGTGAGAGTAAGTCTCTCATTTGTTGGATTCAAGATCCAAAAGTTTAGAAAAGATTTTAAAATACTATATTAATAAGGAGTCACAAATGACAGAGTTTAATTTATTGGAATGGGAGTCCTTTAGAATGGTTAGCGTAACTATTTTTGGAACACTGTGTAGTTTTTCTTGGATATACCGAGTTATTTTATTCTAATCATAATGATAATATTTGGAAACTGTTATATAGTCGAACCTGTAACGAGCACTGAAGCGTGTTATAATAAACCACTGTGATGATTTATATGTACCTCATAGCCTATCTATGCTTTGATGAAGATCTTCTACTTAATTACTACCAATGTCTGATGTTTTTTATGTATCTGCTTATATTATAAGGGCTCTGTTAATGATTGCACCCTGTAGCATAATTATTTAGCTTATTCATAGTAACATTACAGTAATGTTAAATTGACAGCATCGCAACATCATTATAACATCATTGTATTGTCTTAATATTATCGTGGTAACATCATTATAGCATTATTGTAATATCATAGCATCATCATGGCAAAAATATTGTAACATCATCACATAACATCCTTTTTAACATCATCATTATTACATCATAATGGTAATATCATTATACATCGTCATGGTAACATCATTATAATATCGTCATGGTAGCATCATTATAAAATAACATCAACATGGTAACATCATTATAACATTGTCATGGTAACATCATTATAACATCATGGTAGCATCATTGTAAGATAACATGGACATGGTAACATCATTATAACATCGTCACAATAACATCATTTTATCATCGTCATGGTACCATTATGAAACATGGTAACATCATTTAAATTTGAGGTACTTAAATATTTGGATATTAGTTAAATTCATAAACAGTTCTAGTCCTGTCTGCTAAATTGTGATGATTGGCAAAACTACTACATACAATTAAGTTCAATTATTATTCTGAATATTTTGTTTGTTTCTGTGTAGTCTGCAAGTTCTTTATAACAGAACTGAGATCAAGACTTGACGAGACGGACAAGTCGAAGGAGGTGATAGAGACAGGTCATGGGCTGGACAGGAAGAAGAGGTTCAAGTACAGAACATCGTACGTATCCTTAGTCTTTTTAAATATTTTGTAAATATGTGCAACTTAA